>CALSBZ010040615.1:39691-87347 GCA_943591055.1 Gobionotothen gibberifrons
GCATTATCTCCTTTCCTTTCATAAAGGATGATCCATTGTAGCCTATGCTAAAGGGGATAAGAAAGGGAGCATTGAAGCACCTTTCCTTAGCTTTTAGAGAATTGGACCCTCTCTTGTCAGGGCTGTCACTTAAATACTTCTGGGTCATTTCCCTCCTTACGTGAATAAAAAGACCATTCAACCACAGGCCCTATCTTTTGCACTCGTTCTTCGAAAGGAACTGCAACGAAATAGGACATTATAAACACGTGTGCAGAATTGTAATGTGCATCTGTACTGACACACAGGGCCTACAGGCATAAGTCAGGAACCTTCTACCCATGCGTTTCAACATCAATAAGTGCCATGGAACAGATTGATGTGATTGTTGTCGCAGTATGTCAGAGCTTTGACAGATATTCCTTCTGTCTTTTTCGTAGTTCATCGTGGAGTGCCATGGCAACACGCTGCTGCCTCAGTTTCTGGGGATTTACCGGCTCACCGTGGATGGAGACGAGACCTACATGATTGTTACACGCAATGTCTTCTCTCACAGACTCTCCGTCTACAAGAAATATGATCTCAAGGTAGGAGGGGAAAAGTCATACAGGAAAGTAAGGGAATGAAAAGTGATCAGATGTAAATGTTATCTGTAATTGCACTACACCAGTCTCTTTGCGACTCATTTTTCAAATACTTGTTGTGACTGATCATCTGAGCTTCGGTGCAAGAATGAAGATGTTTATTTGATAGTTTTTGCGTCCCAAAAGATATGCCTGTTTTTACTCAAACACAAAAGATAAATTGTAACTGTCGTTCAAGGTTGTATGTTTTAAACTACAGGCATTATCCAGTGGGTAATACGTGTTGTAAAACAGGGCTGAGAGCATCAGATAACCACTGGAGCTGTTTTAATCCACTTAAAGCCATTGCCTAATAAGGTCAGCTTCTGTGTTCAGACATGCCCACGGGTAATGAGCATCTGCAGGAATGAGTATAAGTACCGTGGTGAGGGAAAGACTTAAACAATTATAATAATAGTAATTTCCTTTCTTTTGTCTCTAGGGTTCCACTGTGGCACGAGAGGCCAGCGAAAAGGAGAAGGTACAGTCACCTGTCGAGAGCCGGGGTCCACTGTTACACACCCACAGCGTTAGCCTTCAGTAGAGGAAGGGCATCCTAACCTTTCATTCATGCTTTTAAAAAGACAACAACAATAATAATTATATAAACTCAGAGTGCTGCCATTAAAAAGAAAGTTAGTAAGTCCATCCAACTAGCATAAAAAAAGGGTTAGAAACATCCGAGATGAGACAATCCACACCGCTAGCGTGTTCTGAAAGTGTTTGTGGAATATTCTTCCCTCGTCTGTCACAAAACTGATTTTCTACAAGCGTATCGGCACCAAATGTGTGCTGGACATAAAACAGGTGAACTAGTTAACATAAATAACTGCCCTGCTTGGGTTATAGATCGTGTAGCTTACTCAAAAGCTGTTTGTGTCCGTCAAACAGGCTGCTGTCCTTGCAGCCTCTGAAGGTGCCTTGCTGAAAGAACAGCAGGCTCTGATAACATTAGAGGTCAGAGTCGCTGTGGATTGAACAGATGGACACTTTTTATAGCACTAAGCTGATGATAAATTAGGAACAAGGTCTGTTAAAAAGTGTTCAGAAAACACTGGTATGTTTGATTTTCTCACAAATATACTTTTTCCTGATTTGATTCCCCGTCCATTGAAAGCCATGTGGACACTTAGAGAGCCAGAGAGAGAACAAACTGTGTTTCCAGTGGTTTGAATTACCCACACAGCTTCAAACTATTCCAGGCTTACTGTCATCGCCCAAATGGCGCAACTAACGAGTGTTTAGTCCCGTTGTCTCCCTTTGGGCGGGGATGACAGTAGCACATATCCATCTCCTTCAGTTAGCACCTACTTCATCACCCCATTCCCCTTCTAGCCCCTGCACGCTTTCTGTGTCTCTTTTAATTTGCTTCATCCCCTCTAACCTCGCTTCTGCTCTTCCACCAGTTCCCCTGCCTGCTGTCTGTGTGAGAGAGATTGTGTGTCTGTGTTGGGTTTTATTCTATCAGATGTCTCGTGATGTTGGGTAGTCCTGTGTAATGTGTGTTTTCTATGTAGCTGTGTATCTGATTGTGTGTGTGTGAGTGGGGCAGTATATATAAGCTTTTCTGTGACTGACAGTGATGGAAATGTTGCTGTTTGTGTGAGACTGGCTATTTTCAGTTCTTGCTCTTGGCTGAAATCGTGCAGGACCTGATGGTTGAGTGTGCTTCCTGTTAAACTTGAATTAGCAGATATAGGCAATATATTTTGTTATAGATCTATAGAGCCTGGAACACTTTGACTTTGGACCACTGTTGGTTTGACCTGTCAGTATTGAAAAGGGATGCTTGTCCGGATTGTTCTCCACACGTTGCTCTTCCAAGTTATGTCTGACCATGGAAAAATGTTTTTACATGAGAACAGTTACAATAATGACCCACAGGGGTTTGAACTTTCCACTGCCGGGCTTTACAGGGGCTTAATCGTGGGGCGCCATGCAGTGAGGCATAAAGAACTTCAGGGAATCCCCAAACTAAAAATAACCGACTGTAAATGGAAGTAGAAAAAAATGGGGTCTAAACAGAAGAATGGAAAAAAGCAGCTGAGGGTTTAAAGCACACGTAGAGCTCCTGTGACCTCATTTGTCTGCGGCTTCGCTGTGTCAACAGAACTCATTTTTGTTAAGCTTAAATCATGAATGAAAACTACCACTGACTCTGAACTCACAAATGAATTTATTGCTGTGGGAATTCTGTAGTTGTTCTACCTTTTTTAGTGAAATGCAGTTAGCATTGTATTGTTTTACATGCAGAATACAAAACACAGTACGTGATCACACACACACACCTTTGAATGTGCACACACACGTTCACACCCAACTAACAACCGGCCTCAGACACACAAGGCTCAACCATCAAAGAGGAGGATCTGATGAGACGTGCAGGCTTCACCACATGAAACAACTTTGTATATATTACACACACTTACAGACATGCTTAAATTAACTACTACAAGAAGGCCCAGTGGCTATGAACATGCTGTCTTCCGTTTCCTGAAAACATTTGTTTGTACTTAAATTCCAGTATGTGAACGCTAACACTATATTAGTAACACACTCACACACTCACTTCAGTCAGCTTGTATAATCAAGAAGAGGGTGCATCATGCCAAATGAGAGATAACATGTTTTTTCAGAAGGTACAGTGTGTGTGTGTGTGAGTAAAAAATAATTGCTTTACACCCACACAACCAACAAGCATGGCAGGGTTCTCTCTTGACTGCATGCCCGTCTCCCTTTCATGCATGCGTCTGCATGGTTTCAAATGTTTTTTGCATATTTTTAAGTTTACTTTACTTCTTACACATTTCGATGTGTACGAGCACCAACTCCATTTCTGTTGCACATTGTGAACATGTTCAGTTTTACCCACATGTGACATGTATTTTTACAAATACATCTGCGGTTCTTCTTAGAAGCTGCTGTCTTTCTGGGTTTGGCTTTCAAATGGCAGCGTTTGGCTTTCTGACACATTTAACCAGGCAGATGATCAGTGGGTGTACACGTTGGTTTTTTATAGCCCAATCGAGGTCAATTAGGTTTCACTTAGGCAAATCATATCGTAAAAGTTGACTTTCATTGCAAAAGTCGTTTAGGCCACTAACCCACAACGTAGCAAACACAGCTGCAGGTGAATCATGCGGTATTCGTCATGTGACCTGGAAATAAAGGTCATGTTTGTAAGCTGGTGGTCTTTGGTTTGTGGAAAGCCACTCGTCTCTGCCTGTGGGGGCACATGGCTTTAATGTGTCTGTATGACTGAGTGTGAACTGTTTTGCTATTTTATTAGTAGCTCCTTATCCACTTAGTTGAAAGCCCGTAGAAATAGTACCAAACCTGAATAGATGTTTGTCAGAATACATAGTTGTAAATGACTTCTTGCTCTTGCTAGTTCCAGCTCCTAACTCCTTTAGAGTAGCTCTGCAGTCTGCTTCCTTCTCTACCAGGAAACAGTTTGAATCCCAGTGTAGGCAGACTAAAGTCGTGCTACATTAAATATAAACAAAGTCCTATTGAGTATAATTTAAAATGCACTTATTTGCATTGTCACGGGACAACACTCTTAGACACAGTTGCAAAAACATTGGAGAAAATGTAAACGGATCCTTCGCGTTCAAGCCCTTTCCAACCCTCTACCAATTTGAAAAAACAATTGTGTGCTGTAACATTTTAAACACTTTGCCTTTACTTCCAACTTCCTTCCTCCCTTCCTCTCTCCTTTCTTCTCTCCTCTCCTCCACCCCTACCGACCCTCCCTCGCTCCCCCTTCTCTAGCAGCCGCCCCAACCAGAGGATGTGCCCCCGCGGCCCAAATCTGGTAACGTTCAGCAAAGGCTGCAAACCCTTCGGATTGCCACGCGCTTTTACTGCGCCATGAAACACGTAAGAGATGTAAGGAACCAGGGCTCATATATATACCAGGCATGATCTATTAAAACAATCTTTCTTTATTATTATTTACTGTACGGCCGAGCATTTTCGTTTCCTCGCTGTTATTTAAAGTCCATATTTTGCACACTCTCCATCCATCGACAGTCACCCTCAGCAAGTTCGGTTTAAGTTTGTTTTTGTTTCCACCATTCACTCAACGGCACCGACATGTTTGTGAAACACTGGAGGGCAACAAGTGAAGCAGTGAGGTGGCAGCGTGAATGGGAAGGACACTGCTGGAATAATTCAGGAACCAGAGTTGGAAAGAGAAAGTACATACTTACACTCCTGGAAAGTCACATTATTTCAGAGGGGGAACTTCCTTGCTTTGTTGCTATTTCTAAGTCCAAGTTTAAAACTGAAACTAGGTAAGTTACGCAGAAGTCTTCTATGTTCTGTAGTACAAATGGATAAGCAGACAGCAGTGTATGAAAGAGTCATCAAATCACTGAAATGGTAAACAATATGTTCTCAAGCCGTTGTAAAGCCTGTGAGAAAGGAACAAGACGGTGCATCCCATTGCAGCTGAAACACTTTTTATAATGAAAGTGTATTGAGCAGTAAATGAGCTGGTGTTTGTTTCATGTGTGTACGGTATTATATTAGCTGGTAATTTGACCACAGCTAATATGACTGGCCAGTTTTCTTATTTTAAATATATAAAAGCCTCCCGAGCATATTTAGAATCTGTATGGCAGTAATCCTTGAAAGGCCAATTACCTCTGTCTCTAGTTTTCGGGGAGCATTGCCTATTCTATCAAAAAAAGTCTAGTTTCGAAATGGTTTTATGTATGTTGCTTTTAATAAAGGGACACAAATACTTCGGCTATCAAAGCGAATATTTGACACAATCTCGATGCAAACTATTTTCAGCGTACATTACGTTTCGGTGTTGCAGAAGTCCTGCGTAACGCCATCACTTTGTTCTTCGGAGACGGCGTGAAATCAACATGGCCAGCTGGCAGGAAGCAGAAAATACATTTTACTATTGTTTTTAAGATCTGCGAGAATTCACCTGTCACACAGCTTTACAATCCACATCAACTACCCCCCCTCTCTTCCCTCTAATATATCTTTCTGTTTTTCTACTTACTACCTCAGCGTAGTGCACAACTCAAGAGTCAGGCACATGTTATTACTCTCATAGAAACCTCTGCATGACTGGGATGAAGACTTAATGAACCGGTCTGACTCTGTACATAAAGTTGAGATTCAAAGCGCAGAGATGGATGAATGTTAGAGATGATTTGGTGACAGACCTGCGAAGAACTTTAACCGTGACGTTCACTCTCTTCTCAGCCTTATGTTGCGTCCTCATCTACTTTTTTATGTTGCATCTATATTCAGTCGAGCAAGTTGTCCATCCCATATTTCTTGCCAATTGGAGGTCCATGTCTGTTAAAAATATGTGCTCAAATGTCCTATTTGTGAGATGTATTGCCATCTGTGTGAAGGTGTAAATGTATGTGTGTGTCTGTGTGTGTTGTCTAAGCTCATTGTAGTGCTGCTGCTCTTCTCCTGCTGCTGTAGAGACACTGTAGCAGCTGATCTGCTGCTGATCTGCTGCTGCTCCTCATGTCCTGCTCTCCTTCTCCTCAGCCAATCAGAACTAGGCCTCCTCACATAACACCTCCTCCCCGTACTGGTCAGAGAGACATTAATCCCAGTAGAGCGACTCCTAAATAGGAATCTCCTTCGTTCTGCTGAACAGAGGGAATGCACAGAGTTATAGAAGTAGTTTATACTAGATCTGCAATCCACAGTTTAGTATCCGAGATCTTAAATGACAGGATGCTTTTGGGAGAGCAGCCCAGTGCCAACAAGGACGTTTCATGGCTTTGAGTTGGACGTCCTTTTTTTTTTGCATGACACAAAGAGTGTGGATCCACCACATGCATCGATAACGCTTTCGAGACTTCTGTGCAAACAAAATGACATGTGTCCTTTTGTTTACCTTTCAATGAAAACAATGAGAATATACGCAAATAAGTGCATGAGGTGGATCTGTACCCTGCTGTGAGCATGCTGCATGTACAGTTGATCACAGACGGCCTGTACTTTGTCAGACAACTCATTTTACAAGTTATATGTGTTGTCTTTGGCAAGAGAGGCTTATCTGAAAACACACAGGCTCAAAGTCTTATTTCTACCAACGGGGTATTTCAACATGCAGGATGTCAGGCAGATCCATTGTGAACACTAAGATTAGACTTTTCATCAGGCATTTAGAAATACCCCTTTATTCTTATAGGTGAACTATGTTTAGTCCTGTGTAACATGTAAGGTATATTATTAATGATATCTGGGTGAAATGTATGAAGAACACTGAAGCCGGTGTCAACTTGTGACCTTTTATTAATATCTAAGGACTTAAATGTGTCTGATTTAAATTAGCTTTATATTTAGGGCCACTTTCTCTTTTTATTAAAGATTTGAGCGTCAGATTTCTGTTGCATTTTTCACCCAGGTCTCTCAGGTTCAAGCCGTCTGTTGTCGTGTTTTTGACTGTTGTTTATTTGGCTGCTAATCTCCAATACTAATGGGCAGGCCAAGGAGCTGCCCACCTACAAGGACAACGACTTCATCAACAACGGACAGAAGATCCACATTGATGCGGAGAACAAGAAGATGTTCCTGGAGAAACTCAGGAAAGATGTGGAGGTATGTGTTCATCCACATTACAACGGAAAAGAGCCAAACTCTTTCACCCCTCTCAGTTTATATTAATACTCTATTTCCACAACCCCGTCCTCAGTTCCTGGCCCAGCTGAAGCTCATGGACTACAGTCTGCTGGTTGGGATCCACGATGTGGAGCGAGCCGAGCAAGAAGACGTGGAGAGCGAAGACAACGAAGCCGACGAGGAGGGCGAGAGTGACGGAGGGGGTGTTGGAACGCCCCCCGACAGCCCCAGCAACACCCTGGACAGCAACAAGCCTCTGTCCCCCGGAGAGTTTGATCCCACCATCGACGTCTACGCCATCAAAAGCAATGACAGTGAGTAGCTGCATGTCCAACCTGTGCAATGTGAAGGACTTACTCAACAGCTTAATCATATCAGAATCAGAATACCTTTATTAGTCCCACAGAGGGGACATTTGCAGCGTTACAGCAGGAAAGAGCATATCTTAAATTCGTTAAAAAAAAGTACTACGTTATAATATAATAAACAATATGATAAAAAAATAAGTTACATAATTTTCAAAAATACAGATCAAATCTACAAATCAAATCCTGTAGCAGTTCGGATTTAGCAGTCCGGTGTGTGTTACAGTTATTAAAGATGGCATATGTATATAAAGTATATATTGCACATTAAGCACATATTGCACATAGTTTTACGGTATTTAACAGCAGCAAGTTACACAATTTACAAAATAACAACAAGGGTTTAGCAGCCAGGTATAAATGACACAGTTATTAATGGCATATATATATTGCACATATAGCACATATTGCACAAAGTTGGTTTGTATTTGTATTTAGCAGCAAGGGGTGTTATAGTCTATATAGAGTAGAGAGCTCCCCCTGCTGGCTGTTGTTGTTCACACTTGTGTTTTAACCTGCTGCCGTCAGAAGGATGTTATTCTTTTTAACAGCACCTGATGACATTCTGCAAACATAAAATCGATTCTCACCCAGGGTGCCTTTTTTGTTTGAAACCACAGCTGCTCCCAGGAAGGAGGTTTACTTCATGGCGATCATAGATATCCTTCAGCATTACGATGCCAAGAAGAAAGCCGCTCACGCCGCAAAGACTGTCAAACACGGGGTATGTAGCTGCTTTACAAGAGGAGAGATTTGGGTACCACTTTACAATAAGACTACCCTTATAAAGGATTCATAAAGGGTTCATAATTAGGTTATGAATTAGGTTGTAAACACTTTATTAATCATTAAGAGCCATTTATAAACCAGTTCTAACAGTTTTCATACGTCAACACAGGCTCATTATTTGGCAAGATGACCAAGTCTTATATTGGCTACTTAGCGAGAATCAACTCAGTGAACAATAATTGATGAAGAAGAAGAAGTAAGCTAGGTAGCCAATATAAGACTTAGCGGTACAGATACATGTGGGCTCACTATTTGGCAAGCAACCGGTCACAGTTGCCCTGTTTCTCTCATGTCTTATAAAAGCTTATTAATGATTTATAAAGTGTTCACAACCTAATTAATAACTGAATTACAAACTATTCGTAAACCCTTTTATAAGGGTAGTCTTATTGTAAAGTGGTACCGATATTTGCATATTATTGTATAGTATAACACTGACCAGAGTTACAAGATGATTATACTGCATGAGGAGACTAACGGTTGTCTCTGTGTCCCTCTACAGGCCGGAGCGGAGATCTCCACAGTGAACCCAGAGCAGTACTCCAAGAGGTTTCACGATTTCATCACCAATATCCTGTCATAGCCTCCAGGAGTGACGGGGGAGGCACATGGGAAAGGGAGGGCAAGGGGGGGGAGTAGGGGCGGGGAAGAGAGGTGACGGAGAGAAAAAGCATCAAGAGGCTGAATTAATAAGGTGCTGTGATGGCTTTGCATCGCTCTCCCTCTCCTCGTCCCTCCCTGCTTCCCTCTCTCTTTCGGTGGCGTGCCACGCTCTGCAGCTATAAAAAGAAAACCATCATTCGTTTACATTTAACCTCTCCTCTGTTGACTTTTGTGTTACTCTGATAAGGGTGTTTAAAGCAAGCGTCCAAGTCATTTTTATATTATTTGTTTTCGTCTGTACGGTTGTTTATGTGGGAATTTGGCTTATTTTTTTATTGCCTCTTATTACAACATCCAGCTCCCTGCTTTTGTTTTTATGTTTTTGTCTTCTCAGTATGATAAGTAGGAGGGTATGATGTGTACAGTGCAGAGGTCAGATTACGGCACAAGGCTCGAGCGGGATGTAACGAGGACGGACATGTTGAGCCTCGCCTGATGCAATTGCTTCATTTCAGGAAGTGGGAAGCAGTCTTCCAAAAGGCCAACACACCCCCCCCCACCCAAACGCTACACTCAGCCAAACAAATAGTCCCATTTGCGTCCCACGCCCTTTTAGACGCCACCCCTCCGTGTAAAGTGAAGGAGTTGATCTTCTGGGTTATCTTCTTGCCACACACTCACAACAAACACATCTCATTAGCTGATTAGTTGCACCTCAGTGGTTGTCCCTGACGCTTTGTTGTGATGCACGGTGATGAAGAAGCATTTAAGGGAAGGATACGTACCGTAAAATGAGGAGATCGGAGCATACAAAGTGTTGTTTACTTCCCCCTGAACATGTCGGGCATTGTTTTCTGTGGCAGGGGGATGACCCAGAAGTCTGAAGAGATTGAAGTCACTCCTTGTTATATCTACATACGGGGTGTCAGATTGAAACATCAACAGCCCTTTACTTTCTGCTGCCATCAGCACCTTATGAGTAAATCAAAAAAAATGTTGCACTTTTATTTGTTAGTAGAGGTTAGGATAGGTTTCTTGTTCTGTTACATGCGCTGCAACTAAGACGTGTTAGAAATCCTGATCCCAGATCCCTCCGCCTCCGCCTTTACTCGCCCGCTGGTGTTTCTTACCGTAGGGATTGGATGGGAAGACTTTACTGTTAGACGGGAAAGTGGAGTGTTCACGGGGCTTTTGTAAAATGACGTTTCCCGATCCTTTTTAGAAAGCACTCTGTGGGGTTGAGGGATCTGGGATCAGCTACAGTGTGTCTGTGTTCAGGGCAGACAGGAGACGGTTTACCTCCAGCATCGTACCAGCACACACTCGGTGTGTGTGTGTGTCAGTGTTCAAAAGTTGTAAAGGGAGAGACAGTGAAATTTAGGGGGGAGGTGGGGAAGAGAAGAATGAACAGCGGCAGCATCGTTCTCTCCTCTCACCTCGGCTGGTATTCATCATTGTTGTTGTTGTTGTTGACATTTTAAAGGTGGTTTAACTGTGTTAGAATTTGGCAGTTTTATGAATTGATGTGGTAATAATTTTTTTGTTTCTGTTTTTTTTGTATATTTTGCACAAGAGGAAAGGAACCAAATGTTACGAATACGATCCCAATTAGTTGATACGGTCTTAACAAGGGAAATGCAATATACTTGTGTGTAAGTGAGAAAAGTTGTTGTGCGTGTGACGTTGTGTATCACTTTCTGGATAACCAACTAAAAGTCGTCCTTCTTGACTATTGTAACCCATGCAAAAAGCTTCCATCACAATATGTTTGTTTATCATAGAATATATTCACATTTATATTTTTACATTGGATTTTAGTCATGAAATATAGTTGTATTTAAAAAAAATAAAATAAAAATAAGGAGCCACCCTTGGGAATGAATGACGGTGCTGTGGTAAATGAAGAATGATACTGCTTGAATTTATACTCACTATAGATGTAAGAAAAAACCTAAAAAAATTGCATGTCACAGGACTAAGTTTCCTTCCCCTCTATCTGTGTTGTTCTCTGTGTCCCTACACTTTAACCAGATTTGTGAGCGTAAAATAGTCCCTACCATGCTTTAAATACCTGTGTTTCATCGTATACACTGTGCAAGATGTGTGCCTTTATACTCCAAAATTATTTAATTTTATATTTTGTAATCTTTTTTTTTTAAACAAAGGTAAAAGGTTATTTTAATAATAGGGTGTTTACTTTGACCTGCATTATTTCCAACTTTAATTTCAACCCCCTCGTTCTTCCACTCCAGCACCTCCTGTATTGTTCATATTATTCAGTTTAACAAAAACCATCTTATGATTGTGGTTTTTTTAACCGTCATAAAAGTGAATATCTGTCTTGAATTTTAATATGGTGGATTGGTTTGGATTCTGTAAATTCAAATCTGTCATTGTGATAATTCAGTGTGTGCAGGCGTCTCTACTCTGAGGCGTCCGCTGATATTAACCCCTCGTTCGTTCACGCTGGTCCTGCCTTTATAAAGAGTGTGTGTGTGTGTGTGTGGAAGTGCATTGTGATGGTGTTTTTGTCGTTCTCTAACTGGCGGCTGCTCAGGAGTCTGTCAGTATGTTCATCGCGTTTACCTTCGTAACCACAGATATCAGGAATGTGATTTTTGTTTTACAAGTTTGTCCATATTTTCACTTCCCTTCGTCGATGTAAAACCCATTTCTGAACCCGGTTTATGTTCTCCTGAGTTGTTGTGTCCCCCACCTGCTTGTTATCAGGGAGGTCATCCGCTGATAGGTCACCCTGAGTCAGTGGTTAATGGATATTTCAGTGTTCTTTCTCTATTAATGGGCTGTTTTGTTTCTATTGTCACGTAGCTCATACTGTACATAGGTTGTGTCATAAAGAAAACAGGAAATGAGGGAAGACTCATCTTCTCCTCGTCTGCTTTGCTCTGTTTGAGGCATAGCTGAGTAGAAAACAGAGCAGTGCATGCTGGGAGAGTGAGTTTTTTTCTGTTTCTGTTTTGGGAATATTAACTCTGGTGATGCCAGACTTTAACAGATGCAAATTTAAAGACGATAATAACACACTCGCTCTTCTGCTGTACTTTGACATTTAAGGCTTTTGTGACTCACGAATGAGCTCCTTCACCAAACCTGCTGCCACGGTAACTTGCTGCCACGGTAACTTGCCAAAAGCATCTTTCAGCAGTCAGAACTACCCACCATGAGCTTGAAGAACATTGTGTACTGTGTAATGTGTCTGTTTGTCTAAACTGATTTTTTTTTTTACATGCACTGGGAGATGGTGCATTCGCTGATATGTGAACATGTCCAAAGTTTTGAGAAACAACCCTGTGTTCATGTGGTGTTCAAGTGTTAAGGGAATTACAAATGCAAATGAGCGGAGGCCAGGCCAGATCTGCAGAGATGGAACATTTCCTTTGGCTTTCTAGGATTAAAAAAAAAAAAAAAGTCTTTCTGGACAACAGTTTTGAAATGGATTGAATTTGCATGTCAACACATGGCCAGGAAACATCCTGCAGTCGAGCTTCGGTCTCACAAAAGTCCCAAGTTCTTTTAGACTACATCTAAAAGACTTACGCATTAGTGTATGCACGTGTGTATGTGTGAGTGTGTGTTATTGCTGTCTGACAATGGTTGGTGAGAGCTCCCTTTCAGTGGCAGAGGCCAAAATGATGATGTACGTTTATTGTTCTTCACATTTAACGGTGATGATGATGATACACTCCATCCCATAAGCTTCACTCAAACCAATTAAAGCACTTGTTCTGCTTAACTCAAAGTTTACCTCTGATGTTTTTATTATCTGATGTTGATAAGTACCATAGTTGTTGCTTATTTTAAAATGTGTTTATTTTACACTAATGCTCATGGTTTATTTGTGTCACTTTCATTTGGTCCATTTTGAAGCCCTATTTTTATAAGTATTACCCTTGTGCAGCAGTTTCCTCCACAGATAATGTCCTCTGATATAGAAAACATCCAGCCAACATGTATAATATAAATACATTTGAAGAACAGTGGATGCACAAAATACCTGGAAGATGAGAGCAAGTTAGTTGGATCTTCATAATGATCAATCAAAAAACGAAAAAAGTATACGTGCCACAACGGAAATATTTACTAGTTCCTTATTATATAACGTCGCAATCGCTTTAATAGAAATAGTCAAAACACTTAACAAAACAAACAGTATGCGTTAAACTGCTTCGTGCATGTCCGCTAGCAGAAGTGAATATAAAAGCAGTTTTTAAAACAAAGGCACAGCTGACTTAAAACATGAGAGGCAATCCGTTTATAGAAAAGTTGAACCTCCGGCTATTTATATATGTATTTATGTATTAGGCCTGCCAAACAATGAAGCCTTTGACACGCAAAATATCAAATGTCAGAAAAAAACGGGTAGGATACAACAACAAAAAAAGCATGATTAAATAAACACTAGCCTTCTTCATAACACATTCGTTCATGTTGTTGGCACAAACTGAGCACAAGACTTATTATTCAGATTAATCGGAGGCAGTTGAACATCACGAGGAGCGTTTCTGTAAAACCAGTCCAGTTTTAAATATTATTTTTTATATTTTGCGTTCGTTCCTTACCGCCATATGTCTACCAACACACTGCAAGGAGTCCCTTTTTTATATAATCTAAATAAGGCTAACATTTCATAACATTTTAAAGACAGCTTCACACTTTTTAATTCAGCTTCAGCTAATTAGAATTATATTCTCTGACTGGAGCAAAAGTCTGTCCATTGCTTTACAACAGGCTATGTTTTGCAGAATTGATTAAATGTCTACTCAGTTTTTGGAGGTCGTGCTTTCGATCTTTATCTTTATTTATGCCTGAAAAACGCGGAACCTATAGGTTAGGGTGGGTTTATTTCTCTTTATCAATAATGTCCGTATAGCCTATTTATTCACTCACTTTGAAAATTGAATTTACATTGCACATTTAAACAATAGGCCCAAACAAGCGATAACTGTAAGGATATAGCCTAATAATAGCCTATATCAGATGTTTAAGGAAGAAAGGAGGAGGGGGTGGTGGCAGCTGCAGCCGGACTAGTTTAGGTCTCAGAGGCGGAGGCTAATTTACACCGTCAGTAGGCCTACAATGTGGAGAACAAGCAGACAACAAACAAAGAGCGGCCCGCCATGTGCGCTGCAGCTGCCACACACACACACACACACACACACACACACACACACACACACACACAGAGCTCAGACGCAGTGAGGTTCCACGGCCGCCAGGGGGCAGTGTGAGCTCTGCAGAAATACAACTTCACCGGATATTTTATAGGTTTGCATTTAAAACCGACATATGAGGTAGACATGCCTCTCTGTGATTGGAGCAAGAGATTAAATCCACATAATATTATGCTGCCTGCTGAAGTGTCTTTGAGCAACACACTAATGCACCTCAATTGTTGCTGCTCTGCTGAACCTGACCTTTGACCTCTCTATTGAGTGCAGTTTTTTAATGTCACTCCATGAAATGTCCTTTATTTTATCTTTAGTCTCTCTTACACAACACATAATGACAACATGAGCTGTCTATAGCATATTTTAATATAATTTGTATAATGTAGTATAGTCTACTTCGATATATGTTGTTAGTATTACACTGGTCCTGTAAATATGTTTAAATTCTACAATACATTTCTAATCATTTTCTATTTCTCAAAATCTCCCCTTTTTTGTTTGTGTTACTTGAATGTGCAAGTTATTTTGTATCTTCATTTTGATGAGTAGGCTACATTTAAATCATAGCACCAAGTAAAAAGTAATGTGTTGACCTCTTTATATATACAGTCTATGGTTGACCTACACAGTCTGTGAACAGCTGGTAAAATGTACCTGCGCAATGTGAGTACAGGTTGGCCACGCCCCCGATGACGCCAGAGGTGTTTACGCACGGGACAAACAACTAGACGGTTAACTTCCAATCAAAGAGAGCAAGGACCCTTGTCTAAAGGGAAGAATACTCGTGGATTTTGAATCATATAAGTATGTTTATGTACTTTGTTAACTCTGTACTTAATGACCTGTTAGCTTGTCAGTTGAATGTGGATATCAAACGAACGTTAACGGCAGTTGCTCAGGCTTAGCTTGTTAGCGTGCTAACTAATGTAGCCTGCTAACATGGACGCACCACTCACAACATGTAATGCTTAGTGGTGAAGTAGTTGCTTATAACTTGTCAACAGCGGCTAACATCGCCGTTTTTAATAAGAAATGTGGTAGTGCGGCACTAGTAGTTCAGATGAGTGTTTTACTGGTGTGTGTGTGGGGGGGGGTGTTCGCGCTACATTTTCAAATGCTGCTCCGTAGTAAGTGTGTAGCCAAGAGTTTTATTTTGAGTCACCGTAAACCCGACTGTGTGATGGTGACTTGTGCTTTTTTTTCTGTGTACACTGAGACATATAGCGGCACCAGCTTCCTAAAAAAAAAAGAAGCAATGTCACATTCACTGCCATGGCCACTGCTCTGTGTAAACAGCTGTGATGCAACCTGATTACTGTAAAGAAGGAGAGGGTAATCTATTTGGAGACCATTGGGACAAGAGTGACTTTATTAGACGTGTACCTGTTAAATTGAAGATATGGCATTAGCTTTGTTTCCAATATCTTTCTGTACTTACAGGTATGTGTTCGCGACAATAATTGACATGTCTGTTAAACAGCATCATCCTCCCTGACTGATGGAGCTGCTCTCAGTCTGCAGAGGAGCTGATTGAAGAGAAACCAGGTAAATGTTCTATGGCTGTTCTACATGAACATTTCTAACGGTAAGTACATTTAGCCAGTATGTGAAAAACCTCTCCAGTTTTTTAGTTAACATTTAGAGTAAGTACATTGGAATTTAATTTTACTGTATGGCATTTATTAATATTTTCAAACTTCCTCAATTTCAATGTTAAATATTCTGATTCAAAATGTGTTTTTCAGGAGAATTGATAGTTTGAGCCTGTAGAACCCAATTATTTAATCAGGTTTACTTCCTGTTTGAAACAAAGCAAACATTTAATAAACTGAGCTTCCTTACTTGTAGTTCTACTTTGACCGTAACAAATTAGAGTTAATATAAATTCCCTTAATAGTGTCCTCCTGAGCTTGCACTATTTTTATTGTTTTTTAAATGTATTTTATGTCCTATATATATTTATTTATGTTGCATTGTTGGAAGAGCCTGGGACTGAACTTTGTCATTGCATATCCACACTGTAGCTAGTGTGCCTATGATAATAAAGCACTTTGAACCCACCCCCCTCTGCTTAAAAACAAAATGTAAAATAAATTAAATAGCTAACTCAACCCAATCAGTCGAAGTAATTATGTTGTTACAGGACCAGTGTGTATTAGGGATGGGAATGATTAATCGAATATTCGAAATTATTTAGGTATTCGAATATCTTTATTATAATTTTTTCTTTTTTTTGGGAGGGGTGTCTAAGTTGATTACATATTATCAAATGGAATAATTCAATGTATACGACAGCGCCATAGCTAAATGTGTTAGGTCTAAAGGTGTGTTTTGCTCCGCTCACCGGTCCCTCACAGCGGGCAGAGCTGCAGGTGCTGATCTCGCTCTCTCTCTCGTCCGGTTATACTTCACTCGCGTTTCTGTCCAAATCCATCAGATCTAGCTAGTTCTAGCTAATGATATGGCTGCTGCCCCTCCCTACACGCAGATCACGCAGACTCAACCCTCATCGTATGCCCAAATCCCAGCTGAGAGGGTCTTCTCTACAGCTGGCCTGATTGTGAATCGCCTCCGCACCCGCCTCTCCCCTGAGTAGACATGCTCATATTCTTAAACAAGAATGAGTATTGGATAGCTGCATTCTGTGCATAAGCCCTGTTATAGGTTGTTGATCTCTGTTGTCACCGGTTACGTTACCCTAACCCGTTATGTTGTTTGTGTCTGATCCCTCTTTCATTTAAAAACCAAGTTATGTTTTAAGCATGAAAGCTGTAGGCCTATAGCTGTCAACTGCTCAAACTGTGATCACCAGTTCAATACATTTGACAAATTCGACTTGGCTTCTATACTTATTTGAAAATGTATTTTTTTTTTAATAGGATATGTACATTTCGGTTAATCGGTTAACCGTTTTTTTGGGGGTCGAATATACATTTGCTTTCAAATTCCCATCACTAGTGTGTATACAAATACTTAAAAAGTTGAATAGAGTGAACAATTTAAAAATAAAATGAAAAATATTATAAAAATTCTGGATAATTAAAATGTTCTTTTAAAAAGATCAAAAATACTGCAGTAGCAGGAATGTAGGCTTATACTGTATATACAGTAGGGTGGTCCTTACAATTTAAAGTTGGAAAGTCTAAGGACCACCCCACTGAGTGTAAACTTCAAGGGTGATGAGGGAGGGGTAAATGTTGTTGGAATTTGAATAAAATTCACCAGGAGAGTTTTCTTGACTCATAACGAATTCTGGTGGTTGGAGCTTAAAATAAATGAATTCTAAAATGTACATGGCACTAAGGACCACCCTAATATACACATGATGCTTCTTCAACCTCTGAGTGACGGTATATAAATCTGTTTCTGTGCCTGCTTTGTTTAGTTTAACTGATTTATGAGCAGAATGTTAAAATCTTTGTAAGCTGTAGCTTAATCACGGCGTGTAGCAGACAACAGAACACAAATAAATGTGTAAACTAGGCTAAAAGTAGCCTTAGTGTAAAATCTAAATTGCATTTGATGTCACAGGTCGAATAAATTATATTTAAATATTACCTTCATATTTATGAAAAGTAAATAAACCCGAAAAGCCAAACATTTTGACTGGAGATTTGTCATAAGGTGCAAATGTCTAAAGTAAAATCTACTATGCAATAGTAAGTCACATGTAGTTACAAAAAAACTGAGATTTGACAGTAAAGTTTACTCGAGTACTTCTTAAGTGTAAGTAGATGCTACTTTAAATATACGTTGTTAAATGTGTGCAAAATCTTACTTCCCATTGTTTTCAGTGTAGGCTGTTTATATTGAATATTCAGTATTTGATACTGTTAAGATATATGTAATTCAATATTGATATGTATTGTATTTTTCAACTATGACCTTGTTGTCATGTTGCTGTGGCAAAGACATTTAAAAGGACTATCTAATCTGCAACATGCATTAAAGGAGCTTTTAAAACAACATAACACACAAAATAAATAAGATGTAAAACTGCTCTTTAAAATATGTTGTATTTACTGTAAAGGCACATTTTCATGGTAACATTTGAACGCGTGTGACTGATGTCAGGCCGGCTGGTATCTCTCTAACCGCTCCAGCAACACCTCTGAGTACCCAGGGGAGTAGTACCTGAAACACACACACATTTAGATTACTGTTTACACACACAGGGGTTTGATGTTAACAAAGTGTGTGTGTGTGTGTGTGCGCTAGGGAGAGACACACACCTGACGATCTCCTCGGGGAAGCAGCTGTTGATGTTGTTGATGTGATCCTGCAGAGGGGAGCCGGGCTCCGCCTCGATCTCCTGGAGCTTCTTCAGACCCCCGCTGGTGACAAACAGCCGGCGAGCCTTGCTGTCATGAGGGAGCACCTGAGAGGAGAGGAAACTCAGGTATCACATCCAAACCAACAACTCTCAGAAACCTGACATTCATTTAGAATCTGGGCCTTTTTGAATCGGCCCTCAGCTAATTAAAAAAGCTATAATGCCGTTCGGCCCTCAAATGAAACTTGTGCTTGTCTTGTACTTCTTACAAACAGATATTACTCAGTAGTATTCATTTGTTAATGAGCCCACTTCTCAAATAAATTCATTCAATTAAAGTTGAAAACATGTTCTAACAAATCTAAGCAGAAAAAAAACCCAATAACTTATTTATATAACAAGCTTCAAATGCACCCTTCATATTTCCTCTTATGATAATCGATCTGAGCTTCTGTTGTAAGGAACGAGCTGCCCTCTGGAGATCTGTGATTTAGGATGATACCTACATTTGATTTTGCTGACCTATAGCTGAACTTATGAGGCAGTATACCTCTAGTGAGTGGCCCCGCCCTTCGTATCTTTTTCTGTATTTGGCCACCCCTGATTTAGATTTCCCTTTTTTAAAGCAGACTCCTGTTGTGTTTAGGGATGGGTATCGTTAAGGTTTTAACGGTACTACTACTACTTTTAGTTTCGATACCGCTTATCGATCCGGTCTTTTATCGGTTCTTTTGGAGAGAAAAAATAAGGTCAACTGACTAAACAAATTGTGAACAAAATTAACATTGCTTTTTATTTAAATTAAATGCATAATATTTCACATAAAAAGAAACAACAATGAATAAATCGTATACAAAAAATCTGCCCTTACATGCAAAACTCTTATTGCACTTTTGGTAACGAGCATTGTCCACATCGAGACGGGTAACATTTAACCACATCTTGGAGCGCTTAGTTCTCTCCTCTCTGTGTGTGTGTGTATATATAAACTGCCCCGCCCGAAAATACTCGGACGCCTTTCTTTGTTTTTTGCATATTAGAAACGGAGTTGGCGAAACTAAAACTGTGATATAATGTTTGTGTAGCAATAATACATATGACATATATTTGTTACATGTCTCCAGTACCGATAAAAAGACCGATAACGTCGGAGCTTAACGGTACCACGGTCTTTAATAATTCAGCCCCGGGGCCCGTTACCCTTCCCTAGTTGACTCTCACCTTGCTGAACTGGCAGACCACGTGTTTGAGGATGTTGCTGGGAACATCGTAGAGGAGCGGCTCCAGACCCGGCAGGTAGGTGCACTTCTGCAGAATGCTCTTCAGAGCCTTCTTACTCTGAAACACGAGGAATTACATTATACTGCAGACATTCATACAAACTGTTGTTTCAGCTTTTTATCAAGTGAGATCAAAATATCTCTGTGTGTGGCTTTAGAAATGTACAGCTGTTGCCACACTGTTATTGAGATCAAGTCAATATACTTAATAAGTGATAGTTGTTGTACGGTGGCCCTAAGAGCTCATTGCACCACATTTGGAAAATATCTTGTTTTGCTTACTGCTTGTTTTGTATTTTAGATGTGATGACTTTGTTTCTGCCTATAATCCCCATTGAGGAGGGATTTATTCCAGACGTCTCGAGTTACATTTCATCAGCATCATTTGCTGTAGTGCGTTTCAGCTGCTTTGTTTTTATATTGCAAACAAATACGTTCTGAAATGCATTACTTATTGTCAGCTGCAACCATTTCGGCTTTGTGCATATTGCGGTGTTTGGTTGTCTTCGACATGTTTATATAAATAGGTCATTTTATTTTATTCTAAAATGAAGCAACTGCCACAAAACTTAATTTCCCCTGGGGAAAAAACATTATTTTAGATTCTTACTCTCTATTGCAGCGGGGGGGTTTTGTGTTGTGACATTTGTGGAGATGTTTTTTCCTTTTATTGCTTAATTTGCAGCTCTTTGAGCTCTCGGGACCACAGCAGATAAAACTAGAAAGCCCATACATATATGTTTTTGAGATATTCAAACAGTTTACTCTGATTTCAGGTGTGACCCCTGTGACCCCAGCTGAGAGCCTCGTCATTGAAGCGTCTCTCTGCTGCTCTTACTTTGGCCTGCAGGTCCTCGGAGCTGCTGGCCTCCATGTACAGCTCCAGCAGTTTGCTCAGGAGGTTGGAGGTGGCCACCACCTTGGCGTGCTCAGGGCTGTGGTGTCCAATCTGTCCGATGGACCAGGCTATGGCCGCCTTGATGTGTTGCTCGTGCTCCTCGGACATGCACAGGGCCAGCTGCGGCACCCCCTGCAGGACAGGAGGACAAACAGGACTCGGTGAGTGTGACCTACATACTGCAGGAATGCACTGCTGCTGTTACATGGCTCATGGAGAGGGATCACACGAGAGATTAACACCTTGGAGAGGATCACAGCCATGGCCAGGTTCTCGCTGTGAGCCGCCACATATCCCAGCATCATGATCCCCGGCAGCCGCAGGTTTCCACTGGACTCGCCCAGGAAGTCGACCACAGCTGCCATGCCTCCACAGTTCACGATCACCTGGGACAGCTGCAAACACACTCGGCACATTACTCTGGCTCCTGCATGCTTGTGCCTTCAGTGAACGAGTGTGTGCTGCAGTACCTCTGGTGTGTGTTTCACCACCTCCCTCATCAGAGTGGTGACGTTCTTCCTCACGTACTCATCGGGGTCTTTGAGGCAGGCGACGGCTGCAGGGAACACCTCCGCCTCAATCACCATCTCCGCCAGGCTGACCGAGTGCTTACTGATCTGACTGAGGGCGGAGAACACCTGCCTCTACAGGCAGAAGAAATAGGGCTGCATTCATTCTAGAGCTCGTTTATAGTTTATACAGTTTTGCACAACAAGTCAGCATATATGTGGAAATGAGTCTGCTCTCTATTCAATATCTGGCACTTCTGCTTAATACTAAATAAATGGTGTGTACATTTTTGATCATTTTTCCCAAGACAAAAGGCGGAACTTAGTATGATCGCGTTGCTTGCAAGATCTGTAACATGCACTAACATGTTTGTGATTCTTTTCTAGCAGGTTTTTGGATGAGATACTACAATTGTTTTTGTATTTCAAGTAAAAAAAACTGGAGAATATTTTGTATTTAAATGAAGTCTGGTGGAGAAATGTTTCTTATTCATGATAGTCTTTCAATAAAACCTTTTGAATCCCTTCATTTCATTCACAAAGTATCTCATGACAGTCTGGCAGGGCAAGATGTTTGTTAAATGGGTAACTGAAGGTAAGACACTAACATATAGAGCCTCGTATAATAGGTCAAACGTGTTCTTTGAGCTGGCCTACCTTGAGCTTGGCGTCAGGGCTGAGGATCATCTGGGCCAGGTGTGCGATGGCTCCGTTGTCGACCACGGCCTGGGCCAGCTCCGGGGAGTGTTTGCAGATGTCACTGAGGGTGGAGGCCGCGATGCGTTTGAGGGCCATCTCCGGCTCCAGAAGACAAAGCACCAGGAGGGGCACGGCGCCGGCATCCACCACCGACTGAGACAACTCTGCACCAAGAGGGAAGGGATGGGAAGCAGAGAACAAACACTTAAAGGTCACCTATGATGTAAAATCCACCTTTTCATGTCTCTTCTACATCAACATGTGTACCCTCTTCTTCATGTCTCTTCTACATCAACATGTGTACCCTCTTCTTCATGTCTCTTCTACATCAACATGTGTCCCCTCTTCTTCATGTCTCTTCTACATCAACATGTGTCCCCTCTTCTTCTTCAACATGTGTCCCCTCTTCTTCATGTCTCTTCTTCATCAACATGTGTCCCCTCTTCTTCATGTCTCTTCTACATCAACATGTGTCCCCTCTTCTTCATCCCTCTTCTTCATGTCTCTTCTACATCAACATGTGTCCCCTCTTCTTCATGTCTCTTCTACATCAACATGTGTCCCCTCTGTGTAAAGAGACTCTGAATGTTTCAGGAAAAAAGATTCGCTCACTTTTTGTCCTGATCCATTTCTATAAAAACCTGTCTGAAAATGAGCTGATCAGATTTTGGCCACTTTGTGATGTCATAACGATTTTTTGCTTGTGTAACCATTAGCCAATCAGCAACCAAGGTAGACCAATAGAAATCTAAGAATGTGTTTTTACGTGCGTCGTGCCGGGCGATGTAGTTGAGAGCCCAGGCAGCCGCTTCCTTCACGCCGGGGTCGAACTCCTCCAGGCAGAGCACCAGAGCGTCGACCCCCCCGCAGGCCAGCACCGCCTGGGCCAGCTCGGGGGAGTGTTTGGCAACGGCTCGCAGAACGAAGGCTGCTGCTTTCTTATAGAACCTCTGCATACAAACACAAAGATACTCTTACATTCATGGTCTGTCTTAAGACGTTACTTACGATTGAAATACAAGTCAGTTATATTGTTTCATGATTTGGTACATTTATAACATTGTCCTTTGCAATTTAATGACAATATTGTATGACACACTATACTTACAATTCATTATAGCAATTTATAAAAGAAACCATTCCATGGATTTGTTTTCTTCAACATTATGACTTTTTTTTGTTTTTCTGATATTTTTTAATATACAAAAACTATTTGTTTCAACATACTGTGTTTATAGAATGATCTTTGCATATTTTCAAGATACTGAATGATGTTTATACTGACATAATGTATACTGTCGTTTTTTATACACACCATTATATCTTGTTTTCTGGATACTAAACTGTCAGTTTTTGCATTTCTTCGACATACCATGCTGTTTTTTTTTACTTCGACATAGTAGGCTATACTAGTTTTTTCTCACTTTTTTCGACATACGATAGATATCGTGTCTTATTTTGACATACCATATCATGCCTTATTTCGACATAATATGCTATGTTGAAAAAAGTGAAGGAAACGACATAGCATATTGTGTCAAAATAGGACATTGTGTCGAAAAAAATCGTATTTTGTGTCGAAATAAGGCACATTATAGTGTGTAGAAACCAGGTGTAGTATATATATTTTTGTCGTTAAAAATGATCGAAAAGTCATAGTTTATGAAAAAATGCTTTACACTTATATAAAAAACATATTTTTTTAGATAACGGTCACTAGCCTACTTATATAAATATAGCAAATAATGACAAAAAAGTCATAGTATACTATGTTGAAAAAGGTTAAAAAAACGACATGCCGAAATAAGGCATAGTATAATATGTCAACAAATAAAACATGGTATGTCGAAGAAAGTGGAGGAAAAGCATAATATCGGATGTCGAAAAAATGGTTGAACTGTTTGCATTGAAGAGGCCCTCACGTGAGCCTTAAAGATGAGAGACTTACGTTTTGCGAGGTCAGAGAGAGGACCAGCTGCGGCAGGATGTCCTCCCGGACCACGGCCTCCGCCAGCGAGTCGCTGTGGTCGGCCAGCCGGCCCAGAGCCAGCGCGGCGGTCTGCTGGATCCCGGGCACACTGTCCAGCATCAGGGGCCGCAGCAGGGTCATCACCCCTGCCGGAGAGGAGAGGATTACACCCTGGGAACAGCAGCCACATCTGACATGTCCTAGTGGTTATTATCTTGTTTCTCTTACCAGCATTTTGAAGCATTTCTATGTTCTGTGGTCTGGCTGCCAGATCAGCGACCGTTTGCACAAACTGCATCCTTGACTTCTGATACTGCTCAAAAACTGCAAACAGACACAAGCAAACAGTTTGACTTGAAGCTGCATTTTCCTTATTTTTCTTATTAAAAAAACTGCTCGTGCATCTTACCTTGAATTATCTGTCGTTGACTCATTGTTACCCTGATGGAAAATGTGTATTTTAGTAAGAAAATGCAGGTTATTTACACAGAAAACGGATTTAATTAACACAGTGATCAACGCAGCGTTTCTCCTGATGGTCTCCAGGTTTGGTTTAGGTAGTGTTGTTAGGTGTTACCGTGACAACAGACAGGAAGTAGAATGTTCCGTGCCAAAGATCGTCTATTGACAAGATGACTCGCCCTCTGAAAAACGTTCCGTGTGTTTCTGTTGTTGCCGCTGACTGCAACATTACTTTCACCACTTTTACAAAGGGAAACACGAGCTTCTGGTTGCCTACAGTGAAACGTGTTAGCTAATTTTTGATTTTAGCCGAATTTAATTGTCAAGCGATTCAGAAGTAGCCTTAGTAGACCTACAAATATGGGAGAAATAAGCACAAAGAAGGGATTTTTCTCTGACTTGAACTCACTCAAAAAGTACAACATTTTTTTGACACGTGAACGTGGATGCATAGCCTGCACGATTCTCATTGGCTCTTATCACTGTCTCTCATACCATACGGTAACTGCGTCAACCTATAACGTTTGCCATCGATTTTGCATCATGAAGGCTTTTTAAATAGGGTTAATCTCCAAACGTAAACTTTGTGTAAGTTAAATATTTTTGCTGGTTTCGTTATGGCATCCATTATCTGGTCTGTTGGCCATCGTCCACATTTATTGTACTGGTATTCACAGTCTACTTCAAAGACATAGTACGTTATGTCAATATGTTTACACCTCGGTCTGCACAAATAAACCATATCAATATTATAGGCTATGACAAAATGTGATTCGTCTTGATATCGGAGTACATATTATTTGGTAAGCTTTTTTTATATTGTCACAGCAAACAAAGCAGAAGAAACCACTGAATGGCTAACTGAAAGAATGACAATTATTTAATTGTAGTAGGATTAACATGTTATGCTTATGACCTATACAGGTTTGTACTCATAGGCTGTGTTCTTTTTTTTGCATTAGATGAAATGTAAAGATTCCGTTTGAGGTCATTGTGTTTTTTAGCCAGGGATAAATGATAACTTAAACATAAAATATCACTCCGTTGGTGCGCAAACGGGATATATATTTTTTCGTTTTTCAAAACACTGCAGACATTTAACACGTATGGCTTATCTGAATTAGTATGTGTGCATAAGTATGTTTGAAGCTCTGCGGCACGGCTGGTTCTACTTTAATATTTAATATACTTTATTATTTCGGTTTTATTGGAAAGCTAAGTCTTCTTCGGTTAAAAAAAATGCAACTGTGTTTTTAATTTAGAAAATGTCATATCAATTAATGAATGTAAAAAAGTACTTAGCTAATATCAAGCTAATATTGCTTAAAATGTATAAAAAAGAAAAGAAAAGGGATAGCAGCGTTATTTCACAATTTAAAAAATCGCTGAGGTTTCATTTCGGAATTTAAAAAAATGGTATGCCTTTTAAAATAAAACAGTTGGTTATCTTCCATTGAACCTGCATTTCAGTGCAGTAAATGCAATTACTCATGTGATAAATCATCCATACAATACCAAAATCAAAAAGGCTTCATTCTTCATTGAATGTATTCAGATTGTATCCCGGGTCAGCCTCTTTAACCGAGTTATCTCATTCACACAGACATCTGGCGCTCTGCAGCCTGCACACTCCAATCACGCCTTTATTTGTTAATGCTAAACACCACACAGATGATCCTCCACCAAAATAAAAAGAAGATAAATACCACTAACCTCTTAAGTGTAAAATGTTTTATTTAGATGTTTTATACTGTGCAACAGTAACAATACAATAAGTTGTCCATACAATCGAGCGATACAAATACGGAAAACACAGGGGACATCAAAACATCTGTCGATGAATGAAATGGAGCTGAGCCCAAGTCATTCGCAGAACAAAGGGGGAATAAGAGAATAACATTATCGCTGATTAAATATGCATTTTGTTTCTATTTACATGTGGATTCTCTAAAACTGCTTATAACATGATAAAGCAATCCGATCCACTGCAGCTACAAGAAACTGTTTTTTAGTAAAAAGGCAATTTTAAAGTTGTGTTTCCTCCAACAGCCCGAACAAACTCCAAGATCGACGCCACACTTCCAAAAAACCTTTGAGGGGCAAACACGCAGATTCCCCTTCATACGAGAAAGGAAATGTTATCATGCATGTTCAAACTGACAGCTTCAAAATATCCCGACACACATGACAATCATGATAGACACTGAAAACAACGTAAAAGAAAATATAAAAGTCCATCTTCAGTCGATTCTGTAAAATAAAGATGTAGGCTAGCTTTAAAATGGGATAAATGCTTCTCTCCAACCTCCTTTTTTTCCAACATCAAAACCTGCTTTTTAAAAACATTCCCACCGTCTTCCTCTTTCCTTTTATTCTGAAATGTCTCTGATTCCACTACGTTTACATGATGCCATAATATTTAGAACAACACATGGAGAGGGAAAGGTCTTCACAACGCGCGTCACCCGGAGGAGGTGGCGGATCCGTTCAGGGTCACGTTCCGGGGCTTGTTGCTGCTGCCGCCGCCGCCGAACTGCGTGAAGGACCGGCTGGGGGTGGGAGGAGGGGCCGCCGCTGGGGTCCCGTTAACCGGGAGCTGTGGGAGCTGTGGGAGCTGCGGGAGCTGCGGGAGCGGGGACTGCGCCGGTGTTCCGGGGCTCGGCAGCGAGGAGGAGGTGGACGGAGCTCCCGAGGGACTCCCGGCCTTGTCGCTGGCAGAGTCGCTCTCTGGACCGGATCTGCTCGCGCTGTTCTGGCCCTCCTGCTGCGCGTGGCTCACCTTCATCTTCTTGCAGTTGGGTCGGACTCTGTACTTCAGCGGCAAGGGGCCATTCTGTGGGGAAGGAAGGAAGGAGGTCATTCAATATGTAAACGCATACAAGGAATGACCTAAAAAAATGTTTTCTTTTGAAACAGCCTTAAGAGAGATTTAGATAAATACGTAAAAAACCTCCCCTGTTGATAACTTACTTTAAGACAAATATATGTTTTAATTCAAACCAAATGCATGATATAAATAGCCCTTTTTATTGAGCCTTACAAGTCTTTATTAGTGTGAACTAAAGTGAACTGGGTTAATATATATTACCATTACCATAACTGATAGGTCATTTTTTTTACGTTTCCAAATTCATGCAAATGCAAAACATTATCGAATGCTAACTTTACATGCATTTAAGGATAAATCCACACCCGTTAAAAGATAACGAAAAATAAAATACTAAATGTGTATTTTGGATGATTTCCTTTCACAAGTCTGAAAGAATACTTTTTGTTGAAGCAAAATAGCCAAAAATCGCTGGATTGACCAGTGCAAAAACATGCGATGGAGTGCCTCACCGTAATAAAACAAATGAACTCATAATGTGCATCTTCCAAACAACCTAATTCAAAAGTATATTCCAATGATGTAGATGTGTTTGTTTCGGTGTCCCAAAACATCCATGACCAAGTCAAACACTCCAGGCCTTATTCCAAATAAAATAAAATAAATCAACTAAATAAAAACGTCCACAAATATATTCTCAAAGACAGATGAAGCACCTTTCTCTTGTCTTAGTAACAATTATTTAAATGCAATTTCAGGTCATTTGTTTTTGTTCCAAATGTTGGAAAATAACCTACATCTAGGCCTACAACCCAAATAAAAAGGTTGGGATATAATGGTATACCCTCCCTCATCAATCAGCAATCATACAGTCTGTATTTTTAGATTTAAAGAAAATTGAAAATATGTTTTAAATTGACCACATAGTGTCTTGCCCATGGTAAAACAAAAGGGTGGAAACCCTTTACAAACAGACCAGTTTGACCTCTGAGCAGTCTTTTAATATACAAACAATCTAAAGATCTTAAATGTATTTATTACTCAAAATATAATCTATATAGACTATATTTAAGATCAACAATGTACATCATTTTTTTGACAACAAATAACAAGGTGTTTAAATGCATGCTCCAGCAGATAAAACATGATCATATTTAATATTTATTTGACAACGTGGATCACTTAAAATGACTAATTAACATATCACACATAACAGGATTTATTTGCTGTTAGTTAGACAACATAAATGTAAATAAACCAACCAAAATCAAGTATTTTCCGTCCCAAAAATATCTCTTACCCGTCTCCAAGTGTAGATATATGCTATATCCATTAACGTGTAGTAATCTTTCAGAGGTTCGTCTTCATACATGACTTCAACCTAGAGAAAACATTTTCAAATTAAAAAACAGTGCATATAGGTAACATTTTTAAAATAGGAATTATAATATTCCAAACCCCTCGGATCGACAGATTTAAATTAAAGTTTGAATTATAGTAGTGCATTGGTCATAATAAATAAGAGTGTTTAAATGGTGACCTGGTAGGCGTTCGGGATGTCCATCTTGCTGCGCAGGAACTTCCTCAGGTGCATCACTGTCATGGCTGCCGGACACTGCAGGTACCTCTTGTTAGCAATCTGCAGAATAATGTTGGACACAAAGGGATAAATATGTGTACACAAGTGTAATGAGCCTGGTCCACCTTAACAGCAGGAAACGGATGTGCTTCACAGAAACATTGAAGCCCTTTCTCAAGCGGAAACAATATGTGTATAATGTGTCAGATTTCACAACAGAGGGGAGGCATTGTTACGCATGAGTTGCTTTCTTAAAAAGGAGTCTGTGGTGTTAGATTTGTATTTTGCTCACAAGAAATAATGCTGGCGGAGAAGAGAAGCAACTTACCATATTCTGATCTTTACTCTGTTTGTCCTCCACTGCTCCTCCCAGTCTGCAAGGAATGCAAAAGAGAGAATATTAAGACTTTAAAAGGTCTGTAATGTTGTGTTATTCATGTGCCAACATCAAGCCCTGCATGCAATACAACTAATTGATTGTAAGCAATGAATAACACCACATCTTTTACAATTATATATAGATTGTTTTGTAAACAAGAGAAGATCTACAGTTGGATAAAAAGTGCACTTTATAGATTTATTTCCTTAAAACTATATTTCACATATATAGTAATTGTTGTTTTTTTCCTTATGTCAGCAATCCTTAAATAATGTTTTTTAAAAAACCACATCAAATTAAAAGGAAATAATAAAAAAAAAAAAAATAATTCAATAAAACCCATTTAACTTGTATCAGTTGCTTCTTCCAAAAAAGAGCCTTTGTAAGTGACATCCAAAAATGATTATTGGAAAAAGCCAATTTCTTATCCTTCAGAAAACGTGTGAGGACCTAAGTGATCCGGATGCGACTCATTTGACTCACAGGGATGAAACTGCAACTATTTTAGTTATCCATTAATCAACTAGTCAGAAAATAAAAACATATTTCCCTCACACTTTCTTAGAGTCAAAGATGATCTCAAAGATATTCAGTTAAATATGAAATAAAACAAAGAAACTCAGGAAATCCCCAGAAAAAAATGTCCTCCTTTCTAGAATGAAGAAAATGCTTGAGTGATTAATCAATTATCAAAATAGTTCAGATTATTTTTCTGTTTTACCAACTCATTAACTGGCTGATCATTGCAGCTGTTTGGTTTGGTTCTGCCCTGGAGATTGGAGTTGGATAATAGTAAGAAAAACTAAGTTTGGAGGATTAAAAAAAAAAGATCTTAATATTTCTGATGAAGGTAATCGATGGTCCAGAAACACTCGGGTTAGATCTATTCTGTAAATGAAATATTATCTGAGACAAAGCCCCTTTCGAATCTAAACAAGATCTGATCAAACACATGGAAACACATGGAAATGAAGCACATACATATCGTCACAACATTGTCTGCAACTGAATTAAATATTTAAGTTTGTTCCTTTGTCAAGAACAGCTAAATACAAAAGTAGCCTTAATCATTATTGGAAGAAAAGACAAACCTGCTGTGATTGAAGAACTCAATGGAGAGGCTGATGATCTCATCATCTGTGATTATTCTCTTATCGTCGTCTGCCACCTCCCCGCGATCCTCATTAGATCCATTCGACACTGCAGATCAATACACACACAGAAATAAACAAAGATAAATCACAAATAACACTAAGACCGAAGAAAAACCTAAGAGTCTTTTATTTTATACAAAACTTTAGGGTTTTCCCACTTTTTAAACATGAAATTATAGGACTTTTACTCATATTCCAAGGACCAACGTGGCATATTTTGAGAAATAGATGCGGGTTAATTACAGTTAAACACTGAGAATTTTTAAATAAGAACAAGCAGGCTTCACAGAAACTCAGAAGAAAAATCAAAAGAACTTCGAGTTGTATTTTTGCCCCAAAAAAAAGTGTCCACTTTTTTCTATATTCAAACATTCCAAGGATTGGATTTTCCCCTCAAATTGAAGATATTTTGTGGATTTCCGAAACCAGGTGAAACCATGCTTTAAGAAATGTGTTTCTTCTCTCTTCCCTGCGGTGACTACATGGAAACTAAATAAATGTAATGGCATGTTTTCTAACTCACCGTCTACGGGATGCTCCGAGTAAAAGTCTCTTCTCCTCTTCATTTCATCTGAGGACATTCAAAAAGACAAGCAATTACAAGTCTGAGCAAATACTACACAAATATAAATATTGTCCTTAATACACAACGGGATAAATTCAATCTAAATATAATACGGACAATTTCCAATGTTTGGTAACCATATTTTATGGGTTGGATCAAGGCAGCGAAAATAGCCTTTGCATAAAAACCCGCCATACATTCCCCTTATATCATAAAATGTTCCTTAAATGAGTGAAAGATATGAAAGAAAACCAACTTGAGTTTTGTCTGACCTATTTTAATGTTTGATCAAACAGCTCATACAGAATAACATGAAACAAAGCAGCGAACAAGATCTGATCTCAGCTCAGCAAACAATTCATTTCAGATTATAAACAGAAAAACATTGAACATTGTATTTCAGTATAAATATGTGTAACTTTTTGGGGGGTTAATTGATTAGAATGTAATATTATTTCCCTTTTTATTTTGCAGAAGTGCAGATAACTTAAACACTGTGTGCTGACTGAGAATGAAACAGTTGATCAGAAGAGAGCTGGACGATATGAGTCAGAAGGAAAGTGAACAGATGTTAGAAACAGACTTTATTCTCTTACTTTTGAAGAGGCCGGGCACCAGCTTGTAAACGATGTCCTGTAGAGTTTTGTCAGACCTGAAGAGAATAAAGAAAAAACAGTCAAATCATCAGATACTACAATATTCAATATGTGTATTTCAAACTAGAAACCAAAAATATACAGATAGTTACATTCTTTCAATTTGATTAAGCGTCTGTAGAAAAAGACAGATCACTGCAAAGTGTTTTCTCTTGTTTGCAAATGCTTTACATTCATAGAAACTTGTTTCTTGACAGACTGCAACCAGAGATGTACAACACTTTCATTTTTAACCAATCACTGACTCAGCTGTTCATTCAGGAAACAAAGGGGAAAACCAGAGAGGAGACAAAGACTGTTGTCAATATCAAAGCTGCCTAACATTTACTAAACAGGGAAAACGTTTTTATATGAGAAGAAATATATGTTTTAAATTGGGATAAAAATGGAACCCATGATTGGCCACAATTACACAAAGATTCTAAAAATCTATATAAAAAATTGACATGAAAAAGGGAACAGGAAATGCTCACCTTATGTTGAGCAGAGGCTTGGTTTTATGCACTTGTACATCACAGATGGGACAGTATTTGCTGGCTTCCAGGTAGCGTACAATGCACATCTTGCAAACTGCAAACCATGAAAAAGGGAACAGAAACTGTCAGATATCATCTGAAATGATATCCTGAGGGAGGCATATATAAGCATTGTTTTAAATCCAGTGTTTGTGAAGGGAAACATGCAAGAAAGACTCTTGTATATTGCTGCAACATATTCCCACAGTCATCAGCTTGCAAAACATTAGAAAACAAAAAAGCAGCAACATTATTTTTGGTTCAGTTTGCTCACATGAGTGGAGACATTCAATGATGGTGGTGGCGTCTATGAAGTATCCTCCACACAGCACGCACATGAGGTGAGGGTTGAGCTCAGTAATCTTTATCCTGGTGGTTCGATGCATGATGAGGGAAGGCAACAACAATCCTGCAAGAGGAAAGAGAAACAAGTCAAAACAGAGCATGCATGGCGGAGAGACATCAGAGGGCTGCGGGTCTGTGCCATTTGGAAGAAGGGCTGCTGTTTGTTTGACTGCGTTAAAAGCAACATCATCTTATATGCTAATCCCATAATAAGCAAAGGGGAAGGAGCTCGGTGGCAGATTGATAGGCAGCAGCAGCACAGTCACCTGACCGAGGCGCAGGGAATAATCATAAATCAATCTCCTCCGAGGAGAGATCGATGGAGCCTCCATCCTCGCCTGCGCTTCATCTTAAATCAACATGGCGACATCAGAGGAACATGTGCACTAGCTTTGATCAAATGTTTCCAAGCGAAAGGGAGAGAGCCATGATAAGAAAACACATCTTAATTTGGACGCATTCTGCTAAAATCGATACGTTGGATATGCTTATGTTAAATACGGGACTAAATTAAGACTAAAACAGAATTATAATTTTAAATGTATGAGGGATCAAATACAAATGTAGGCTACCTTTCAAAATAAATCGGTTGGTACGTCACCCACTGAGATGGATGTTTATCCGATAAAAATATGTGGGAAAATAATGGTCCAGTGGCGCCCCGGGGTGAGAATGGGTGAGGGTGGCGGGGTGGTGGGAGACAGCCATTCACTGCGTCAGGTGTGCCACTCGGGCGATATGGGGAAACCTGCGTTTCTATGGCAACTCCTTTTGCTTTTTCAAGCCCACATGTGTGCTCACCAGTGGCCAGAACCAGACAGGATGTGCAACCAAAACAACGGAGAGCTGCCGGTGTGCAGCCGGGGGGTGAGAGGGACCGGAGCTCCCCGTCCCCCGCACACACACACAAACACACTGGACTGCCAGTCTGCCGACTGCACGGCTGCCATTTTGTGGAGGAAAAAAAACCCGAGTCGGTTCAACGGGCTGCGGGGTTTCCTTGCAAAAAGGGGGGATAAATAAAACCGCGAGAACATGAGATCCGCAAATCTTTATGCACCATATGGAGCAGTTTGGGTCCAATAGGGAATAATCTCGGGTTATTGTGGTTCGCTTTGCGCCGTTTCTCTTGTTGTGTGCGCGATAAGCAGCAGGCAGCAGACACTGAAGTTACTGCACACACTGGATCATACTTATTTATTATGCGCCATTATCAACACATAAACCCTTTATTTAACATCAACTATGCTTGTGCTTACACTTTGCGCATATTAGCATTGGACTTTACAAACCCGGTTAGAACAAACAGCTTGAACTCAAACCGTGAATTAAGTAGTGCCAGAGTATTGTCGTTTGTGCATTTTACCCAGTAATTAGCCATAGCCATGTGGTAAATGTATATTGTAAGGTTGGTAACCAATGATCCAAATCAATGCGCATTAATAAAACTGAGCCATAATGATACGAGCTGTCATTTAAAGTCGTTAAAAGTCTATAAGCTACACCAAGAGGGGGCTGTGCTTGGATGATAGCCAGCCTGTCCCACACTGTTACTTTATGGAGACACAGCCGGCACCGTGCCCGAACCCCGGCCGCTTTCAATGCTCCACCCGACCTCTCCCGGGGCAGGACCGCAGTTTGGACAGCGACTCGGACTCCACACATGGATCATGATGGATAATGTCTACATACATGCAGGGAGCCTGTTGCGCCATTAATCGATTGACGTGTGTTTGGACAACTGCTCTCCCTGTCCTGAGGGAGCTGCACTTTATAAAACTCTGAGTCAATCATCCCTCACATCCAGAGTGAATTCATGGGGCTGCAGAACCAACAGCAAAACAAGTCCAAAAACACTGACTGAGCATGAATACGAATCAGATAGGCTTTGTTCTTATGATGGATAGGTTTAATTATTGAGCCTGTTTTGACAACACATTATCAGAAATTCAGAATCGCCACTAAATCTTTAATTACGTCAGTCAAGTATCAACAAATGAGCAGATTTCCCCTCGCTTCTTGCAATGACCCAAAGCCGTATCCAAAAAACGAGAGCAGCTCCTCTTGTAAAGGTTCCTCTTACACGTAAATCAACAGCAGCTGGAAATAACCCAATTAAAATCAGCAATGGGAAAAACCAAGAACCCATATTCACCACTTTCAGTCAATACAGAAAATAAATCTAGAAATAAATATTAGGGGATTCCTAAATGACCACATGAAACTTTTTGAATAATTCTGAGTTTGGCGTGTTAAATGATTCTCAAAACACACTGGAAACCATCCAGTCTGAGAGGCTATAACAACATATCACCAGACCCGTGAGATGTTCAACCCAAGTGGGGGGAAATACATTAATGTTAACTCATTAAGCACACAGAGAGTGCCCAACAGCATTCATGAGTAAAATAATAATGTTGTATCACCCAAGAGGCAGAAGCTCCAGTCCTGTGGCTCCAGATTCAGACACAGCACCAACATATTTAGCCGTATGAGGGTGAACATATGGAAATCCATGATAATCTTACATGTCAACAAACACATATCCAATGCTCACCATAGCATGTTTTAAATCAGAAACAACCAAAGCTGGCAGCTCGCGAGACACAGCCAGCCTTTGTATCCTGGCCGAGGTGTCGCCACTTTTCTTTTTAATTTACCTCAAAAACCAACCATCCTTCTAAATTATGGAAACCATACATCTAAACACAAACATCCACAGTGCGTGTTTAACGAGGATCCAGTGTTTACCAAGCAGCCGTTATGAAACATTTATGCACAGTGGAAATTGTGAGCCTCCATGTCAAGTATGGGAGCAATCCAAGTTAAGTTAATAAATCCAACATTTAGTCAAACACAGCCAAAAGCAACATAGCATCGGGTTCCCAACCCCACAAACAACCCAACTCTATAAAATAAAGCAGCTGTATGGAAATATAGCGCAGAAGGAGCGTTTGGAGCACTTGCTGTTGTTAACATCTCAGCCAACACAGGCTGGATCGCCGGAGATCTTCCACTTTACATAAATCCAAACGAAGCAAAGCAAACCCCAGCCGAGATCAGCTCATACAGACACATTACTGATAAGAAGGTACAGCTACACTGAGTCTCCGTGGATCAGAAATCGCTTTTTTGTCCAAACGGGGAACATGTTTTGCCGAAAAGTGTTGGGCAGACACACCGAGCTCCACGTCGGTGATCGCTGCAGCTGCAGCTGAAAGCTCCACATCCACCGCTGGATCGGTACGTAGAAAAAACACAAAAGCACCGAGCCAAACCTCTCCTGCTGCCCCCGTTAGTTAGACACGATATCGAAGAAGACGTACCTGGATACTTGGCTGGGGATCGGTGGGTCTTCGGGCGAATAGACAATGAAAGTTGGGAGGCAGATCAGCAGAAAATGAATAGGAGCCGAGCCGCCATCTTGAAGCTGCAGACGCTGTCAGTGGCGGAGAGCGCACGGCGAACCAGAGCGCATTTCAGATGTGCGAATAAAACCTTTCCTCGCCGCCTGTGCGCTGAGAGCGTATCCGATCCGAGGCTCCAAAACAACCCAGTCCTGCGGCTCCGGCTCGGAAAGGTTTCCACTCTGGCACCGATAACTTTGCCTCCAAAATATCCGCTTCACCCCCCAGTAAAATGCAGCAGTGTGTGTGTGTGTGTGCTCCGTGCAAACTGACACCGTCCCCAAAATGGCTTGTAGTTCGACCGCCCCGCTTTGGTCACGTGGTCTCTTTACTTAAGGGTGCCTAGGAATTACTGTCGGTGTACGTCTCCCAGCCTGCATACACATAATATTAAAACACACGCAGGTAGCCTACATATAAATAGTCTTTAATCCATCCAATCCAATTAAGTAAGCAGCTGTTTGTGCGTAACTTTAGCTAAAAAAACACAACAGTGCGAAAAAACAGTTTTAACTATTTTGGTGTTTCTATGACGCATGATTTAAAATAACACTAATAAACATGAATCACATAGTGTACTTTTGACCTCAAAAGGGCACACTCCCAATAGGCTCTCCTTCTTTTAAATGGCACTAAGATTAGAGGCGTCTATAAGTAGGCTATGCCCTGGTGTTAAAAATAACCACACGCATTGCACGTTCATGTCGACTTCAAAATGTCTCAATCCGCTCACCCGAGCAGCAGGCATGCACTTTATTAATCTCTTTTCATCGTGCCTTTAAAAGACCCACGCACTTGGTTAAAACACGTCCATGTGACTAATGGCTCTGGTGTCAAACCTTTGTCACAGGCTGTCCTGACATCTGCGAAAAAATGCGCCGCAACTTCCACGTGATGAATTGGAGGCTTTATCCCGCAGCCAGCGCCGCAGAAAATGAAGGCATCTCGGATGTTTATGGAACATGAGCCGCTGTGGAGCTTCAGCTGAGGGGCTTTGAACTGTCAGCTGTGAGGTGGATGTAGAAGATTAAGAAAGTCTAAAAGGGGAGCGACATTCTTACAGGGCAGTGCAGGAAAAAGAAAATAAAGTCAAAGATTTATGTTTGTCTTTTAAAAATAACTCCCTGTCACCAGTCATCCAAAAAGGGCAACAGAACCTGCAGGAAGAAATTAAAATATGGCAACAATCCTAGTAAAAACACAAGCCTGCCGTTACTTTGCTCCATATTCAATCGTAATCTCTGACATAACACCTACAACGTTGGCATCAACTTAATAATAAAGTTAAATAAATCCCCACTAAATGTAGCGTTTTTTAGACTGTGTGCGCACATCAACCCGTGGAATTATTCAAAGCAGAAAGTGGATTTTTAATGTATTTTTTTTTTCAGTTTTATTAAAACACAAAAGCTGGAATGATAATTGTCTCGCATGCATACACGTCTTGTCAATCTCAGGTACAAAATAAACTACAAAGAGGAAAGCAGTGCGCTGGAGCTGCTGAGGTTCAGTGCTTTGTGGAGCAGAAACATGCCAGGAAACTGGACACCGGCATCACATCTGACTGGCTTTCTCCACACACTTAGCCGCGTCCTTCAGCTTCCCCACCAAATCCTGCAAACAGGCAATCGTTTTCAACAAGAACAGGTCCGCCAAAAATAAACTTAACATGATTTTAAAAGTAGCCTAACATTTACGCTCTGAATTATACTAATGACAAATAAGAAGTAAACATGCGTGCAGATTGTTTGATTCCTTCCGACTTGTCCCTGATTTATTTAGACTCGATGTCGATTTTAATTCACCAAATATTTTGCATCGTGAATATAATTGCTGCACACGTGATTTAAATACTGGTCGGCTCTCACTTTACACAAACAGAAAGCATCATACAGTCAAAGTCACACTGGAACTTGGTTATCTTGTCAATTATCCAGTGACGATGCATAATGCCCATTTTTAACAACTTGATGCATCACTATATCGGGGACAGTACGTTGTATATGAAATGTTCTGCTGCAGCAAGCATTTGATCGCGAAGATATGATACAATTATAACATGTATTTTCTTTGGAAGTTGTCCTGACTGAGGAGGAAAATTGCAACAAGCTCCGTGACTCGACTTTCACTTCTGCTTTCCCGTAGACATGCTGCATGTTGTGCGTAAAAGCTATTCATGCATCTGCAACACGGTGTAATTCTGGAATAACAGTGACAGGAAATAAACCCTTCCTCTATACCTGCAGCTGCTCCACTGTGCATGTGAAGTTTATATCTTCCGGGGATCCTTCATTCTGATAAAAGGAAACAAACCAGATCGTTGTTTTACGCACAGAAACGCACCAAACATATGCATATTAAAAAAATCAAGGAAAGTGTAGGATATGCATAAAAGTGTTAGTCTTACTTCAGTGTTCAGGGCAATGCAGTAGAAAGGCTCGTTGACCTTATCGACCTGATTGTTCTGTCGGGGAAACAACAATTTAGTTTGGAGCAAGAAATTGTGCGTAAAAAAAAAAGACGTGCTCGAAATAGTGTTTACCTTCACGTGGTATTGAAGACGCCACGACACATCGTTAATATGAGGGGGACACCTTCCTATGCTATGGGGGGAGACACAGAAAAATACTTAGATTAAACATAATTGTATGTATAATTTCTTCTTAAAGTGAAAGAGAAAAAGCTGAAATTTGTTCTGGAAATTCCTCTGATTTGATCATTTTTAGCCAGATCCATCTCGCTTTTAGTATTTTAGAAATATCCATTAGGAGTTATTTAACCCTGTTTATAGTTTTGTTGGTCAACTTTTTCTGAGGTGCAGACACTTTATTTTTATAAATCGACAATTTCTTTGCAACTGTTTTCAAATCCGTTTGCAGACAAAGCTTCTCTTTCACAAAGAGCGTTTGTTTAAAGAGGGTCATAAAACATTTACATTGCAATTAATCATTCCATGTCCCTTTTGACCCTCTTTGCTCCTCACTGGGCTGAAGCAACAACTTTCGTGCTCTTCCTTTTATAATATTACAACTTTGCCAGGTATTTGAGACTGCATCAAAACTATTTGAACTCAGATATTCTCTGCTTTCGATCCGTGTGTCTACCCCCACTCCTGATGTCATTAATCATCAGTGGAGTTGACACTTCTTTAATTTTGCTGTATGATGTCCTTTTGTTGTTCTGTTTATGTTTTTAAGTCTTCATGTGGAACCTACTGCTGCAGGTCTCCCTTGAAAAAGAGATCATTGATCTCAATGGGATTTCACCTGGATAAATAAAGGTTTTGAATTGAATTGAGTTGAATAACAAAAAAATAGAAAGTTTGATGATCAGTGAACCATTCTGAGCAAAATTGTAAAAAATGATGCAATGTTTAAATTTAATCTCTACAAAAAATCTCATGACCCAGTTCAATCTTGGAGATATATTCAGTTTGGATAACACAACTAAAAAATAACCTCCACAAATGAGACTCACCTTGCTAACAGTCGCTCCAGTTCTTTTTTATGTTTCTGTAAAACAAATCCAGTATAAATGAGCAAATCAGAAACAAAATGATTTATTTCTACATATGTAATGTTGTTTGAACTTTCACCTGATGTGCTTCATAGAACATGTCTATTCTCTCTGCACTGAATGTGAGCTCTTCGAGGCAGGAGCTGCAAGAACCAAAAAACACATTATTACATTCCACCCAAAAAATAGCAAACTTTAAAACAGCAACATTTCACATTTTTGGACACTGGCAATATAACTTTACCACATGTATGTTTATCCTTCCTTAAAAAAAAAGCAGGAGAACAAACACACCAGCCCTCAGTTAAATGTCCAAGTCTCCATTGTCCAAAAGGTTTAGAGTCACAGTTCAAATGTAGTTTGAGAACATGAAGAACTACAAGCAAATTCAAAAGATGGGCTTTTAAGGGAGTAAAAAAAGAAAAGAAAACAATAAAAAATACATTCCTGGAAGTGTTAAATATTCTTTAGCTGATGTGTGCAGCTTGTTTGTTGGACACCTTCAAAATATCTCCTTTCATTTCTACTGATTAAAATCTATTTTCCCCTTTGGGTGTTTTTAATGACTAAAATGCTTAATGTTAAGACAATGCATTTGGAAAATTGTTAGAAGGTGTGATATAATAACCACTTATATGTCAAACCTGACATTACTTATTAAGACTTGTATGCTGTTCAAGAAAACTTGGAAGAAAACTTTTTTAAAAGGACATCCTATAACACATTTGGTATTAACATTCAAAACACATTAGTTGACTTTAATAACACTATGACCTAATGTAAATCAAATTGCTTTGCAGCATTTATTTTATAATTTATTTCTCTAATAAGAGAATATTTTTACATATTTCATTATCTTGTTGTAAAGATCTGAGGGAGATGTAATCAGCAGCTATGGATGTCTCTGCTAACTCTATAAATACTGAACATAGAGCAACAGTTAGGCTTTATTCTGTCACACTGTGATATGAGCACTTTTCAAAGCCACAAACCAGCACCTAATGCGTGTATTTTTAGCACGTGCAGGGTTCTAAAGCAGCTTTACAGGAAACCTCTCACCTTATGGTTGACTTGTCTGCGTTGAGTTTGACCGCTTCCAGGATGAAGGTGGTGGCTGCAGTGTGACTCTGCTTCAGCGCGATCTGCTCCACCTGCTTCAGCTCGGCCTGATCTGCAACACAAACACACTGTGAGGACTTTATATATTCTCCATGGACACGACAGACGCGTTTAACTCCTATAAAAGGACGTGGGCTACATGTGCGATCCATACTCTCCAGATTGACGTACAGAATGGAAATCAATCATGATTTGCATGTGAATGGGCCCCTCAGCTGCATCAGCCAGGGGTCCTTTGTTTGTTTGCATGGTGAACATTGCACTTTCTATATCATTCTGCCATTATAAAGAGTCGGAATGCTGCAGAAGTTGGACAAAACATGGAGAAAACAACCGAAGCAGCAGCCATGACAAAGTAGGAGCTGTATTGCATGCAAGTCTGCTGTCAATATGCATTTAGGAAAGACCTGCTACTAGCTGTTAACAATCGGATGTGTCCCCATCATCAGTTTTGACTAATGTTGATTGAAATAGTCCAACATGGTGTTTCTAATATGTTGAGTGGAACCGTTTGAATGACAGAGGGATTGTGTGGCAGAATATAAAGCAGGCAGCAGCAGAAATGACTAATAAGAGCTTAAGACTGACAAATGACCCACTCCTCTCATTACAGATCTTACATATAAGATGTAGCTTAGACAACATAAACAACTCTGAGCCGCAGAAACCCGCAAACACCTAGGCAGCTCCTCCACTCGGGGAGAAACCGGAAGCAGCGGCGGGGACAGAAGCTCCAGAATCGGTGGCTCACCGAGGACTCCGGGGTCCGCCTGAGAGGAGAGCAGGCTCCGGTAAGAGACCTCCAGAAGCTCCCGGTAGCTGCTCGTGATGAAGACCGAGGGGTCCGCGAGCTGCTGCAGCCCTCTCTGCACAGACTCACACAACTCCATTTTGCAAAAGGCGGAGCCACACCACGTGACGGATCAGCTGATCAGCGTGTGGTGGAGCAGCACGGGGCGAAATCTCTGGGGGTCGACCAGAGGAGGGGTTGGGAGCGATATTTATGGGGAGGGGATTGGTCTTTTGGGAGTTTATGTGTTGGTTTTCATGCGATGTTTCCTGTTAGTGCCCCACAGACTGAGAGCTATGTCTCTGCAGTTAAATATGCATGTTTAATAACCACACTGAAACAGATGGGGGGTGGGGGGGGGGGGTCTGTCTCATTCTGGTGCTGCTACTCCCGAATTTCCCTATAAATAAAGATCGTATCTTATCCCACTGAAATCGAATGGACTTGGTGGACAGTAATTACATTTACTTAAGTAAGCTTATTTTATTACAATGTTGGGGTACTTGTACTCATGTTGGATATTTCCATTTCCTTCTATTCCCTATTTTACTCTTCACAGGCAACTTTTCTACTTTAACTGCACTAGAATTCTTGAATTATGTTATATAGGCTACTTTTAAAATAGAGATTAATAATACAAAATATAATACAAATGGTTGTGAAATTGGTTCACATATGTTTTACTTAGTAGAAGTATAAGCTCAGCTGCAGCATTAAAGGGATGAACACATCAAAGCATTACTATTTGCAATTAAATAATATTGTATCATTCTTAACTGGGCCATTGTGCAACTTCCACTTAATATACATGCAGGTCTTTGCTCAATGTCTACACTGTGTGTGTAAAATATGTTATATGGAAATCTTCTGTAATCTTCATCTGTTTAATGTAAATGTAATGTTGACCCATATACACATATCTGTTCGTACAGTTAGCTCTATAGTGCATTATCGATGTATGTCACTCATGAAGCCAAGATAACACTGAGGACACTCTTTTTACTGCAGAGATGAAACCAGAAATCTGTGGTTTTCTGTTGAAGCACAGGAGATGCAGATGAAGTGAAACCAAGTGATTATTAATTAGTTGTACAAACTCTGCAGCCTACATCCTGCTGGTGTAAGAGAAGAAAACACTGGCCTCTTTACAGATTAATTTCAAGAGCATTGTCTCTCTTTTACTAATGCCTTACCACATTAAGCATGTTACAGTTTAACTCAGTAGTTATTTATTTAAGTGAGTCATTTCTCTTCTCATAAATCAAAGCAGAACAGAGCATAGTGTCCTAGTGATGTTCCCTGTTAAAGATCAGGATAAACAGATGGGGATTGTTGAGATGTGGATTGTGTGAAAGGATTCATATACTACAATACTTTTTACTTCCAATGCACATTTCTGCAGAGTGAAGGCAGCTCACACCCTTTTCATCTCCACATCATTGTCTCTGTGGTTTTGCTGCACTTATCACCACAGGGCCTGTGCACTTGGTCATCATGTTGACCTGATTCTCCATATTAATCATCTGCATATGCTGGTGTTTTTCACAAGGGGAACTTCCCTGCCTGTTAGTGAGCAGAGGAGGTCACTTTTACATTTCCATCATGTCAGGAGAAAACATGTAATCAGTCTGTTCTGCAGTCTAGACAGAAACCTTGTGACAACAAACCATATGAAGAAAGGAAATTCCCTTTTGCATAAAAAATACAGCTGTGTTATTGTTTTTATGTACTGTAATTATGCTGCTTGAGATGTACTAAAACTCTTACTTTCGGGTGTTTTAAATCACAACTGAAGACCTATTTGTTGTCAAAGTGCATGTATTTTGAGTTATGCTTACCTTTCATTGTTTGTTGTTATTTTCTTCTGTTGTAATGCTTGTGCTTAACATGTTTTATTCTATTCAAAGTGCACTTGCATGAGTTCAGTTGTATTTAGTTGCTGACTGCAATGCTTTTCACAGTGCACTAAGTTTGGAAAAACTACAAATCATTTATCTAATGTCATATGAAATGTTGCATATGGGATATTGATGCTATGGCAAAACGGATTCTTTCAAGCAGTTCCTAAAAACTCTCCCCTCTGTGGCAAATGTTTTGTAGTAGCCTACCTTAATTAATTTTTTATATTTACTTGCATACTCTTTTTGTAGTTTACACACCTGCATGGCTCGATAATTAAACATGGATACGACCATGACCCATCAGTGTCAAGAGGTCGCAGTGATTTCACGTATTTTCGTAAGAGCAGGTTTCCTCCAGCAGAAACTAACGGGTTAAACTCTAGCAGGAAAAACGATATATTGTTTTTAAACGTTGCCTTTTGTATCTGCACCACTTTTATAAACCATAATTTCAGACAGATCATTCATTAGAGAGGAGCTGCTATCTCTGTCCCGGCCACGCGCTGCAGTCTCGCACTGACCTCTGACTCGCGCTTTGTCCAAAGTCCATCCCGGCTGCAGGTTGGTTGTGAAATAGATTATCCTTCACTCTCTCCCTGCTGTAAGACATGCTGAAAGACATGCCTCTCCTCCTGTGCTCCCCCTGCTCCCCTCTCACGTTGTATTACATAATCAGAATATTTGTAAGTGAAACTGCTCCATACACCTGGTTTATATTTGACATGTCTCCCAGTCACACTGAACGCAATGCCAAACATTATGATTAGTCATATTCTGCCGTGTAACAAATTATCCTTATACATTATGGAGCGTTTTAATAATTCCTTCAAACTAAAAGTCTGTCTCAGTTTGAACATCGAATAACTGCCGATATAAATGAACCCTTTCTATAAACAGTAACCTCCTATTCTGCAGTATAGTCTTTTCAATGCACCCTCCTCCTAATCTGAACAAAACAGGCTGTTTTCTTTTCATTATTATGATCCCTCTTAAAGTTGAAAGGAAACACATTATTCTGATTACACAATATCAGAATGCTGACCATTTTCTAACTTTACCACTGCATTTTTAACTTTTTTAACATTTATGCTTTAACATGTCCTGGTAGCCTACTGCGAACATGTAGAAAACCCCCTGAATGGTTCAAAGATGCACGATTTACCCTCTAGTTTCTCAGCTTGTGTCATCTTGACGTATGAAAGCTTTCAAAACAAAACAAAGGTGTCATGTGCAAGTCAGAAGTTGCCGGATATTTGAATAAAGGTTTACAGTGTTTGCGTTGTGGGGGAATAAAGTTTATTTCACCTGAGCTGAATCCTATAAAGCTTTTCTTGCAGGTGAAGTGATGTTGGAGAGCCTCTGCTGCTGACAGCATTGCAAATATAAACGCACGCTGATCTGCATCCCTATTAAGAAATACACATTACATTTTATTCCAATGTTCTGTTTTGTGTTCAGCTGAATCCTTACAGAGGAAGAAACACTTTAGTCTAAGTTTTATTTCCCGCCACTGACTGTCTCTTCATGCTAACGATGGCACACTGGAACATCCCCTTTAAGAGGGCTCTGCAGTAATATGACCTTGGAAAATGTGTGCATTTTCAACAACAATGGAACATATTTTCAACAGCTGATTATAAGACAGCGATGTGACAAGGAGGGATTTTTCACCTTTTAATGTTCCTATCAATATAATTAATTGTAAGCTTGGGTATACACATGAACTGACTCACATTTCTACCGTTCTTCTGCCCTGTTTTTATTTTTCCAAAATAGAACTAATGCAAATCTTAAAAGTGTGCTAACTGTTAGATGTTTGCATGATGTAATCATTTGTGAATCTGCCTGACAGTCGAGGCAGTGTCTGTTGTCTGTCTCGGTGGCTTGTTCTCATTCTTTACAGCTTCTGCGGATTGTTGCCGTTTGGAGAGATGCCGGTAACGTGAAAGACTCAAATGAATCACAGCTGTAAACAACAAAACCTATTTTAGATTATTCATATAATTCTGCATTGTCGCAGTATATTGCTCTCCAACATTAACAACGAGTTACATGCATGCAGACCTCGGGGGTCACCACCTTAACCATTATTGTTATATAGATTAGTGGAAATAAGATAAGGTCCTTATTGCAAAGTGATTTCTACGAGTGTGGAAGTGACCTGACCAGTGTGCTCACTTTACAATTTACACTTATACAAGATCATAATGTTAAATCTTCTCCAAAATCACAGACGACTGGTGACATTTCAAACAATCTCCTAATGGGTTATTTAATTCAAAACCCCTAACTCTCATTTAGTTAGTTGTAACATTTAATTATCGTGTTTTATGTATTTGAATAGTTCAGCTCCTCAGCTCATCTGAATGCTAGTGTGCAGCCACCATTTGGGATTGGCCTGCGTAAATTCACTCGTCAAAGAAGATGCAGGTTTTTGATGTAGGAAATAAAGAAGCCTACAATTTGTTTAACTGATTCAATACTCTCTAGTCCAAAGATCCAATGTTTACCTTTCCTTTTTCCGCATGTAGCATCATCCGGGTATCCCTGAGTTTATTCGAAAACGTTCTCCCATGCGAATTATACGCAAATAACGTGAATTGGGAAACGGGCGTTTTAAGTGTTGCCTTACCAAACAGTACCTAGATATATAACGCTGTGAATGGATAAATACATAAAAACAGTAGCCTTCACTTATAAAACCTATACTATAATCAATATGAATGCTCCAGCCAAATACGCAGCGTAAATACGCAAATATCACAGACATTCAACGTTTAGTCTGACATGTTGACGTTAACTACATACCACAACAGCACGTAATCCCTAAACTGTGGTTATGTAATACATGGGATAGTCTGGTTTAAAGTGACGCCAATAAATCCAACTATTATCACCATCCTATTCCAGTCTGCAGCATTTAATATAAATTGTCTGACTGCCTTTGTGAGATGCAGCCTAACTAAACTACAGAACTAAAGTTTTCAAACCTAAGATTTATTTTGTACTGCAGTAGCTTTTTATCTTTAGTCAGTGGGGCAAATATAATTTTTGAAGCATGTTTTGGTCGATCTAATCAAAAAATGTTGTTGGCAAACATGAAATGTTACTAGAAATATGCACAATATATTTTTACCTGAACTAGGCCTATTTGTGTTGCATAAAAACGTGAGAGAATAATTAAAAGTAACCGTACAAAATATTTTCTAGCCTATATGCATTTGCCTCATGCCACGATGCAGTCTAAATAAGCTCCGTATCCAGACTATTACAATTTAATTAAGCATGGAGGAGCATGAAACCACATCTCCCAAACCACCGGCTCCGGGGTCAGGACCTCCATGTAACAATGAGGCCCCGAGGAGGAATAACCACTGAATCCATCGTGATTCATATCTGGTTATTAGCTTATAACACAACCACCAACAGTAACCAGAGGAGAATTATTTAAGATCCCTGGAGGAAAAGACTGGCCTTCTTTCCCTTTGTGAAGCATCGTCTGTTCAACCACGTTTTAAAAGTAATTTCAGCTTCATTTGTTAAAACAGATGATAACCCCTGGAACTAATCTACACTCCTCTGATCTGGTTCAAGAGTTTATTTGTTGAACAAACAAACAGCCACACGCTGGGCTCAGATTTGGCTGTTTAAAAGTAATTTTTAAGGCAGCTGGTAGGAGGTGAAAATTGCTTGCAGATAAAAACAACAGATCCCAAAGCAATGCCTGAGCGCTGTGTGTGAGGGTGTGTGTGTGTATATGCACATGTGTTGGAGAAAAAGAGATTTTTTTTTGCAGAGTGATTCTGCCCCCTGTTGGGGGGAAAAACCCTCCCCATCCCCTCCCCCTGAAAGCACTGCCTGCTGCTTTTATAACGCTTTAATTATTTATTATTTTAACACTAATCATCATATTTCATGATTTTTGCTCACTTGTGCTTTTTATTTGGTGAATAACTTATTTTAAACTGTCTGCACAAATCACACTGAATCACAATAAAGACATAAATAAAAAAGATATGAAGCCTATCAGCAGATCATCGCCTGTGAATTAACAATATGATTGATTAATCCCACTTAAATGCGCACAGAGAATGCCCTGCAGAAAAAAGAGCCATATAGAATCTGTAATTAACGTCTCCCTGTTAAGTACCTCATTAACGTGGTTATATATGGAGCTAATTAAATTATTGTCCTGCAGAGCATATATTCTCCTCTTTATTGAATCATTCTGATGTGTACTCCGTCAGATATGGTGGTGAAAGAAGCACGGATGATGACAAACTCCCCCCCCCCCCCCACCTCCTGTCCCCAGAGGTCAGCATGGGGTCAGCGTCTTGCTCAAGGACACTCCAGCAGAGGCAAGCAAAGTCCTGCAGGCAACGCGTAAAAAACGTGATTGTGCATGATTATAATTGTCAAATGTGTAATTGTGAAAGTGCCGACGGCTCTTTTAATACCTTTTGATGGAAATGCATGGCGGTAGGTGGTAACAAAGAGGACGCGCGCACGGTCACGCGCCTCGTTGGCCGCTGGGTGGCAGTGGTGTGGTTTCTCTCAGAGAGGGAACAAAGAAAGGAGGGAGAGAGAGAGGGGGAGGCTGTGTGTGTGTGTGTGTGTGTGTGTGTGTGTGTGTGTGTGTGTGTGTGTGTTCGC
>CALSBZ010040617.1:276-15419 GCA_943591055.1 Gobionotothen gibberifrons
CAACTTTATAAAAATACAAAAATACTTTGTGCTTTAACATAGAAGTTTTCCCTTGTGCATAACTTCTAGTATTAATCATTCAATATCATTCTTAAAAATAGCAGCATGGCTTGGTATTGGAACATTTCTTTCTCCCTCCTTTCACTGAAACCGTTCCCTTACCACGCTCATTGTTAAGGCACTTGTTTTTACAAAGTGTCACAGGAACAGAGTATTTCTGAATAGTGCAAAGTAATATAAAACACAAAATGTACTATCTTAAAATAGTATACAAGAATACAGAATAGAAATTAACTATCTTGGAATAGTGTAAAGTAATTTGAAATGGATTCACTCTATCTTAGCATTTTGGCTTGTTCGCTTTTCACATAATTCGGACAATCTCATCATCTACATCCATCTCTGTTTCTGGGGGTAGGTTGTCTTATTCTGCTAGCATTTGTAACCGTTATCTCTTGAGAAATGTACCCTCCTTTCTATCATACCTTTTAAGGTATGAAAGTAATATGTTCTCTAGAAGACCCCATCGTGATCAATTTGTCCTCCATATCACCAAACATCTACTCTGGCTTTCCAGACAGTCATTTCTGGGAGAAGATGTTGGTCAGTTACAACAGTTGCAGAATTTCATCATTTGAAAGTTCCTACTTCAGTACCTTTGGTGGTCTGTGCTAATGCAGTGATAAAGTCCCTGAAATGGTGTGAACACCAGTGTAATATCACTAACTCATCATACTAATCACTAACTCATTATACCAATTACTCTTCAGTTCTGATCTACTTAAAGAACTATGTGGTTAATCCCTTTAACAGTGTGTGCAACTTTGGGTGCCCGAGCATGTGATAATTACTCCCTTTTTTTATCAAGGATCCTAAAAACAGAAGTTATTGGGCTTGTTTGCAGTTTAATTTAGGAATCTTTCTCATGGCAGACATGTCTCTACTTTAAATAACATCTCTAAATGTCAGGTCATCTAGTTTAATGGATGACCTTTAAAAGGTGGTAGCACTTGTCTTTTTAAAACTCTACATCTTGAACGACAAACAAATGTTACTTCTCTGGTAATAACTATGCTACAATGGTGAAAACAATATGGTTGGAATACCATCTCTGGCTTGGTTGGAGTTCTACCTTTAACATTATCCATAGTGGTTACTAAAACTATCCCTTTAAACTGTAAATCTATATTGTAACAAATTAAATCTTCCCCAAATTCACGCATGAATAAGAATCTCTAAAAGAATAATTTGTTTATATTATGAAAAGATTGAATATGTTCCACCCTCAGTGTGTTTTAGGATTATTCTCTCATTTGATAAATGTGTTTATGTGTAAAACTCACTCCCGTTTTCCTTCTCTCCCCCTCTGGTGGTGCCACGACCCCCTCACGTTCTGCTGGCCCCCTTCTTCTCCTCCTGATTCTTGAATCCTTCCGCTGCAACTCTCTTCAGTGGCACAACTGCTTTGCCTGTACAGTCTCTTCGCTGTTGGATGGAGGGCGTATTCTGCTCTCATGTCTTGTGCAAAGTCTCGTAGCTCAGCTTGCAACTTTATGTCCTGTCTTGAGGGACCGATGAGATTATACCTCTTTCAGCATGCTGTCTTGGTCTTGGATGCCTCAGGTGAAGATGATTCAGCTCGAGTTCTCTGACTGCTGGATGGAGGAGGAGGAGTCTCTTGTGGTGAGGTCATTTGTCTGCTGGAGTTGGGGTCGTAGCAGTCTTTCAGGCAGAGAGAGAGAGAGAGAGATCTCGGGAACGCATTATCTATAGATAATTCCAACACACTGAGGAAAAACAAATCCAATCCCTTCCACTCTATTCTCTTAATCATACTATCTGTCTTTGATGTTAAACGCCCTTGAAACACAATAATTTTACCATATCCCAAAACACTGTCTTCAGCCACTGTAACATGTTTACCCCAAATACTCTTTTAGGAACCCATTTTCTTCTATAATCTGAAATACCTACATGCTTCGAGCACCTCATATTTCACACACTATAAAAGAACGTCTTCTAATTTTTCTCCATTATTTTAAATCTCACAGTTATTTAGAACATATGTAACTTCTGTTTTGGACATATCTGTGCAATGTCGCCACAATCTGCTGGGGAATCTTATTCCTAGAGTTTGTGCGTACAAAGCTGTACTTGTGGGTTGGCAGCCTGTTTCTACTGTAATCATTTTCAATAATTTTGCTCAGGTCACCGATCGGTTGTTTATAACTTATCAGGGGGTGTTATGGTACAGTCTAAAACATGGATCCAGTGAATTTGGTGATTCACCTAATCTGGAAATCCCTATCACTTACATATCCTGATCACTTAAACCCATCTCATCATTTGATACAAAAACTGCATATATGGGGGGTGAATCATCTTGATTATAACCTCCTCACCTGGCAACCTTGAAGGAACTAGCGTTTCCAACTCCTTCTCTCGTTGCTCAGGGGATCTTTTGGCTCTGGGGATAAGTGAAAGTCTCTGAAACACAGCTGGAGTTTTGTTAGTGATGTGGGCATTCTCTCTTAGTGAACTAATGGATCCATGTCTTACTTGATATTGTACTCCCCTTCCAACCAGAAAGGTTCCAACTGTAATGAGGATAATCAACAAAACTATTCTGACTCTTATCCCTCGTGGACCCCACAACTGCTTTGGCTTTGTTCTCGACTTAATCTCTATTTTCTCCATGGTTGTCAGTTACAAAATTCAAATTATGAGTACAAAAATAACTTATTCTAAAATTGGACTATTTTTCCAGGTGTAAAACAAAAAATAGGTTTTCACTTTAGTGTACCATCTATACAAATCTAAAGACAATTCATCTATCGAGCTGTTTCTATCTTATTCTTATTTCTATTTATTGTTTTGTTCCAGCTCGGCCAAATCAGTCCTAACTTCCAATAATTTCTGGAAGGTGCCAGTGAAGGGTGACAATGTGTGAGGTGGTGTCAATTTGCTCCTTTTGCTCTTTACCTTTAAACCGGAGTGCATGTGAAGTTCGTTACAACTTCTCACGGTTCCGTCCACCTGGGTTCAATCTCACTGTCTTTTGTGAACCTTCACCCTCACCCAATCACCTGGCCGAAACGGAGTGTCTTTTGGTGTCTCGTCTGGTGTCTCTGCAGTTCTTTCTCTGAACCTGTGTAGACAAGACTTGGATCATATTACTCAGAGCCCTGACATATTCATACACTTCAATTTATCTGATACCCAAAGCTGGATCACTCCCTCCTTGGAGAAGGCCCAAACCTCGGCATACCTGTTGTTGTTAAACACTTGTTATTATTTATTAACTACTACGTCACTGAAATCAACATATCTGTATAATCATGACACTCCCTCCTTTGAGCATAACATGCTCAATTAATGTGATTACCCTATTATGTACAGAACGTGTAAAACGCATAACGTTGTACCAAATAAATATAACTGCTCCGTGTACCCTTAAGGCGTACAAAAATATCATATGGTGCAAAAATATCATATGGTGTATTGTATAAAAACATATTCACTAAAAACCTGCCATTAGTACAAAAAAATAGTTTACTCTGTTTCAATAACGGCTTCAGTCATGGTATTATGCATCATTGTTTCTGCGAAAAATAATACCCCTGGTTTGGATAATGCATCTCAATAATTCTAGAATTAGAGGCTTGTCTGACACTGCTGAACCAACATATGATAAAATATTTCTCTAAACTAGTGTGAAAATACGAACTATTTTCACAAAAGGTAATATGTCGAGGACATGAAGGGCTTGTGCCCCTCACTAAAAATGAGATATTGCCTTACGCATTACATTATAAATCAGTAAAGTCACTCAAGAATAAATAGATAAAGACTGATTTTTTAACTGTTATAAAATCCTATAACTCCTTCATCTAAGCTCTCAACCAGTGTTATTCTATTTAGTTTACAGCTCATGCCTTAAAACAGATACTTCAGACCTATTCTAAAATTGTGTCTATGAGAAAATGTAATCTGACTCCATAAATAACATAATTTTTCTAAAAAAAAAAAAAAAACTAGGCTTCCACCAGTAATAAATGAAGTTCCCCTTTACACACAGCCCCGGTCTTCTGACGGGGTCTATCTATGTACTGGCTGGTTGGTTGTGCCAGTCTCTGTTCTCCCTCTAACAGTCACTCTCTAGTTCTGCTGGGTTCTTGTTGACTTCTTCACTGGTTTGAGACAAGCGACCCTATCGGCACACCTCCCTTTGTAGCCAGACTTCACCACAGCAGAATCGAGTTTCTGTTTTCAGGTCTCAACAGCTTCTCGTCAGGTGTATCGCCGTCCCTTGAACTGCAGTCGGTGTAAACAGGAGGACTTGGTAAGGATCTTCCGTCTTCATATTTTGGGTGGAAATCCATCGTCTTGACCTCACTAGCTGTGTGGACTCAATAGTTTTCTGTGTGGGGGAACAACATCACTCGTAATCTCTATCCTTCTCATAATTACAAAAATAGTCTGCTTAACGTTCTATTATGTTTTAATCTTTACTCATCTATTCATGTTCATTCATTCATCTTAAATGCTATATGCTACTCTAATAAAAAATGGCCTAATAACATTCTACCTCTCCCTCCTGTGGTGTCAGATGTGGCTTAATGTAGCTGGATGTCAAGATACCTCTCTGGTCTGAAGATGCATCACCTGGTGGTCTGGCCCTCTGAGCTTCCTCATTGTTGTAGAAGATGGCAGGCTGTCTGGGGTATTTGGTCCATGTTTGGAAATCCTGTTCCTCTTTGACATCCATGGGAACCCCTGCCTCTGCCGTAGTCATGGAAACCTCCTCTTTGTTGGCAACTGCATGGAGGGCCGTTGTTTGGTACAATGTTCTGCGGACATTCTCTGGACCAATGTGTCAGCTCACCACATCTGTAGCAGCCTCCATCTGTTCTTCGTCTTAATCGTTTCTCTTCTTTCCACTGTCTCTTTTTCATGGGAGTGGAAACCTGTGCTGGCAGCTGTACTCGGGTAGGAGGATATGCAGGTGTTTGCTGTTGCAGAATTTGTGTGGGAAGATATTCTGGTACTTGCAACATCCTGTGTTGCGGACAATATCTGGCCCAATGTGAGATCTGACCACATATGGAGCATCCTTCACCTCGGAAACCTTCTCCTGTTGATCGATTACCCCCTTGGAACCGTCCTCTTCCTCTGCCACTTTGTCTTCCTCGGAAACCTCCTACCCCTCTTTGTTGCTTGTGCACCTGAATCTCTGGCACTTCCTGAGCTTGAATTGTTGGAGGTGTTTGACCTGCCTTCTCTGGTTCTATGGCCATCTCTGAGAACTTCCCCTCCCATCCCCTTTCATCTGGTATGTCGGGAGGAGAGTCTTCGGTCAGGCTGGGATAATGCCTTGGAGCTTGGATAGCTGGAGCGGCTTCTGTTATTCCTGCCATGCCAGGTCTGCTTCTTGGACCACATGTATGCTGCCTGCCGGGCCCAATACTGACATATTTTAGATGATGTAACAGACCTATAACTCTTGATTCACCCATGCACTTCGCTGTTGTAGGTGTTCTTCATGTTCATAGTCAAACACTGCTATTACATGGGCTTCTGTTGGTCCCGGCTGATCATCTGCTGGAATCAATCCCTCCGTTTGCCACTGTTCCAACAGTTTCTCTATGTGGTTCCATGTTTCCTGTCTTGAATTTGGATGTGTCGTAGCATCTGACCTGATTTTTACCCTCCCCTTAATTTCTGCAGTTGAGCCTGGCTCTGCGTCTGGTCTCAACTTAGTTTCTTTTGGTGACATGGTTCTTGAGTACTAGGATAAAATTACTAAGTTATCAAAGTTGCAGCACTAATCCTCTGACTAGTACCTTTGTATTCCTTATAAAAATATCCTATCTCTTCAGATTTTTTTTTCTTTCAAAAAGGTAAAGATTTTATGTATTTTTATTTTCTTTTTTTTAAAGTTAAAGATTTTATTTTATTAAAAAATTAAATTTGCACAATGTTTGGATTTTTGAAATATGAAAAAGAAATATTGTGCAAATCCAAATCTGGTATTTAATGCGTATCCTGTAGTGCATGTAATTATGCAAATGTCGTAACTTGTGTTAGCTTCAATACATCTGTGTTCGAATATTCTGGAGTCCAGCCTAAAAGACTATTATGCAAGGTCTCTCTTATCTTAAAAATAGAAACCACATGTGTTCTTTTAATAACACTTAAGATTAGACTTCAGAATATTTGTTGCTGATATTATTACTGATTACTCTGTTCCCCTCCTGGAACTCTATGTCTCCTCGTCTAAACAACCTTAAACTGTTTAGTTGACCCTAAATCATTTACGTTATAGGGCTTAAAACCTAAAATCGTAATATAAGAGACACTTCATCTAAATGGGAAGAGAATTTCAATATGGTTTAACAATACAGCACAGACACGCCATAACACATTTGCAAAACCAGAACACTGCAAAAAATAGCCTAAACACACTCGCCAGTAGAGCACACCTCAAACACAGCCAATACACACACATCCACCAGTAGAAATCACTCCAAACTCAGATCTGAGCCAGAAAATACAACACTGCTATTACTAATATCAAACTTCCATCGGTATAAATAACCTGTTTTAGCAAAATGCACTATTTTATAGCTCCAACTCTGACAAAAAGTGACCCCGCCTTGTGATGTTATGTGATCTGCCCTAAAAAGAATGCCTCAATTAGCATTCCATCAAATGGCGACTTGGAGGGTCTTTGTTCTCCTCTGTGCTCTAAACAAGATGTCCGCTGAGTTTTTTAACCTCTAACCTGAAGAACAAAGGGATTTGAAAAGACCTCGTGTCTCTCTGGCTGGTGTGAAAGATAAAATGGGCCTTAAAACCATTTACTTCTAGATCTCCTATCTAGTCACGTAATATTTGACTTAAGGTCACTATGTTTTATCTGTTCATATTAAAACACGCCATCATGGGACAAATTAAGTCGCAAATCATGCACAATCAGCAGAATATCGTCAAACTAACGCACTCACGTCGCATCACTCGTCGTAATCCATGCGCAATATTTGGTTGCAAATAGAACAGAATAAACACTGAATTTAAAGCCTTAACTTTATTCAGGCCTTTTTTCACTAAAAGGACTTTTTTAAACAGACTGAACTGTTGATTTGATAAACACTCACTTCCCTCAGACTACGACTGCTTCTCTGTGTCTCCTCGTCCAAACAGACCTTCAACTGTTTAGTTGACCTCAAATCATTTACGTTATAGCTTTTAAAAACTAAAAACGTAATATAAGAGACACTTCATCGAAGTTATGAGTGCTGGTATGACCAACCTTAAACCGTGCATACCTTATCAATATAAAAAAATAATATACAACACACACACACAAATTAATAACATGCAGGGTTATTTGAAAGTACAGAAAATGAAATTAAACTCACCGTGCCTGTGACAGAACAACGCCTCGTGGTTTTAGAGTGACTATGTCTATCAATTTAGTTTTTTTAACATTAAAATGCACAGCTGTTTTCAGGATCCGCCGGCCGCCAGCAAACACACACATCTAACATTTCCTAGAGTAACTAGTGAAGAATCTTTGTCTTAACAGGCATTCCTCGTACCGTGGTTTTGAGCTCACGTGTGTGCCTGTGTTGCTAACGTCCCCCGCGAACAGCTGGCGCTATTGTCTCTCCTGTTCACTAGATCACGTCATAGGTCTCCAACTGTTGATATGTTCGTTTTTCTCGCGTCCAGGAGAGAAAGTTTTAAAATAAGGAGAACAATGAGTCTCGACTATAAGTTTCAAATGTGGTACTTTAATATAAATAAAAGGCACGGTAATGTCACAGGCAGACGGGAGTTGAAAGAGGAAGAACGCAACTGCAGTTATGTCCTCCGGGAGTTGGGGATGAAAGAAGGGCTGAGCAGCACTTCTCTCGTCGTTTTATAACTCAGGTAGACTCCCCCTCTGGTTTCAGCTGGTCACTTCCGCTTGGCTCTTCAATGCCCAAAGTCACATTAAACAGAGGATCTTTGCATTGCACATTCAACACATGACTAAACGCCTTTTCTCTACTTCGCCTGCATCACTTTTTATCTTATCACAACGGCTGGTATTGTTTACGTTCGGTTTTAACATTGAGTTCAAGCTTCCGTCAGTATTTCAGAGATAATTTCCGGAATAGATTTTCAAAATAAACTTGTATTCCTGATTCTGGCGGAAGTCATTTCAAAATAAAAGCTTAACATACATTTTGCGTAAATACTTCTGTTTTTCTATAACATCAACATTTAAGCTAAATTATGCCATTACAACATTGATTTTATTACCAACACTTGCTTGTTTTAAACATCATAAATACACAAACAACAATGAATACTTACAGATTGGGTACCCGAATCTCCCGCTGGTCCAAACAAAGTAGGAACAGCATCGTCCTTCAGTGTCCTACGCTGTATATATCCGGTATGAATCGCTTCATGTTTTGTGAAGCAATTCTCCGTGAAATGCCGCACACACAGTAAAATACCGGCTCCAACATCTGAAGGAACAGTGTTAAAAAGGAATGTCAACCACTGACTTCGTCCTGCCCTCGGTAAGGCATGCATTGAACATTTCCCCTCACAAGACAGGAAACAGACCCTCGTTGGCATGACTGGATACAGTTTTGAACTGAACCTGAGATTCCAACAGTAATAATGCTAGGCTGGCAGAGGGTACGGCCATAGCTCTGGGCGTGGCTACTGGGTGTTTCTACGACACAGCACCTAGGAAGTAAAAAATGGACAATGACGTATCTCCAACAAGCCGTTTTGGGGAGGTATTTTCTGTTTTAGAGTTGTACTCACTACAGGGTGTACTTTAAGGTTTTTGACTCTGCACACCGTTTACATGCAGAAAAACCTTCATAACACACAAGGGGACGGGTAATAACTGGAATAGCATGACACCTCACCTTTAAGCAAAATATGTCACATTATATAATGACTGTTACCGAGTCATCATTTTGAGAAAAAGGCCTTTAAAGTTTCCTCTTCTCTGGAATCCATCGGTCTGACTGATTATTAGCGGAGCAAATTATCAAAATACTACGGAGGGAAGATATTTTTGTTTGGATTACTGGTCTGGGGGAAGCTCGCAAGTGTGCGTGTGTATACGTGTGTGTGTGTGTGTTTGTGTAATTTTGCGTTTGTGTGTATTGTGTTTGTTTCCCAGGGAAAACACTCACGAGAAACACCGGCTGTTGTTATGCCTGCTGTGACGTCAAGTTACTCCGTTCTCCGCTTGTAATTATGCCGTGACAAGCTTCAAAGCTGTATTTATCATCTGAATTTGCCAAAACAAGTTTAATATTCTGAAAGCCGAGACTTTGTTTAATTGAAATCAGATGAAAACAAACTGTCACGGACCCTGCCATGTTATCTATGATTACTATATGCCTGCATTCATAATTTCAGCCGGAGGGAGGGGGGGCGGTGCTGCGGAAGAGCAGATTGCGAGTGAGAGGCAAGCTGTCATCTTCCCTTTACAAGCTTCAAAAATGTATTTATCGTGTGATTTTGGAAATAAAAGTTTCATATTCTGAAAGCCAAGACTTTGTTTGTTTAAAATCAAACAAAACACCCGAACCCCGAATATAGTTTTTTACGCAAATCCACGTTTATTTTTAAATGAGCCGTTGCGACTTCCGACTGATTTCGATAGAGCGGGTCACATATTCTTTGTGTGTGTTGCTATGTTTAAAGGGCAGTTCATGGTTAATGACATCGTAATGTGTATGGTAATTGAATTGCATTGATTTATTTAAAACAAGGGACAGTGTACATTCAACATATTAAAAACATGTAAAAGTACTCGAATTAGCCAAAAGGCTAGTTTTCACCTATAGTCCCTTTGCCATATGGTGATAGGCATCCTAAAAGCAATAATAAAAAATACCACGACATTGTTATACCATTGTACATATTTACATTAGATGACATCACTGAATACAGATAAGAGTCATGATAATAAATAAAACATTCACAATACGCACTCATACACACACCTACACCCACACATCAGTGCTGGCACTGTTGATTATTAATGAGCCACTTTTTAGCACTGTGCTTGAATGTGTAGTAGGATGAGGATTCTCTTATTGGTTGTGGTATTGAATTCCATTGATGGGATGCGTGGAATGAAAAGACAGCCTGGCTGAATGCACTCTTCCTAAATGGGATGGTGCAGTCTCCCCTAGCCGCACCTCTAGTAACCCTGGTTGAGGTGGACTTTAGGCTGATGAAGCCAGTCAGAGGAGGAGGAGCCAACCCACGAGTGATCTTATAAACTAAGCAGATGTTTTTGTAAACTATGAGATGTATCCAGCTGAACAGATTATACGTTTTAACAATGTGACAATGATGATACCGGAATGGCTTTTTGTCTCGTGTTTTGAGTGCTTATTTATACAGTGATTCCAGTGGTTTTAGAGCTGCAGAGTGTGCATTAGACCAGCTTATCAGACAGTAGTTGATGTGGGCGAGAACCATTGAGTGAAGGTATAGCTTAGCTGCTGCAGATGATAGGAAGTTTCTAATGTATCTGAAATTTGACAGATTGAACTTAACTTTATTGCAGACCTTTTTGATATGGGTTTTGAAACTGAGGTTTGTGTCAATGTGTACTCCTAAGTACTTATACTCCGAGACAACTTGTAGTCTCCTTCCAGAAAAGAAAACATCTTGTTCTGTTATAATGATGTGGCCCTTGGAGAAGAACATACACACTGTCTTTGAAATATTTGGTTGCAAACAATTGTTGTTAAGCCAAGATGTAATATTCACTGCTTACCTCCAGAAGGACTTTTAGCTGTTTCCCAGTAGAGACTAGAGCAGGGGTCGGCAACCCCTGGCACGCGGGGCCGTAACCAGTGGCACAATAGGAATAAGTGTGCAAAATATTTTAATTGTATTTTCGGATCCTGAACGAGACCGCCGACATAGCGCATCTCCCCCTGCAGAAGGAAGCCATGCACGCAACGCAGCGCAGAAGGATAACTTCTAGGCCCCGCTCTCCTTAACTCCAGTCGACTTTCTGCTGCTTCCTCCATGGTGAAATGACCAGGGGTGTAGTGCACTTCACATAAGGAGCTGTACATGCCGCAGTTTTTGCGTAGCTGTGTCTTTAGTTGAAAGCCAAGTGGCTTATCTGTCATCGAAAATAATATGCTACACAGGGGCGGACTGGCCAACTGCAGTGTTCTGGAGAATCACAGTATGTCCGGCCGTCAGCGAACCGAGCCTGGTCGTCAATGGCCCGATGGCGACCAGGCAAGGTTCGCTGACGGCCGCCTGAAAATTACCAAGTTTATAACAGTAGAAAATCTGACTTTCGTTTAATATGTGTATTCTATCAAATATACAAATGTGTTCCTTAGATGTATTCTCAATTCTAAATGAAATAAAATAATAGAACTTATTCATAACAAAAATAAGTGTTGAAAACGTTTATCAAAACAGTAAGCAGGCTTTTTCTCATATCTTAAAAGAGAGTCACTGTCTTATATGAGACTACATTTTGTCATCTCTTACATGTTTTTCTGTCCAGCACCAACAGCATGAATACTACTTCTGGGCCCCAGTGGCTAAAAAAGCTGACACATAAGTTAATATATACTGTGGGAATAACATCATTTGACAGGGAAGACATTTTAACGTGTTTGCGAAATATAACTCATCTCTCTGACGCCATTAACACGTCATATAAAAAATGTCCCAGGAAACGATTCACTGTGGTGGGGTCAGTTTATGGATGGCTGTCAATCATACCCCTGAGTTTGGTGTGGTTCATTTGTACTCCGACAGCCATTAGACCAACCACAGCATTGGAGTTTCAGCACGAATTGTGCTCACCTGGCATACAGTGTTATTTCCTCCTGAGTCAATAACCAGAGCAGCATGTTCTTTAAATGTAAAGTCTGTTTATGGTTTTGATCATTTAGACTGAATTCAGAATGTGAATGATGTCTCTGTCCTCTCAGGCTCTCCCTACAAAGAGGAGATCACTCTGGGGATCCTACAGCTGCAGGAGAGCAACCGGCTGGAGATCCTGAAGAGACGCTGGTGGGAGGGGGGGCAGTGTCCCAAAGAAGAGGACCACCGGGCCAAAGGTGGGTGCCACAGCAGAGCCGAGACACTGAGCAGACACCTGAGAGAACCATGTCCATCTTTACGTCCAGACTCTACCAGAAAGCCAATCAAAGTGTTGTATACTCCATGTTGGACAAAATGTCCTCTCCCTCCTGCATCTGTTGGTGATAACCGAGACAGGTTATATGTGTCCTCCGATAAGCTTAAAGACAACCAGTGGTTGTTTCTCCTCCATTGAAGCGTTTGCCACTAATTGCAGTGTAGTGGTGATTGTGAGGGACTGTGGTTGAGGTTAAGATGGATCAAAGCCATGAGTCGGTCAGTCCCTCTCAAAGAAAACATCCCTAAAAGTTCAGAGGAGAATCACACAGCCGCTGGCATCCTGCCATCTCAGTTTAGTTCAATCACTAACAATGTTCAAGATAAGATATGATATAAATGACCTTAAAGATATACAGATTATCAGATTATAAATTGTTTATGATGCTTTATTGAGCTAAATGCTACATTTGACATGATATACAGTATATGCTCATAATAAAATGCTCATGAAAAGAAGGTATACTTACATGTTCAAGTATTAGTTTAATGTGTAAGCATAAGCTTAGTAGGACAAAACACAGCAAAGTACAGCTGAGACTAATGGGATTGGTCTAAAAAAACAAACCAAATCCAAAACCATTGGATGGATTATCAGCAGTGTTTGGCAAGTTACTTCCAAAATGTAATATATTACTTATTACTCTCTTTTGAAAGTAATAAGTTACATTACAATATTACTGTCTCTGAAATGTAATGAGTTACATTACTTTTTAGTTCACTTTCACCAAAATAACCACAAAAGAATGGCTAAGTATTTTAAATGCTAAAATGTAGTAGTAGTGCAGCTCATTATACATCCAATGAAGGGCAATGTGGTATAACATAACAACTGTAGGCCCTTAAGGCTACTAACAACACGGCTTAGTTGAATACTCGATTCTGATTGTACATTCTTAACATGTGACACGTTGTTAATACAGTAGTACAGACCACTGTCAAGGACTATAATGAAGGTTGCTAAGGAGGATCAAGAAAGAGAAAGGAAAAGAGGTTAAAAGACAGAGCGCTGGACGTGAGATAAATCACCAGAAGAAGGCAGACAGGAAGTAAACACTAACAGGACACGGAATGGGCTCTGTATTTTGTTTAGTATATGGCCGTGTACAGGCCCGGTTCCAGAACAAAATGACTTGGGGTGCCTCTGAGATTACAGGGGGTGCAGCAGTAGTAGGTTTACATGAGCAATAGTGGCCGGCAACAGCAATGAAAAATAGCATTGATGGTCCCCAATGAACAGATTATGGCATTTGTTATGTTTTGAAACCAAGCAAGTGAGAACATTTGAAGTAAGTTAAAAGTACAATCCTGAAATATTTCATATTGTCCAATGTGGACTATGGCAAGGAAAAGCACAAAAGCTTCAAAACTGTACTGATACAACAAATGAGAACATATTGTAAATCAAGGCAAATATGATTTGAACCAGCTCACGGTTTGAAATGGCAAACATTGAAAAGCAAGTATTATTAAAACCATGTACTAAATCATCACTTTGGTCCCATCATATACTCTGGGAAGAGAATATCTACTGCTTGAAAACTGGTATCACATCATCATGTGAGGTTGACTTTGTGACCTGGAGAACATTTCAGCTGCAACATTAGCTTGTTGATAAGCTTGGGATATGAGATCTTTTTGTAGCCATTCGTGGTGAAGGCATCTGTGCTATTGTATGCATTATTTTTTAACCAACATTTCTACAGGCATGGCAGAATATGGCACTATTTTCACACGAATATTCCATTGTCTATTTTTATATCACGAGCTGCAAAATGACCGCCTAACCCCACTGTACAGGCGGGTACTTGTTTAGATATACCTGGGCAGGCTCTGTTTTGCCGTGGTATCCTGGCACCTGCGGGCCGCAGAGGGGCGGCGTAGTTTCGGGCGACGAAGACTGCTGCTCCGGGGGCGAGGGCGGCGAGTCAGGCGGGAGTAAGCTAGTGTCCACAACGGAGGGTAACGTGATGTCCCCATCCGACCTGTTGCTACTGTCTGCAGTAGATGCAGTGTTGCTGGCGTTTAGTGATGGTTGCTTTAACCATTTTCGTATAAATGATTATCCACAGATGTGTGTCACTGCTGTGGAAGCACTTTGGAAATGATGCATGCGCAGCGGAGCAGGTCACGCGCACCTGACACAATTTGTTGTATTTTTCGCTCCGTTCTCTTTTTTGAATAGAGGAGGGTGCGTAACATTCAACTCCCCCGAAGATCCCGACGCGAAGCTTGAAGGGTAAACACAGGTTTACTAATCTACCCGGACAATGTCTGGTGTCGGAATGTCTCGCTATGTTAGTACATTCTTAAAAAACAAAACACCATTTAATTTCGGGTTAAAATGTGTTGTAACTGCGTTACTGAGCATTGTAACGGGTAATATATTACCCACATTTCATTAGTAATGCGTTACATTACTTCGTTACAGCAAAAAGTAATATATTACTGTAACTCTGTTACTTTTGTAACGCGTTACACCCAACACTGATTATCAGTGTGTTGACATCCATGTACCCCAGTGGATAATCCCCAATGACTTTACACCAGCAAGACTGGTTACTAAACATACACACATGCATACACACACACACACACACACACACACACACACACACACATACATATACACACACACACACACACACACACACACATGTGTGTTTCAGGTCTGGGCATGGAGAACATTGGGGGGATCTTCGTGGTTCTGATCTGCGGCCTCATCATCGCCGTCTTCGTGGCCATCATGGAGTTTGTTTGGTCGACGCGGCGCAGCGCAGAGACGGACGAGGTAAATCTTCATCATCACCCTCCTCTTCCTCTCTCAGCCTCCTCCTGCCCCGCCCCCGGCCTCCACCTCAGCTCTAACACCTCAGTAGGTCGCCAGTGTGTGTGTGTGTGTGTGTGTGTGTGTGTGTGTGTGTGTGTGTGTG
>CALSBZ010040618.1:0-19120 GCA_943591055.1 Gobionotothen gibberifrons
CACTAGCCGGGCTAGAAAGGTGTATTTTGAGGGTCTGACACTTTTAGAAAAGGCTGTACCAGCAGGGAGGCAGTATGTTGTAAATGCATGCAGCCTTTCTCCACACTTCAAAGCTACACACTTTTACAGGAGAGGGAACACCCCAGTCTGGCGACGAGACAGACATGTTAACATGATAAAGAATGCTTGGTCCCTCTGTGCTCCCTCTGTGTGAGACTCAGGTGTTCCTGCACACACCACCTTATTGTGTGTAGCTGTGGATGTTCATGGAGGGCAGCTCTCGACCCAAACAGCCGAGATGACAGGGAGCTAGTAGTAACCTGTCGGTGGCTCCTAAGCATGTGAACATGACAAGCTGCCTTCCCACTCAAACACATATCCACAGATCTAGCTATCACCACACACCGAGTTCCACAGCTACCTCCGACATGCACATGAACAAGTGTACTCTTGCTCTCACACAAACACAAGCACACCATGATCCATATTTGAACACTCATTGTCCTTAATTCCACACGACATTCTGCTGCTGCATAACTCAAGCCTGTACTCCTCTGGAGCTCTCTGGAAAACGCCATGTGGCCACACTGGATGCTCACATACACAGAAGGACACATCTTGGTGATTCCACTCATCCAATGCTCAGAGAGAAACAGTAGCAGTGCCTTGAGCATGCTCCCATGGAACCTGATGGGGGTTCATGGGAGTCTTGATGATACAAAGGACTTTGAGCCTATTCAATGCTACCAGATAAACACAGGCTATTGAGGGCTGAAGGAAACCAGGGAGAAGAACCATAGCTAGAAAAGGATGCCCCAATGGAACCACTGACTGACTCACCTTTTGGCCCCGTGTTAGTAGGGCGGAAATGATTGAAAAACATGATTGTGTAAATATTTAGTGAAAGCATGAACAGTCTACAATATAGTTGCCCTGTGGATATGGAGGCATGGCCCAGCTCCAACACAAACATGATTGTGATTAAGCTTTGTATAGATGTATACCATGTAGACCACCAACATAGGTGTGGAGATGAATTCATCTGGAGACATTTGAATATTGGTTAGAAGAATAACCAATACATGTGTTCCTCAAAGTCCTTCAGCTCAATTATTATTGAATGAAGTCAAAAGAGCAGTAAAGTCAAATCCAATATATCAAATGACCCTTTTGAAACCTATTCATGAAATCACTATTTGGATGTGTTTCTATTAGAAATGTTTTGATCATGTAATCCTTTCAAAGTGATGGGATTACTTCTGGTTCTTTCCCCCCAGTCAGCCCTCTCAGCAGAGCGCTCCTCTTCCTCCGTGCATCTTGTTTCCTGACATTTCCGAATGAAGCTGCTCTGGATGAGCAGGTTGAAAGATTGTTATCTTCCCCTGCACATCAGTCTGAACACGGACCATTTAAAGGATTACATTGTATCAAGAAACTGTGAGGAAGAGAGGGGGGAGGAGGAATTGGCCAACTTCCAGACAATGTCATCTACGAGGGATTCATATGATGTATTATCAGACAGCCTGAGGGAGGGGAAGCTGCTTTTCATTCCTCTTCAGTTGATGGAAAATGTCAAGCAGGGCAAAAGGTGTGCAGCTAATGCATTATGTAAACATTTCTGTATCCTATTAGGAATGTGTATTGAGAGTGGAAGTGAAAAGAAAATACAAAGAAATGACTGCCTCTGCAAAGAATCCAATCAGTACATTTGACAGAATTAAGTCTGAAAGTCCCGGACATCAGGCCTTACATCTTTCTACCATTATTAAAACATTTCAGTTTTCTTTAAAACACTCCCTTTGATTATTACAATGACACATGGAATGCATTCTGAAGAAGGTGTTCTTTTCTTGCTTTATCTTGAACCCCTCCTCTTCAACAAATACCACGTTTATATTGTAAAAATGACCATGACTCCTTTGTAGGTGCAGTTCAAAAGGGGAGAGCCCTGAGTTCAAGTTGTTCCAGGAATGACATGATCATACACAGAACGGCATGTTGAAGGAAACATCACAGAAAGTGAGCAGGATAGAGACCCCTACCTCTTTGAAGCATGGTGAGGGGTTGCGCATCTGCTCCAACATGGCCCATTTGACCGAGGCCTGCCGGATGTTGCCGTCATACTCCCGGGAGCTCTGGGTGCCACTGGGGGTCCCGCGGGAGCGCTCATACCCCGGCTCGTTGAAGTAGGGCTCAGCCACCAGGATGAGGGACTGCACCGACACCAGAACCTACACCATTTAAAAACAGGGAGGGAACATAAATGAAGTATTGGAAAGCTTCAGGACACCTACTGGTTAGAAAGTTCAAACAGCAGAACAGGAAGTCATTCCGTTTGACTCCCCCCGCAATACACTGACACCAGGACTAACTTCACCATCAGCCGCCAAACCCTTACACTGTGCATTATCCTATCTATCATTATCTACATCTTATTCATAATACACACTGGATTTATTGTAATGCACATGCAATATATAGTGCACATTTGTACCTCTAATGTTGATATAAATATCTTCATTTTTCTAATATTTCTGGCACATTCTTACTTAAACTTCTAAGTTCATATGCATATTTTGATTATTTTGTATTTCATTTCAATCAGCTGACCTGAAGCATGTTTATACAAATCTCTATTTTATAATTCAAATTTTTTATGTAGCAACTATTACAAAACCTACTTTTCCCCAAGAAAAAATCAAGTATTCTGATTGAAGAAATGATGATTGCCTATAGAAGCCTACACACTGCAATGATATGAACTGCAGCTTGGTGTGGTTTCCAGAGAGCTGCTGTGAAGCCACATTGGAACTCATGAATGTGTCCCAATGGTTTGGTGTAACCCTGATCCTTTGGTAATTACACGGACACTCAGAGTGTCTTCCACATCTAAAGCCGCCTCTTCAATATTCTTGGCAGGGGTGGACTCTGACAAAAGCAAGACATCTTTTGGAAGCAGACAGATATATCCCTGAATATATCTGTATTAACAGCACGATTAATGTCTGTCTCAAGGACAATAAGGACGCCGCACACTACATCACAAACAAAGAGGAGCTGGCAGTGAAGGCCGAGCAGCCTTCTGGAGCTGGTTGCTGTGCTCCTGGTAATGCTCCATCAGGAAGATACCAGTGACCTTCAACTGTGGTGAGCCGTCTGTCTTAAACTGGGTTGCCAGATATCAAAGGCAATATCCCCCCTTGTTGATGACTGCCTGCTCCCAGCCTAGTCCCCCGTCTCCTATTCAAACCCCCTTATTTTCCATTATTGATCCCTAGCACACTAAATGAAATGATAATCAATGAAGACATCTCTATGCACTCTCGAACCCTGCAAAGGAGGGATCAATTTCCAAGGGCCCTGCTCGCTTTAATGCAAGTGTGTGCATAAACCAAACAACGCTGTGTGTGAATGTCATCGTGCTGCGTTCAAGAGTTTGTGTTCATCCATACCTCAGTGCACCACTAAAGATAACCAGTCGTTGCTCAATGCTTTACATTATCTAAGCCAGGGCTCGGCAACCTTTTTGATATGAAGTGCCATTACAAAAAAATATTGTTATCAGCGTGCCGACGATCGTGAATTATCAATGGGGGGGGGGGGAGCTCGACGCTCGTGAACTGTCAACAGGAGAGGACCAGAGTGTAGGAATACTCTGTTTCAGTAAAAGTCCTGCATTCAAAATGTTCCTCAAGTGAAAGTATAAAAGTATTCTCATCAAAATATAGTGAGAGTAGCGACAGTAAAAGTAGTGATTGTGCAGATTGGTCCATTTCAGAATAATATATATGATATGTTTTATAATGATTGATCATGAAAGTGATCTCAAAGCTGGTAAAGGTGCAGCTAGTTTGAATGACTTTGTATACTGCAGGGTAGCTTGTGGATTTACTCCAGGTGGAACTAAAGTCTGATTTAACACTTGATTAGATTTCACATCATTCATCCACATCTGTAAAGTAACTAAAGGGATTAAATACATGTAGTGGAGGAAAAGTACACAATTTACCTCTAAACTGTAGTGGAGTAGAAGTACAATGTAGCATACAATGTAAATACTCAAGTAAACTACTGTCAAAAGTGTAATTAAGTACAATTACTTAGTTACTTGGTACCACTGGCTTTATATTTTGAAAACCCAGATTAACTAGTATTTTTACAAAATAAAAAACATTAGGAAAATGTAACATTTGGCAGTTTAGCTACAATGGGTCTTGGTGATCTTCACAGCTATGTATCCTCCATACTGCTTAGCTTTTTCAGGATGAAATGTGAAAACAGTCTGCAGAATCAAAGCGTCTTGGCTGAACATGCAATTGAATCCTTCTGATCCCGAGTCCAAGATGAGTGATGTGTGTGAGCGGGCATGGCTCCCAGGTTCAAATGATAGTGGCTTGTGTTTGCTTTGATTAACACCCACACACTGTCCTTAAAAGGGATCCTTCATGTCAGCTGTTGATCCACCAGGCCCATTAATACAGAGCCTGCAGCACTGTAGTGACAACCAGAGATGAAGTGCCGCCTGGGACACAAAGACTCCAACAGCCTGCTGACCCCCCCTGACAGCAGGCCTGATGGATCTGAGGCTCACCTGTAAGAAGCTCGAGGTCTGAGGGTTCCACTTCTCCTCTGGTCTCCCATGCCATGTGTTGAGGATACTTAAACATACCTGGTTCAAAAAAAAGAAATTCATTTTAGTTATATGTTTTTTTTGTTCAACATGACATATTTAAGGGGAACAGCTCCATCAATAGTTTGATTACAATTGAAATGTACATATGATCAATGCCAATATGTGTCTGTGGTATATTTCTAAAGCGGAGTGAAATTGTATTTTGTAGACGTATTCAAATGTATTCAGTAGATTGTTTTTTAATATATTGTGTACTAATTAGATAAGCTATTGATATACAGTATGCAGGGATGCAAACACAGGTATGGTGAAAAAAGAGAACTATTCGAAGCAGAAAAAAAACAGCGTAATATACCATCTGACAAATGCTTCAATTAACTGGCTATTCTTTATAATATACTCAGATCAATAGGAGACAGAGATGTTAAGTTAGAAATCAAGGGTTTTTATTATTATTTACAGCAGGGGTGGGGAACCTTTTTCCTTTCAATTGTTTCAACATCTTCAGAGGGCCGTACAAATTATTGAACTCAACCTCTGCTTAAAAATACTAAAATCACAGCCCATTCATTTGGCCTTTCTTTCATTCTGTGCAAAGAAAAAGCAACCTCTTAGTCCAGATATCTTACCATGACTCGCGCATGCATGCACGTGCACGGTGTGGCATGACCACCAAAACAAAGATATGGACACAAGATGTGTGCAAATGTATTTAGTATCCTATCCATGTGAACATGATTTAAGTGGGGGGGACCTAACCTCCTCTAGGGGGTCCGGGGGCATGCTCCCCTGGGAATTTTTTTTTAATATTGAAGTTAAAAGCATCAATCTGATGCACTTTGAGAGCAACATGAGGAGATCTATGGATACATCTTTCAACACCCATATGAAACAGAACTGGAAGCAGATATTTTACAAATCACTCCCCTTTTAAACTCTATTCTTGTTATTTTTAACAACTTTTTTGTTACTGTCATATAGTATTTTATACCTGTTTTTAATTTAGTCTCTAATGTCTCATTAATAACTATAATGATCATATCAAGGTGTGCCTTAACCTCACTGAGCTGAGGCTATTTGAGCCTCTCGGGAGAGAGCTCTCTTCCACCTGCTGTAGAAAAGCTCTTTAAATTCGTTAGCATAGCTAGCTAACCAGATGCTAATAACCCCCCCCCAAAACGAAAACTCATTTTGTTGTAGCCCCCTTGCCAGCAATTCTCTCACTAGTTTAGCATACTCAGCCCGACTCAGCCTGGTTGTTGGCCCGGAAAGAACCTCGATTTTGTCGAGCCAGAAGAACTGTGAAAAAGTACCCGCTAGCCGGTACTATGCCTAGTGGAAACGCAACCAAAAAAGGTCCGGGCACGGCACGCTTAAACCGCGCTGTAGTGGAAATGCGCCATTAGTGCTCCACTGTTGAACCTGTTGCATGGCTCACAGCTGGACAAGACTACAAGAGCTCCAGCCGAAATTCTGGTGCAGCTATTTTCTCTTTCCTCTTTTCATCCCTCATCAGCGTGGTGAATGATGGCTTGCTTCCTTTAGTTTTATCCCAGCCCAAGTTATTTTTCATAGCAGCTGTCTGGGCTCATTATTGAAATGTGTGCGGAGTGTCAGCGGCTGCCTGATGATGAGCCACAGATGTGGGGGGGAACCTTGACCCCAACCACTCAATGGAAGAATGCCAGGACCAGAGAGGGAGAGCTAAATATGTTCTAACATCGCAAAAAAAGAACTCTGGAGGGATGTCGTCCAAATGTCAGCTTTCATTTAAAACTGGACACCTGACAGGGATGCTCTTCAGATGTGCTGGGTGAGTTTGACACTTCTACACCTTGTTGGGTTCTTGATGGACAACTATCTTTTTTAGCCATCTCACTAAACACGGAAAACTCATTTATTTCAGAAATGTCATTTTCTTTGCAGTCACTACATGTCTTAGTATTGCAGGTTTGATTCTTTATTTCAGAAGATATGACGCTACACGGAAATGACATCATTTAGGATTCTACTTCATGTAAAGGACTTCGTTCCTAGATGTTTTATACTACATTTTGAATTTGTTGTATATGTTTTTCCATCTCAGGTTAAATGGAAGTGAGTTTGAGTTGTGTAGTTATACCCATTTTCAAATATGAAAATGAAGAAATCATTTTTGTCATTATCATAAATGTTACCTTAGATCAGGGGTTCCCAAACTTTTTCTCTCAGGGCCCCCCCTTTGGAGAAAAAACCTCACATACAGTAGGGGGGTCCGGGGGCATGCTCCCCCGGGAAGATTTATTTTTAAATATTGAAGTTAAAAGCATCAATCTGGTGCACTTTGAGAGCAAAAAAAAGAGATCTATGGATACATCTCTCAACACCCATATGAAACAGAACTGTATTTTACAAATCACCCTTTTAAACTTTATTCTTTTTTTACTGTCATATAGTATTTCATTCCTATTTTTCATTTATTCTCTTATTTTTTTATAACTATAATGATCATATAAACGTGTGCCTCGGAAATAATTGTTTACATTAATGGTGACCAAAACATTTGAGACCCACTGAGATAACTTAGACTAAAGTTAACTATCTAAACACTCAGAGAGTCCTTTAGCTCACTGAGTCTCTCAGTCTGACAGGAGAGGACTCTCCTCCATTTTGTTGTTGAAAAAACTCTTTATATCCGTTAGCGTAGCTCGCTAGCACCAGAAGCTAACAACTACGATCTCCGGTACCGGTGCGCTCTATCTCTCTCACTCGTGCATGCACACAAAATGGCTCGTTCCACACACACACAGAGCCGAGCTTTAATGAAACACAGAGACCCAGACGTAATAGTACTGCATCATATATATATATATTTTTTAATAACCATTTTTCCTCCTGGTCTCTCGCGCCTCCCCTGTCATGCCTCTGCCCCCCCCACTGCCTTAGATCATTCAAATCTAAATGGAAGACTAAGTTTCTGTTTGTGATTGATGATGATTCAAAATGATGAAAGGGTTAATAAAAACTAATCCATCCTGTTCTTGATGATGACACACACCAACAGACTGAGCTGGTTTCCACTCACTTTGCCATCATTGTAGAGGTTAGGGTTAAAGCGCACACTGTGTCCCCCGGTGGTCTCCAGGTTGACCAGAGGGGGGGAGTTGGGGTAGTCTTGGGGGAAATACACATCAAACTCAAAGCAGCCGTTGGCGTACGGTGTGTCGGCTGGGCCTGTGATGAGAACCTGAAACACAGAGGAGAGGTGATGAAGAGGAAGCACTGAGAAGGTTATTAATCACACTCATGGAGAGGGGCTTCATTAAAGAAAGGTGGACACACTGATAACAGGAAGTACAAATTAAATGAAGTGCAAATGGCAATATATCAAGGTGAATTAGTAGCGACTCTCTCAGGCGTATTCACGGCCACAACAATGTGATTAACAACAGGCTAAAGGGTGAAATTACAACTCAATCCCCAGTATATTATTGTATCTAATGATTGAACCTTGAGCAGAAATAGTAAACGAGCCTTTAAAAGAAACAAATCGAACTGTCGGGCTTTGTTATAGCTGCAGTATGAAGTGCTGCTCGGTCTGTGAAGCAGCTGGGGGTGCACCACAAAAGATGTTGTTTCGATTAGTCAATTATTCTAACAACTTATTAAATGATTGTTTTTTTGTATAACTCAATCAATACAACAATTTATTAACTATATTAAATCTTTAAAACTGTATATATTATTATTTTAATATTTGATTCAATTATCTTTCGATATCTCTTCTTTATCAAACAAACGTTACAAGATAATATAAGGATGCAAACACACTTATGGTGAAAAAAGAGAGAACTATTGGAAGCAGAAAAGAAACAGCGTAATATACCGTCTGACAAAGGCCTGTGCTATAATGCTTCACTTAACTGGCTATTCTTTACAACAGTGGTTCCCAACCCTTGGGGGGGCGCCAAAGATCGCAGGGGGGGCGCCAGGCCTCAGATGATTTGAGGCCAAATATCATATTTAGAACTTTTTTATTTTTTTACATTATTATTTTTATTTTTTTACATATAAATCGTAACGCAATTGTCTCTACATTACAATAAAATATAAAACACAATTGATTAATTAATTTGAATACAAATTCAAGTTGGGAACCACTGCTTTACAATATACTCAGATCAATAGAGACAGAGATGTTAAGTTATAAATCAAGGGGTTTTCAAATCAAATCAAGTTTTATTTATAGAGCACATTTGAAAACGATTTTTGGTCGAGCCCAAAGTGCTGTACATACAATAAAAACACTTTACAACAAATACAACAGCACAAATACAAAATAACACACAGTGAAATGTCAGGAGTCGTGCTCCGCTCTGACTAGAAGGCCAGAGAGAAGAAGTGAGTTTTAAGAGTGGATTTAAAAACCCCTAGGGTCTGGGCCGACCTCACATGGAGGGGCAGAGTGTTCCAGAGCCTGGGGCCAGCTGCTGCGAAGGCTCGGTGCCCTCGGGTTTTGAGCCTGGTCTTAGGCACTACCAGCAGCAGCTGGTCAGCAGACCTTAAGGCTCTGGTTGGGGTGTAGCGCTGGAGGAGTTCAGCTATATAGGCCGGAGCCAGCCCATTTAGTGCTTTAAAAACAAATAAAAGGAGTTTAAAATCAATTCGGAACCGAATTGGAAGCCAGTGCAGTGAGGCCAGAATTGGGGTAATGTGGTCACGCTTTTTGTGGCCAGTAAGAAGACGTGCAGCGGCGTTCTGCACTAGCTGAAGGCGTCTAATTGAGGCCTGGTCCATACCCACATACAGACCATTACAGTAATCCAACCTTGAGGTAACAAAGGCGTTGATAACCCTTTCCAAGTCTTTAAAAGATAAAAACGACTTGGTCTTAGCCAATAGTCGTATTTAAAAAAAGCAGGTTTGAACTACGCTGCTGACCTGCTTATCAAATTTAAAAGTGCTATCGAAGGTCACTCCAAGGTTCTTGACAGAGGGGAGGATGTTTTTTTTTAGGGAGCCCAGAGTATCAACTGGGGAGGCTGGAGGTTGGGGTCCAAAAAAGATGACCTCAGTCTTACTCTCGTTGAGGTTGAGGAAATTTTGGCTCAGCCAGGATTTGACCTCTGTCAAGCAGTCCATCAGTAGCTGTAAAGAGTTTTCATGGGAATTGAGAGGTAGATATATTTGCACATCATCTGCATAACAATGGAAGGGGACATTGCGTTTTGTGAGGATTGAACCCAGGGGAAGTATGTAAAGTAAAAACAGGATGGGGCCCAGAATCGAGCCTTGGGGAACCCCACAGGTGAGAGGGGCTTTGGCAGAGGAGAAGGCACCCAGCTGCACTGAAAAGCTACGGTCTGTCAGGTAGGACCTGAACCATGCAAGGGCAGAGCCTGTGATGCCAGCGGACTGTTCAAGCCGTGACAACAGGATGCTATGGTCCACTGTGTCAAAGGCAGCTGTCAGGTCTAACAGCACCAAGACAGATGGGCTACCTGAGTCGGCGGCTAGGAGCAGATCATTAAAAACTCTTAAAAGGGCTGTTTCAGTGCTGTGCATGGGTTTAAAGCCAGACTGAAACTTTTCATGGATTCCATGCGTAGTTAAAAAAGACTGCAGCTGGGCATAGACTACTCGCTCCAGAACTTTGGATATAAAGGGTAGCTGGGAGATGGGCCTAAAATTTGCGAGAATGGAAGGGTCGAGATTTTTCTTTTTAAGTAGTGGCTTTACCACGGCATGTTTGAAGGCAGCTGGGACACATCCTGATCCAAGAGAGGTATTTAAAAGTAATAAAATACTTGCTCCAACTGAATTAAAAACATCTCTGAGAAGGCGAGAGGGAATGCTATCTGAGCTGCAGTTTGTCGGCCGCAGGTGCTTGACCACATCCGAGAGAGAAGAGAGGGACACAGGCTCAAAGTGGTCGAGGACAGCAGGGCACAGAAAGGGAGCAGGATCTGGGGTAGCACTAGTGTGGGCTAGCCTAAGAGCAGATACTTTTTCGATAAAAAACGTGAGGAACTTATCACATAGAGTGGTCGATGGCACAATTGGAGAAGCATCACAGGGATTAATAATAGAGTTGAGGACATTAAAAAGAACCTGAGGCTTATGGCTGTTTTTGGAGATTAACAGCGAAATGTGCTCCGTTTTGGCTGCTTTGACTGCCGTCTGGTAATCTGAAAGACAAGCACGAAGGATTTCTAAGGAGACATGGAGTTTGTCCTTTTTCCATTTTCTCTCTGCGTGCCTGCAAGCGCGTCTGAGAGCACGAGTACAGTCATTTAGCCAAGGCTCTGTGAGAACTTTGGTGCGTCTAATCGTAAAAGGAGCAACAGAATCCAAAATTAGTGTACATGTCGAGTCAAACATGGAGATAAGCTCATCAGCATTGAAAGCACAGTTCACATCTAATTTACAGATCGGGGAGACATTAAAAACATCAGAAAACTGTGAGGCAGTCAAGGGGTTAATCGAACGCAGACGACGTGCAGGAGCACGTGATTCGACTCCTGCGGAAGGGATCGAGGTTGTAAACAAAACCGGTAAATGGTCTGAGATACGCGTTGTTGCACAGATTTCATCCACAGATACAGACAGTCCAAACGATAATACTAAATCTAAAGTGTGTCCTTTTTCGTGTGTTGGGCCAGCTACGGACTGAATGAGACCCAATGAATCGAGGAGATTTAAAAAATCCCTGACCAGAGGTTTGGACTCGCAACACACATGAACATTAAAATCTCCGCAAATCAAAACACGATCATATTTCACCATGATCCCAGACAGAAAGTCAGCAAAGTCATTTATGAAATCCTTATTGCACTTTGGCGGACGATAGACGACTGCGCAGAGTATAGGCGAGGCCGGGTTAAGTTCAAAAAGCTGCAACTCAAAGCTAGCATAGCTAGTTACAGGGTGAAGCAATCGGCATTGGAGGCTAGCTCTAAACACTGATGCTATCCCCCCACCATGGCCAGTGGTGCGGGGGGAGCTGAAGAATGTACAGTCAGGAGGAAGAAGTTCAGAGAACGGTGTATACTCGCCAGCGTGGATCCAGGTCTCCGTCAGAAACATAAAATCCAGATCACGAGAGGTGAAGAAGTCATTTAGCAGGAATGTTTTGTTTGCTATCGACCTAGCATTTAGCAGAGCCATGCAAAGTTTTTGCTCCGGGCCAGCCGAAGGTGTCGTGCGTCTCAGCGGACGAAGATGTGCATGTTGAACACCGTGCGGGCCGGGAGCAGTCGGACGGACAGGAGAAGCTGGCAGCGGGCCCAGCAGAGGACGCGGCTCCGGAAAGACGGGGCGAATCCATCGATCCCTCACCTGGCGTGCAGCGGGAGGGCCATGACATCCGAGCCGTGGATAAGTCCCAGAAGAAGCCGTCAGGTATGCCTTAAGATGGACCAGTGCACCACCACGATTTCCCCGACGTCTAAGGCGCTTTCGGCGAGGCAGGATGCAGGGGAACCGGCGCAGGTAGTTTGGGATATCCGACAGTAGAGGGGGGGGGGACGAGTTATGGTTGCCAGATGAAGGTTTGGGCAGCAGTATACACTCCAATGAGGGTCTGAGGTGGAGGAGGGCTTGGCGATCGTAGCAGAGCAGAGACATTCTGACATACATAAAACAAAAGTAGGATCGCTCAAGGCAGTGAGCTGAGCGAGCGGCAAGCCGACACAGGCGCCATCTTGGAAACTCAGTCTACAGGTCCCGTCTACACGGAGACGCAAAAAGGTAACTAATTACATGTCTGGATAACTCCTGGCTGTTTAGAATAATCAGTAAATCGGTTTTATTATTATTTACACCAGGGGTGGGGAACCTTTTTCCTCTCAAGGGCCATTTACATTTTTACAACATCCTCCGAGGGCCGTACAAATGATTGAACTCAAAACTAAAATCACAGCCCATTCATTTGGCCTTTCTTTCATGCTGTGAGAAAAAAATAAAAAAGCAACCTTTTAATCCAGATATCTTACCATGACTCGCGTATGCATGCACGTGCACGGTTGTGGCATGACTACCAAAACAGAATGATATGGACACAAGATGTGTGCACATGTATTTAGTTTCCTATCCATGTGAACATCATTTAAGTGGGGGGGGGGGGACCTAACCTCCTCTCCTCCATGCTCCCCCGGGAAGATCTTTTTTTAAATGTTGAAGTTAAAAGCCTCAATCTGTTGCACTTTGAGAGCAACATTAAGAGATCTATGGATACATCTCTCAACACCCATATGAAACTGACCTGTAAGCAGATTTATTTTTCTTTATGGATATTTTACAAATCACTCCCCTTTTTAAACTGTATTCTTGTTATTTTTAATAACTTTTCTGTTACTGTCATATCGTATTTTATACCTGTTTTTCATTTAGTCTCTTATTTTTGTATAACTATAATGATCATATCAAGGTGTGCCTTAACCTCACTGAGCTGAGGTTATTTGAGCCTCAGGAGAGAGCTCTCTTCCACCTGGTTGTAGAAAAAGCTTGTTATATTTGTTAGCATAGCTAGCTAACCAGATGCTAATAACAACAGATCGCCACTGGGCTTACAACTAAAGACACAGCCACGCAAACACTGCGGTGTGTACGGCTCCTTATGGGTACTGCAATATTTGAAGTGCTGTAGCGGCATCCCAGTGCTCTCCGTCAGCAATACACCACGTGATGACACGTTACGCTCGTGTTGTGTTCAAGGAACCTGTCCTTGGCCAGGAAAAACAGGCACTCGCTTGTTTAATTCTTTTGCGGTCTAGATTTCTTAAACATTTTTTGAAGTGAGAAGTTGTCCCCCCCCCAAAACGAAAACTCTTCGGTTCTCCACGAATTACACAAGTCACCCAAATCAGCGTTCAAAAAGCGGGAGGCGCCGAAAAGCGACTAATTTGCATGCATGAGACCCTACTTGTCATATGCCTGAACAGAAAAGTACTGGACCATAGTTTAAATGTAATATATTATACCTTTGTATTATACAACAACAACTTTTTCCAAGACAACCTTAACTTTAGTACTACAGGCAGTGGCTTGAGACTAATGGCGTCTTATTGACACATAAAATCATTGAATTTCAATTCATCTTGTTAGTTCCTAAAGCGAGAGAGTCTGTCTGCGCGCCCTGGAGTTTTCTTCTCTCCTCTACCTAACAGCTGTTTGCTGGCACATCCACATCTGTCTTTCTTGTTACCCAAACACCCACACAGTACACATCAGTTGACCTTTTGTCCAAATGTATTCATTAAACTCCCTACGATGCGTGCAGGGGAAACACCCTATTTTCTCCTTGTTAATGTTAGCTGCCAGCATCCGAGGTGCATTCAGGCTCTATTTAGTAAAAATGTGTATTGTGAATGTAGAGTTAAACATTATGATGTGTTTAAATGTAATCTTTTAAAATTACTTTTTTTTACAGTTGTCTGAAGAATATATTTTCATGGCATATATAAAATAGATGTTAGAAAGGTGAATTATTACTTGTTAAACTTCCTAAAGAAACAGTATTCAAACGGAGTAAGTGAGGTTATGTAGAATTAATTGGGATTAGATTATTTTTCAGTAGTATTAAATGGGTATTGAGAGAATTCCTTTTAAAGCAGCGGTTTTGTCCTGGCGTAAGGATGCAGGGGGGGGCACAGGATGCGCTGACCCTCACAGATCAGGAGATTTCCACCTCATCAGCTACTGTTCCTTTGTGCTGATGCTGCTCCTCAGGCCATGCTACACTCATGGAGAAAGTGAGTTTTAGTTGGTGTGTGTGAACGTATTTGCAGAAGGAAACAGTGCACCGCTGTGACAGGACTCTTGGCTATGGACTAAGATCCTTCCTTTTATACCAGCTTGGTGCTTACAGCAAGTATAACATATATATACACTGCCTGTCCAAAGTGTATCTTACTCTTGGAACTAACATTCACACACATTCACACACCGTTGGCCATGCCATCGGGAGCAACTCAGGGTTAAGTATCTTGCCCAAGGATACATCGACATGTTGGCTGCATGGGCTGGGATCGAACTCACAACCTTCTGGTTGAAAGACGACCGCACTCCCTCGCAGCCACAGTCGCCCCTGCATAATTACTGCAGAGATTCATATGTTTCAGCTGGCAACAAGTTATTTAACCCCAGCTGATGTGGTGTTTAGCTTCTCATTTCTTAAACATCCATGTCGGAAGACAAGGACATTAATCAGTTCCAAAAAGATCAAATGATTGGCCTGCATCAAGCAAAGAAAACAACTAAGGAGATTGGTGAAACTACTCAAATCAGGGAAAGAACTGTCCAACGCATTATTTAAAACCAAATCAATGGATCCAGATTCATCCTGAGGCGGATGAATTGATGTACCCATCATGCCTAGTGCCTACCGTACTGTGGGGGCAGGCTATGATCTGGGGGTGCTGCAGTTGGTCAGGGCTAGGTTTAGCAACGTTATGTTCCCAAAGAATGAGGTCAGCTGACTTCCTCAATATACTGAATGACCAGAGCCTCATCTCAATACCCCTCCTCGACTCCTCTCTTCCCCTCCTCCGGGACTTGACCCGGAAATCGATCAAGACACGCCATGTTGAAGGACGTCCCAATAGCTGAAATGCACACGGAGGAGTCGAGGAGGGGTGAGGGAGGAGGGGTGAGGGAGGAGGGGTGCGGGAGGAGGGGTGCGGGAGGAGACGAAAGGGAGGATACACGCGAGCAGACTACGCGGAAGTGTTTTCACTACTCGTGTATAAAAGCCCCGCCCCCACCTTCACAGCTGGTCCATTTCAACAGAGGAAACCCGACAACTGGAAGATGAGTGGAAAAGCGTCACATACATGTATAAGTGCTCACAGCTCCGTGGGAATTATGTGCAATTCATTTCTAAAAGGCTTTCACATTACTATCATTATATTTGTATTTAAATGTAGGCTACATTTTACACCAAAACGGAACACAAAAGCAGGACCAACCATCATACATTGCATTCCTAGACTAACAAGAGAAAGATTCATTCATTTAAATAAATGTGTAACACCAAATGGGCCGGTTCTAAAGAGTTATTCAGTTAAGCCCAATGAGAGGGGTTACAGCTGTTCACATGTCATCATTAACAGACGTCGTTTAAAAGTGACGTTTGAGTGAACGAGGACATCCCAATTAATACCTGAGGACTCCTCTGTCCTCGCGTCACCTCCTCGTGTCTCTCGCTCGCATCTTACGGAGACGGAGCTAAGACGCAAGGAAAGGAGGCGACAAATATGTCATGTGTATTATTGCTACACAAACATTATATTGCAACATTATATATAAAGTTTCAGCTATTCTGTTTACAGTTCTGTCATCAGATTATTTAATACTGTTGTTTCTTTTGATGTGAAATATTATGTATTTAATTTAAATAAAAAGCAATGTTAGTTTTGTTCACAATTTGTTTATTTTCATTTAATCGTTCATTTGAATAGGGACAATGCCCATTAATGAACACTTTAGACAAATAATGCTTCAAGTGTAAATATGCCGGACTTTAGCTTAGTCCCTGACATACAACATATAGTCATACTTGCCAACCTTCCCGATTTTCATAGCCCTCTCCCGGTTTCCTCCCGGGGTCATATTTCTCCCGCATTTCTCCCGATTTCTGACAAAATCAGATTTACTCACGACTGTTTCCACTCGGACTTTAATACAGCTACACCATTGTTTGGTTTCCATGGTAGCGCTTCTCTTTAGTAGCGCCCGCAACTCAAAGTCTGAGAGGGTTAGGAAGATAGTCACAGAAAACAGAACAAGAATCGACAACTCCCCCCTCTGCTCACTCCTTTCCTGCCCACACATATACTCCATCAAAGATGGTGCTACAGGCCGCAAGGCAGTGCAACTGCAATAAGCATGTTAATGTTAATCTAATACCGCTCCGGCAATGTTCTTTTAATGCCATGATAATGCTTTTCTTTGACGTTTCTTCCTTTGTTGTTGGTATGCTGCTGCCTTTCCTTAAAGTGTTCTTTTGGCGAAACGGAGCTAAGAGATGAGGATGTTGACATTAAGCAGGAGAGACTTTGCCATTAATCAACGTGTGGGTTGAGAGCCATTAATGAAATGTCAGTGGGGGAATGAGTATGTCATGGCCAGTAAGTGGAAACACCCGAGTAACACAGTCCACTAGAACAATCCAAACCCTCTAGTTCTTAAACTAGTGGTCTCTATGAATCTCAGTACAAAACCCTGTACACACCAGCAAAACTATGACATATCCATGACTTTATGACAATTTGAAGTGGTATTCTACCTTCATGATGTCCAGCCTCTCTTCATCACAGCGGACAAAGACGCTGGAGGAGGAGGAGAGGGGCAGGGAGGTGGACAGGGTGACGGCCTCCTGGGCCAGGCGGCGGGATCGGGCGGCGCTGTTGGTGTCGCTAGCGTTCTTCACCTGAGACATGTAGTGGTAGTTCACCTTGAACATCACCTTCCCATCGTCGTCCTCCGAGACCATCTCAAAGGTGTCTGAAGAGAGAGAGAGAGAGAGAGAGAGAGAACCTCAAAACATCAGTACTGCCTGTAAACACTTCAAATAACAACTTCAAAATATACATTTATATTTGTAGCCATGTTTAAATGAATTGTTAGGACCACTTATTAGAAGTTCTTCTTTCCTTCATTAGTAATGGAGGGACGAAAGGACATGCTGGGGTTAGCTAGTTATCTTGCTAAAATAATGTAATATTGCTGAATACCTTTTAAAGCTGAACAACATTTTGCTTGCATTTGCTACAAAAAAGGGAAAAGGCTGTTTTACTGGCATCACTAGATGGACAGCATGCTAGCTATTGGTTCTGTTAGCTCTTGCTCTAACATTGTCATTCTTCTGTTATACACTTTAAGAGCTAAGAAGCTATGCTGTGTCTTGACCTTAGAACAACTGGTCTTCCAGTACACATATACTGAATACAAATGTTACTTCTATTGGCTTTCAAACCATGAATACAACAAAGTCAGAAAGTTGCAAACCATTTAATCACTCTTATTATCCCCTCAACAGAAACACACTCTTATATCCCACATAGTGTGAAACTCAATGACATAATCAGAAGTCTTGCTAGAAGGAGTTACAGTCTGTCATGACCTGTCTGGTTCTATTCTGCCAGCTCACTGGAACAACAGTGTTTACAGTCACCTGACATTACTTCAGACATCAAGCTGCTTACTACATCCATTTCTAAACTGGTGGAATAGGTCATGACATGGGTGTGTGTGTGTGTGTGTGTGTGTGTGTGTGTGTGTGTGTGTGCGTGTGTGGTAAATAAATAAAACTAATATGCAAATCTGTGAATATACAAATGTACATATAAGCGTGCATCACACAAACTCAGGACTCACCAAACTGCAGCTTCTTCATGGCAGCCACGTATTTCTCCTCTACTGAGCGCAGAACGTACAGAGGCTTGGGTCGACTGGACACCTTCCTCGAACACTCCACCAGCTTCCTCTCTGTGAGGAAACAAGAATCACAAAGGCTAGAGTGAAACAGAGCAAGGATGCATTCCAGGCATTCCAAAAGTGGCACAGTGGCATGAGCTTTGGAACATCTTACCTGTTATCTTTTCTGATCAACCACCTAGAAAATAATATGTTTGATGCAGATCTGAATAACCAAATGGATTTATGAGAAGGATTTTCTTTTTTATGATCGGTTTTTCCTCCCATTAACTTTGATTGGATACAATTAAATTCAGACAGCGTCTGTCTGTCAGCAAGAAAAAAGTTTTACGTCGACAACTTTAATAATTGTCATTTCCATTCAGTCTCATGCCTGGGCATCCGGTTTGATTTTATTGATGTTGTTTTAAAATGTTCCTGAAACATTTAGCCAAATAAAGAGTTCAAAAGACATGAAATGTACAATTCAATACAAATGTAAAAAATACAAATGCAAATAATAAATAAGGCTTTAATTGGTTCTGCCAGTAGACATGGGTCCACAGTACACATTATAAAAACAGAATGCAGGGCGTTCATGTGCAGGTGTTCAACAGCTGGATGGAAGGGAATAAGACACATGAGTGAAATGTGGATGCAGTTCAAGAGAGGATGCACGCCTGGTTATAATCTATTGCTAAATGTTTTCCATTGACTTTGAGTTAAGATCATTTCATCATAACTACTCTTTCTAGGGTTAAGAATTCACTTGTATATATTTCCTATACATTCATATATCCGAGTTACAATCCAACCCTGGAAGCAAAGAGGTGCACCCAGAGTGCAGCGGCCATTTATTCAGCGTGTTGAGTGAGCACCGATTCAGTGAAGCTCCAGAGGAATACTTCCTCTCCTCAGTCAATACGGTCCTGCTCTTGCTGATCATGGCTTCTTCCTGACATGTGTCTTAGAGCCTCTGTAATAATTACATTATTATACATCTGTCAAGAGCCTCATGCTACACACCGCAGAACTGTGTGTATCGATTTCTTCATGTGAACTGACCTGACACTCATCTCTTTCTGTTCCCCC
>CALSBZ010040618.1:24120-34440 GCA_943591055.1 Gobionotothen gibberifrons
GGTTGAAAATGTTTCGTATCTTGTATTTTGAGGTGATACTGTGACACATAAATAAAAAAATAAACAGTTTTAATTAGGTCAACTAAAATATGCGTCACATCCTGCTACGGTCCCGTTTCTTGCAGGCGAATAACCTGACCCCCGGCTCGATGAGCGAACTATGGATAGATCAAAGAAAAGAAAAGTATGGGAGGAACACAGAGGGTTTCATTCTGGTGGTTAGAGTTATCTGCTTTCACAGCAAACGATGCTGGCTTACCGGTAGAGAAGTTGTCAAAGTGCTGCAGCCTTTACGTATTGGAGGAAGAACACAGAAGAGGAAGACAGCTGACGATGTTCAGTCATAATTCAATCAGTTAACTCTTTTTAGGGTGCAGCTATATGTTTGATTTATTTTGAAGTAGGCCTGTGTATTTTTTTTTAATTCTCCTTATAAGAGTTCTTTGTTTATTATTAGAGGAACGTTTCCTGTAATGTAATAAATAATACATCGGGGTATATGCAGGAATCCTGAAGTCAAATGTAAGACCTTTTAAGACCTTTTTTAAGACCCTTTCCATACATTTTAAGACCTCATCGCCACTTTGAGTTTTAACCGGTTACCTTGGCGACACACTTTACCTCACATTTACTATACAGTATTGATTGCCCTTCCTCCTTATCTTCCAACCATTTGGACGCAGACTTGCATTTCCCCATAACGATGTTTAACAACCGGCGTAAACGGACCTTCGTGCGCTATCAAGCAGTGAGCGTGCGATGTCCTGTTCAGATGACGTCAAACCCAACGGGATGCCATCAATAAACTACACAGAATCACACTACACACCTACGCAATGATTACATTCAGGCAGACTGTAGAACACAACCTCTTTGGACCATTTATATACTTTATATACTTGAAAACAAGCTACAACATGTAATACCTTGGAAAATGCAGTTTAATACTTTTTAATACTTTTTAACAGCCTTCATTTTCGATAAATTGATTTATCAACATTTAATACTTTTTAAGACCCCGCAAACAAACTGTGTCCATGTGCCTGCCTTGAAGTGTCAGCCTCTAAATAAACAGCTCTTGTTCGGGGCTTGCGACTGTATTACATTTATATTGAAATTCCCCGCTATCCACTGTCGTCACTCAGCATCTGCACAACACTGACCTCCCAGAGCTTCAACCTGATCGCAGATCCTTACACCGGTGTCTTTGGATGACACCTAGCATGGAATCCTAGTCCCTTTTAGTTACCTCCATGTAATTACATCAGAATTCCTCCTCCTGCTGCTCCGTTTCAATGTCACCGTTTTTTTCTACACTTTGGGGAATAAATGTCACTCTAATGAAAGAGAAAATAATAAAAAAGAAAGGACACAAATATTTGTATATATTTGCGCTCATGTTTTGTTTTGTTCTTTAGCCATGCATGCAGTGTGTTTTAGCAGTGGTTACATTGGTCATTCAACTATTCATGGTCCCTGGAGGCTAATCCATCATTTAGATGTAAATGATAGTACTTTACCCCCGAATATAAACATTTATCAAAGTCTCCTCATCTTATTTACAAATGATAAAACAATGAACTATTTACAAGGCTTCCAAGGGGATACACATATATAGTTTCTAAAAGATATCACAAAACTATGCCAACAAACCACCATGAATTGTTGTTATTAAGCTTATGATACAAATGATTGGTAATGGTTTACTATCTTTTTCGCTTTTTCCAACAACCGCCTGGTACAACACTACAAAAAAAAGGTCATATGCACTGGCTTCTCATTTCCTGCCTCTGTAAATATGGTCATATTTCCATGAAATTAAAGAAACACCAATTTGGAGCAAAGAGTAAAGAGGCTGTTCTCCTCTGAGACACATGAAAAGTGGAAACCCAAGGAGGAGGGACATCCATCACAGCTATGAGCGTCTTGGTGGTGCTGACCTGCAGTCATCGCAGTGCTTCCACCAGCCGGCCTTCATCTGGGCCTTCTCTCTGTGATTTAGGGCCTTCTGGGGGCCGTACAGAGATGGGTGCTGCCAGTAGCCATGTTGGATGTTCAGGCTGAGTCAAAGTTAATGGAGGCCAGTAGACCTGAATAGGAGTGCCTGCCATGAGTTAGCATGGCATATGAAAGGGCTTCTTGTAATAAAAGCTCTACTGTTGGACTTTAATCCCTCCCTGTAGCCCCACCTCGTGTCAAATCAATGGCTTGATGGTTTCAGGAAGTTGTATTTGAAAATCAGGTTGTGAATCCTCCAGAAATACACACAATCATTGATTTCTACACATGGTCGTTCAAAACCCTGGAAATAGAACTGATAACCAACCACCGAAAAATCCCTGGCATAAATGCCAAACACAGATATTCTAATTAACACCCAAACCCTGTTGCCCACTAACAACTCCAGTCTAGTGCCTTTTCTGCCCGCAGTCCCCAGTGAAGATGCAAAGATTCCTGTAATTATAGCTGACAAGATTGATGGTTGGTATTTTACTGGGGGTGAAAAAAAATGAACTTGTTTAGAAATGGACACCTCTGTGATGTTAATTACTGCAGATAGTGCCACAGCAGGGTGAGGAAAAATAAGTATCCATTCCCATATTTGAGAGACAATCACTGCATTGTACAGCATATGCATTGTACATATATTTGTACATGGCTGCTACCAAAAACATTCCAAAAGCCCATCCAGGCGATGTGATTCCCTGGATACGATTTGTAAAATACCTCAGCTTTTGGATCCTCCATGGGGAACACCACTTATCATTTGAGAGCAGCTCATAATTTACCTCTTGGGACCATGGTCCATTTTTAATGAAGCCAGCTGAGATGCAGAGAGATGTGCTTCTCTAGAATGAGCATACTGGATAATTGCCCTTCTTGGCTGGTGCTGCAAATGTGCATGAGACTCATAAAAAAGTGTTCTTTAAAAGGGGACCTATCATGCAAAATGCACTCTTGTACGTCTTTTATACATGAATATGTGTCCCCGGTGTGTCAGGGAACTCACCAAGTGTCAGAAAACACAACCCTCTCTCTTTTCCTCCATACCCAAATCTCTAAAAACGGGGCTGCAACGGATCTGATACAGACTGATACAGATTAGAAAGTTCTCTGACGTCAGGGACGAGGAGCTCCGCCTATATGGCCAACTCTCCACCTATCAGGGGAATGTGGGGTTGGGCCACGGCCGGCCATTGTCGCTCGAAAGCGCTGGAGACGCTGTAGTACATATGCCAGGCCTGTAAGTGGCGCTGTAGCCTGCCACAAAAGCAGCGAAGAAGACTTCCCGCACATGGTTGCCATGGTTGCCCTTCTGTTTATTCTCTGCTGTGGCTCTTTTTCTCCCTCCCCGAGGCAAGCGCTTGCTCCTGTAATTCAATGCAATCCCTCCCTCGCTGTAATTCTCTCCGGTTAGTCCACCAGCAGATGACAAACACCCACCTCTCCTCCTCTTCCAAGGAACGAGGGGACCGTGCAGCAGAGTTTCCGTTAGATTTCTTTTCGCCGGTCAACATGTCCGTTAAAGTTTAAATCTTCCGGACAAAATTAGAAAAGTGCCGGTCAAAGGTCTTCTTTGTTATTTATTGAGCTTTAAAACAAATGAATAATGACTCTATATAATCATATAAGAATAAACCACGGAGGACGGAGATCTCTTTTTCTCCCCCTCTTCTGACAGCCCAGCAGCTGATCTCAAAGCACGCTCCCCTCTCCTGCAGGGGGGCGTGGTCTGCTGCAGCTCATTTGCATTAAAGCTACGTCACAGAATCAGCCCCTGCAAAAACAGGGCTGGAAAGAGCAAATGGAGCGAAATGAGGCATGGCTAAAATGCAGGATCTGTTTGGTATTTTGAAAAAAATACTATATTTATATACTTTATATAGGTATGGCCCTACAATATATTGTTCAAATATAGCATGATAGGTCCACTTTAAGTATGTCAACCTTTCCTAATACACTGCATTATGTCATTGCTTTGTGGTCAGACAGAAGGCAAAGAGAATTTTAGAGGCAACGCAATCGCTAACTAAGTCAATAGTAGCTGGCCATAAACATGAAACCAAATCAATTCTAATGTTGCTGTGTGTCTGCTAGATGTGTAATAGGCATTATATGTTTATAAGGATGTGATAGGGCTGTGGGTTTGTCAGCTTGTTTTTCTTCTTCTCAAAATAAATTGCACACCATCCACATGTATATTCATTATTAAATTAACAATAGTGCTTTTGTTGAGACAACTCAAGCACTCCTTTGTGCACCAGTCAATCCTCAAATAAAATACAGAGTTAAATCCCAGATCAAATGTACATTGGACGGTCTTGAACATATTGTCTTGAGTGATTGTAATGTTATGGTAAATGTCTGATTCCTTAAATATGTGTCTTTTTTGATAATGCAAATGGAGCTGCTGTGATGCAAGAAACATGTCAGACTCGACCTCACAATTAAGTATTATGGTAACGTAACTGTAGAGGCATGTTAATGTGTTGGTAGTAATATATCCAACCTACTGCTTCCATGGCAACCCACTGAGACAAAAGCTTATGACAGTCATCATTGGTCTTCATAAAAGCCACATGCTCAACATACTTATTTGTTTACAGGGTTTACTGTAATGGTCAATAAAATACACACAATACAAACTGTTGAAATATTGGGCTCTAAACCTGTAATGTGCAATATATGCACTGTTTTTGGCAATTGTACTGTGCATTATCGTAATCATTTTCATGTGAAAAACATAATTCTTTAGGTATCTCAAACCCATCTCAAATGTACATTTAGCTACAAGCTGCTACTAATTTTTTAACCATGGATGAGTAATTATTGATTATTATTTTGATTTCCAATGTGTGCTTTTTCTCTATTTTTAACATGCTAGCTACTGCGCGCCTTTTATCTGCTATGTCACTTTTGCTGTAACGTTGTAAATGCTGCAGGACTAATAAAGTAATTGTGATTCTGATCAAAACAGTGATAGAAAACCATTTAGCAGGTTAACACTGGGTCTCCTGGGTGAGCAGCAGAGCGGTGGGGGGCTGGTAGCTGCTGCAGGATGGGTGTCCGATGGCTTCCCAAAGGGAGGGAGGCGTTAAGCATGCGCTCACACTGAGTGGGTGGCCAGCAGTCTGACTCAAGCTCTTGGCTCGACAGTGTCAGGTCTGCCTGCCCCTCAAGGGCAACAGAACAGAGAGACGGAGCCCAAACAGTAGGACTGTGACATGTCTCCGCCAACACAGTGTGCCTCAGTACACACCGTGGATAATGTGCACCAAAGCTTAACTATGTGGAACCGTCAGAGAAAAGGTGGCCTGGAGCTCTGTGCCATTTTTAAAAGGACAGAAGGAGCAGAGCTTTTACTGCATTTTAAGACTTTCATTTATTTTTTAGACTACAACACCTCCGATGTACAATATTACTAATGTGCAATATACATACAGTATATGTATATGTATATATATCATTATTTGATCACTTGCTGATTTTGTAAGTTTGCCCACTTACAAAGAAATGAACAATCTGTCATTTTAATGGTAGGTTTATTTTAACATTGAGTGTAAGAATATCAAAAAGAAAATCTAGAAATTGACATTATATAAAAGATAAAAATAGATTTGCATTTAACTGCGGGAAATGCTACTTAATCGACAGCAAACCAATGTTTTAGCATCATGCACTAAGGTGGTCTCTTTGATAAGTTGCACTGACAATTTGATGAGAAACATGATCTTAGTTGAATTTCTTTCTCCATGTTTCTAGCTGTGTTGCAGCAACATTTAATTTAACAAATCTACTTTGGTCTGTAATTCAATATAGAAACTGGCTTCCTTGTCACACTTAAGGTTATCATGATGCGTTTGTTGCAGCACTTGACCATTTATGGCAGTTAATGGTTGCATTAAAAAAACAATATTAAATTAAAAATGATTACTACTCCAAAGTAATAGTTATTCAATACATTTCCTGTTAATCCATGGTGGTTACTACCTTTAATCTACTGTATTCAGGCAGAACTGTTATCAAAAAGCACTGTCCTAAAAAGCTAAAGTTTACACATTTCTGAGATTTAAAGCAGCCTTGTAGCTGTAGCGGTCATGTGCCAAACTCATTGAAATGCAAGATACACCAGGGCTGAAATAAGATACTATTGCAAAAACAAAGGGGATTACTGCACTGACAGCGGTCACAGCTCAATGAAGCATTCAAAGACACACTATTTACTCTGGGGCTTGATGGATTAGGGCTGTTGGTAACCATATTGTGCAGTCTGGTTGTCAAAAACGGACAATACAAAAAACAAATACAAATAAAACTATTTGCCCACTGAGACAAAAGAGAGTAGTAAAGGTTGGTTGTTGAGCCATTATATTAAATGGTACTGTGGCATATTTGGGACATTTTCCTCAATGTGTAAAAATATATCTGTAAATTATTTAAGTCTTTTGTTTTGTTCTACTCAGGTAAATCAGTTATAAACAAAACTTGCTTTCACTGTACATTTTGAGGAATATTCTGGTTTCTATCAAGAAGCCTAATTTCCTTCCAGAATGAATAAAGTTATGTTATATAAATCCTTACCACTACCTGGTGCCTATATAGTAGCAATGAGGTGGGGGTTTCTAGTTTGTTGGGATTCTTATTTTTGTTTCTTGCTTTGGACATTACCCCTAGATTCCACCGGGTCCGTCTGCGTCGCGCTGCGCCGCGGCGTTCGACAAGATCGCGGCCACTTTAGTCAATGGGTGCTATTCCACCAGACGCGCCGCGTTACGCGTTCTCCTCCGGTTTACAGGCACTGTGTAAATTATATATATATAGAATAATTATGATGATGAATGAATTTTTTTACCACTAAAATACAGCAACACATCTTTGATTCATGTCGTTTATAACTGGAATATTATTATTATTATTATCAACTCCTGAACAACAACAAAAAGCCGGCGTTTTATCCAGTTTGTACACAACGATGGAGAAACTTAACAAGCAGCAGTGGTCCACTGAAGAGACCAGCTACCTACTGGGAATCTGGTCTTCCGAAGAGGTACAGAGGAAGCTGGAGCACAATCGGCCATTGTTGTTGTTGTCTGTGTGAGCTGTGAGGGGTTTCCGCACGGTTTGGCTTTATGAAGCAGGCACGCAGACGGTTACGTCATGACGCAAACGATGACGCAATGACGCAGCACCAGTCGGACTCTGGGCGGTGTGAAAAGAGCCGGAGCTAAACCGAAGAACCGGTTCTGAACCTGAAAAGCTCTAGCACGGAGCTTGAACCGGAGTTGCGTTGGTGTGAATGAGGTATAACATACATTCACTGTCGATTGTTATTCTTTAATATTCTTTGCGGAATTTGGCCGTGTAAAATGTCCTCTTGGGTTGTCGTACAGCCAATGCGTGACGTCATTGGTAAGCGTAACGGACCCGGGCTGATCTGGTAGGCCGTGCACATATGGTACCTACACCAAGCCCCCAGGAAGTGCGCCGGACTCTGAGGAAAATATTTGTTGTGGCCAAACGGCGGTACAACACTTCCGTATCAGTCGCTGGGCCCGGAAATACTTTTTCCATTGACTAACATTGGGAAAGAGACTTCTGTTAAACTAAATAAACTACCCAGTATGAACGTTTGTATAGCCCTTTTAAAAACATTCGGCCCTCAAGTTGTCAAATGTGCTAATAACGTTATTCTGAGAGCTATTTTCCTCGGCATTATGAACGCGGATCTAACCGCGCCGCCCGGCACCTTCATGGGACATGTTCAGTACTACATGAGTTTTACCTTTACCCATGGATGCACAATAAGAACGGATTATATGATTATATATGAATACTTTCGTGACGTTTCGCTCTCTCAAAAGTTGGGTCATTTTGTCTTCATGCGCCAATGAGCAACTCTCATAGGAATGAAAGAGGCCCCGCCTCCCACGCTGTATCCAGTTCTTATTATACATCCATGACCTACACCGGCTAACGGGTACCGTTTCACAGTTTTTCTGGCCCTCCAAAATCCAGGTTCTTTCGCCATGACACAGACAGTCTGTGGTTTGTACTTTAACTTCTGTCTAGTTTCTGAACAGATATGAGGAGCTGTGAGCTCTGAGGGCTAACAGCTAACGGCTGATGTTGGTTTTCTGTGGTTCTCATTGAAGATGACGTCACGGCTCCGCCTACACTGCGTTACTATAGTTACTGCCCCAGCTACTAAACTGTAATGGAAACGCAGCATAAAGTGAGCCTGGCCTACCAAGGCCTAACTATACCGTACTAAGCCGTGCGAGGCCCTGCAGTGGAAATGCGCCAAAAGACCCCGACATCTTTGCACTGCCTTCCTCTTTGTTTTCCACCCAACCATCCTTTCTTTCCCAGCCTCCTTTTGTTGCCTCCTCCTCTTCCACTCCTCCTCTCTCCACAGGTCTGTCTGAGTACCAGCAGCTGAGGATGGGCTAAACTCAGAGCGGAGCGTGGCAGCGCCGGCTGGATTCACCTCCTTTCTCTTTTTGTTATTGTGTGCCGTCTAGGTGGTAGCTGTATGGGTGTGAGCTCAACCAGCCCCCACTTCAGTGGGAGGGGAGGAGACAACAGAAAGTGTGAGCAATGGCACTTCCCCCTCCCCCCCTCCCTCCCTCCCTTTCATTCTAATGCTCCTTCTCCTTCATTGCCACCGCCATCAGAATCCTCCCTCTCTTGACATCGTTCTGCTTGGTTATGCAATGCACATTCCTCCCACGGAATAGCTGGTGTTGGAGAACTGCCGTAACACTGCTGTCACTGGCAGCAGATGCAGATCCATATTGCCATAACAACAGTCTGGCGCTCCGGCTGCTATCGCCTCTCTTCAGACGTCTGCTCCATGGGATTTTACAGCTTTTCCACTTTTGGAATATCATCTGCCAGACTAATTCCGGGACGTAAACCATTCCTACTTGGCTCAACGGAGGATGGGTGTCCCCATCAACTGATCTAAAGACAGTTTTGTAATGACTGTCATGGGGGCTACAGTGACAGGCAAGAGGCTTTTTTTAAATTGTACTGTACCACAGAAGAGTAGTAAGCCATCAGAAGGGATAGAACTGAAAAAGGAGGTGTTGGATTTACTGATAAGCCAGGCAGGGAGGTGGATGAGTTGTGTTTAGGCAAAGCAGTGAAAGGGAACTCAAGAGACAGCAGACAGAAAAGATGGGAGGAACAGTGGGGAGGCAGGAGGGGGTAAATGGGGAGAGGGTATCTCCCTCAGAAGAAGCTACTAGCGCTTTAGCAGCAATGCAATCCTGCTGATAAGAGACGGATGCAATTGCGAGGGGGAAACTTGATCAAAAGGGAAGTTGGGGGGTGGAGGGTTTTTAACCTGACAGGTGGCACTACAGACTGGGTGAGTGGAGAAGTGACACATCAGGCTTTTTTAATGGAAAGCCTGTGAGCACAGCGAGGCATCGTGCCACTACTACCTTACTATCGCTCCGTCTGTCACTGTCTGAGGCTACACATCTCTTCTCTCCCCCCATCCTCCACATGTAGAATGTCTTTGAAGCCATGGCTTACCAGTGAGGATCCAAAAAGCATGCCGGATGTTGTTGTCATACACCTTAGACGCTTTAGGGTAAGCCACTTATTCTTTATACCATCATTTTTATTTGTGTGTAATTTTGTATTTTGTAATATCAGGCATTTCAGTGAATAAGGTGACATATATACTGCAAGGGTTGAAGGGGATGAGGATGATTGTAGTTCCATTCACATATAAACCAAAGCCAAGAATGCTCCTGTTAATGTTTGTGTTCACACCATCTCCAATGTTCTTCATAGGGAAGGAGGGAACTATGCTTAAAATAACTACTAACAAGGACCTGGGGGTGGGGAGTGGTTCATCATTAACGGCAAGAGAAAAGAGTTGGGCGGGCGTGAGGGGGCTCTTAATGAAAGCATTAAATAATGCTTATTTTGACATGAAGTAACGCCATTGTGCTTTAGTGATGTCAGTTGAACAGTTTGATTGCAGATTATCCACGACAAAGGCTGATTGGCGCTGACGGACACGCTGCTGTGAAGGCGCTCTGCTCCAAGCTGTGGCAGCTCGTAAACACCGCTGTTTACACTCTAATCTCCCCTCTCCCCTCCGCCCTGACTGGCCATTGCTATGTTCCATTAATGATTTCTTTCTTTCTGGTGGGAGGATAACGTTGGCGGGGCTGCAAAACCCAGATCAGTGTGGGACTGTTTGTTACCGTAGATTAGTACGAGGACGAACACAAATGAAGCCATGTTTAGCCTTTAATTGCTTGGTCATTCAGACAAGATATTTGTGTTGCTTTTTATGCG
>CALSBZ010040618.1:39440-50520 GCA_943591055.1 Gobionotothen gibberifrons
ACTGTTGAATCTTTTTTAGTCATCAGATTATATAGAACATTTCAGTCAAACTAGTCTAGCCAAAACCAATAATTTGTCATTTTAGTCAAACTTATTTCACAATAAGATTATATCTTGTCCTTATTTGATGAAAAACACAGGTTGAATGATTAAGAAGCTTTGCAGAGAGTATCTGGTCAGGTTTGTGGTGTTTTTACCAGCTGTGTTATGGCCACATTGCTTCCCTTCTGATAAAACAATGCATTCACTTTTTTTCTCCGCCTCATTGTAGTGAAAATGGGCCCAAATATCACATTGTTTCTTTCTCCCAAGCAGTGGTGGCTTTAGACTTTTTCGTTGTCAGTCATTTTGACGGACAGGATCGTAACATTTCCGTCATAATCCATTATTACCCGTCGAGTGCACAATTGATCACTCACTCGCGCTGACGGGGGGGTATTCGGTTAACGTGAGTGCGACCACTGCTCCCAAGCCCTGTTGTTGCCATTTTATTTTCTGTTAAATAAGGTTAGTTAGGCCATGAGTTAGACCCGAGTATTCCTGACAGTTCATATTGTGCCGCTGCCCGGTGTAATTCAAAAGTACCACCGCGCGCAGCACGGACACACAGCTGCTGCCCAGCCGCAGCACCGAAAATGGAACTGCTGGGAGAAAAACTGACTATCAGAGATGTAACGTTATCTTTCATAATATTTCGTCTCCTCATTTTTCGTCAACGAAAGTAAAGAGAGATTTTGGCATAGTTTTGATTTAGTAAACTACATTTTCGTCTCGTCACTTTTCGTCAACGATATTGCATGAGGATTTCGTTACAGTTATTGTTTACTGCCGTCGGTGCGGTCTCGTCATCGTCTCGTTTTCGTCATGGAAAAAAAGGTCGTTGACGAACATATTTCATCATAGTTTTAGTCAACGAAATGAACACTAGTGCTAATAAACCCCACCATTCACACACACTTATTCAATGGTGGGGAAGCTCTGTAAACACAAACACACTCGCCTGTGTCAATTGCCTTCTGTTCCACATGGTCTCTACGGTATATGGAGTGAAGAATCATTACCAAACACCCTCCAACAGCCCAGTCATGCTCAGATCACCCTCCTACATCATGCGGACGCCCACTTAACATGCATGATGGACCAGAATAGAGACTACCTAACTGGTGTAACCTGCTGCAGCTTAGATAACTTTACATTCTTATTTGTCTTGGATGAGCATAAAGGAAAATCGAGGTTTATAACAGTAGAGATGTTTAGTCTGAATACAACAGACATATAAACATGGCATAAAGCAGCTTGAAAATGAAAGCCTGCGTGCTAGTGGGTTTGAGTAAGAGGAAAATAAAGAGTTGGGGGTAAAGAAATGAGGCTCCGTTTGGAGGGGATTTATTTCTCTGGGGGAGGAATGGGTATTTTGAGGTTGCAGTTAATTAAATACAACCAAGAAAACAAGGGTTTGATCCCCCCCACCTACGGCAGTCATGTTTTGTTGTTTTCAGTGGTAACAGAGTATCTGTATAAACTCTGTTCCAGAATGTTACCAGTGTGCTGCTTTAGAGGTGTAGAGATGAAGGTCTGATCTTACACCACCTGAAAAGCCTATACTGGAAGCTCCACTCGAGAATGTTAACATCAGTCAATCTGCGTTGTAATCAGCAGCTCATCCTGAACCTTTTCTTTTGGGTCTTATCAGTCACTACTATGCAGAGAACTATCCTCTGACAGCATAACAACATATCCAAAAAGGTTTTGAGGTTAGGGAGATGAAAACAAACATCCAAACTAATATTGTATAAGCGGAATAAAGTGAGGGTTAGATAATCTCTCTTTATTATTATACTGTTGTCACAGGTTAGAATCTCCTTCCAAATATGTACTTTGTGTTTTAGACTGTCCTGGAACTACAGCTTAATATTTCAAGTTAAGTAAGCACTAGTGTTCATTTCGTTGACTAAAACCATGACGAATAATGTTCGTCAACAACCTTTTTTTCCATGACTAAGACGAGACGGCAACGACGTCAGTAAACAATAACTGACTAAACGAAAAGGTAGTTTACTAAATAAAAACGTTACCAAAATCTGTCTTTACTTTCGTTGACGAAAAAGGAGGAGACGAAATATTATCAAAGATAACGTTACATCTCTGATAGTCAGTTTTGTTCCCAGCAGTTCCATTTCCAGTGCTGCGGCTGCGCACCAGTTGTGTGTCTGTGCTGCGTGCGGTACATTTGAATTACACCGGGCCAGCGGCACACTGAGCTGTCAGGAAGACTCGGATCTAACGAACCTTATTTAACAGAAAGGAAAATGGCAACAACAGGGCTTGGGAATTGGGATATATATATGTTTTAAATCCTCTGGAGCAGAGAGAGGAGCTGTGGATTATTGTTATTGATTAATGCATCAGTGTTTCTTAGGGTCAAAAACACTACACTCACAAGTTAAAATGATAATAAAAGAGCACATGTTCAAAGTGAAAGTAGATATAGATTAGTTGCAATTTGGTGCTATATCTATATCTATATATATATATATATATATATATATATTAAAGGTGTTTAAAAAAAAAATAATCATCTTTTTTTTATATATATAAAAAAAAGATGATTTTTTTAATTTCAGGAGGGGCGCGGGGCTCCGTTGGCGGGGCTCCATTGGCGGGGCGCAGCGCCCCTCCAAGACAATGGTAGGGGAAACACTGAGAACATGTTCCATGTCTGGATGTATTCCTTAAATTGATACCATCAAACCACTAGGCCGGATACTCTCTGCAAAGCTGCATTCTTAATCATTCAAGCTGTGTTTTTCATCAAATAAGGATAAGACATAATCTTATTGTGAATAAGTTACAGCGATAGCGGCCACTCTAGTTAATGGGTGCTATTCCACCAGACGCGCCGCGTTACGGCTAGAAGCGCTACGGCTAGAAGCGCTACGGCTAGAAGCGCTACGGATAGAAGCGTAGCGTCCCAGAAGCGTCTCGGCGCTGGGCTCCGCTAAAAATAGGATGCAAGTCTATTTTCGACGCGACGCGAGGCATAGTGCCGGGCAGGAAGTGGACCGGCAAGAGCATCCAGTCAATCCCCAAAACAAACTCATTTTGCAGACCCTATCCCTCCGTAGTCTTTCAAGTAGGAGGAGAAATGCCAGCGTTCTCCTCCGGTTTACAGGCACTGTGTAAATTATATATATAGAATAATTATGATGATTTTACCACTAAAATACAGCAACACATCTTTGATTCATGTCGTTTATAACTGGAATATTACAATTATTATTAACTTTGTCTGTACAAAGTAGCCTGTCCAGGAACTATGCCCAAATCAACAAAAACTGCGAGCCGGCACGCAAGACGCTCCGCTTCTGAAACGCGCCCGTTGGGTTATGACGCTGGAGATCGGACCAAAACCGCTGTGCAGCCGTGACGCGGTGCAGACGGACCCGGTGGAATCTAGGGGTAAGATTAAGACAACATTTTAAAAAATGACAAAATTAACACTAGTAAGCATCCCCCCATATATTGCATGTGTGGCTCATAGCTTATGTGAGCATAAAAAGAAACGCAGCTTGTCAACCGAGAAGAAATGGAGATTATCTTATGATCCTGTACATGATAACTTGTACATACAGCAGCAGGCAGTTTTTCCAGCTCTTCCTGGCATGTATTGACAGCTCAGAGCTCCTGGGCAGATAGCCCTATTAGAGAAGGTAGACTTGATGCTCCATGACTAAAATGAGCTACATGCAATGGGCTAGTTATCAGAGTATTATGACCAGGGGTGCATAACTGGTACGCATGCGCGGCACAAATCTGAATTGCGTAATGTCACTTGTGTCACTACGCGCCTTTGCGTACCTCAAAACACATATTTAGTCTACACGTGTTTCTTGTCAACACTCAATGGAGTAAACTACTGGACAATAAGCAACTACGTTGCCGTTTCTATCCCTGCAAAAAATCTTCGGACTTTCTATGACTGATTGAACTGGGTGCCGGCCGAGCCGCGCAGGACATAACCGACGGACCTGTGAAGCTTTACAGGAGACAGAGTTGTTCAACGTGTGCACAGACAGGGTTAACGTCGGTATGAACAACAGGATTGTGCCAAAACTCCGCCAACTGGCTGCAGTGGGAGACTCCCCTGTGCACATTCTGTGCCCCGCGCACACACTGGAGAACTGCGCAAAATCAGCTGATCACAACGTTCACGCTCTGTGGTCATTGGTCAAGCTGCTGCAGTTTTATTTACAACAAAGTGGAGTGAAACACACAGTTGCAAACGTACTCAGGGGGTTAATGGAAGAGTTTGAAATCAGACAGAGGTGGAAGAAGTACTCAGATCTTGTGTAGGAATACTCTGTTACAGTAAAAGTCCTGCATTCAAAATGTTCCTTAAGTAAAAGTAGAAAAGTATTCTCATCAAAATATAGTGAAAGTAGCGACAGTAAAAGTAGTCATTGTGCAGATTGGTCCATTTCAGAATAATATATATGATATGTTTTATAATGATTGATCATGAAAGTGATCTCAAAGCTGGTAAAGGTGCAGCTAGTTTGAATGACTTTGTATACTGCAGGGTAGCTTGTGGATTTACTCCAGGTGGAACTAAAGTCTGATTTAACACTTGATTAGATTTCACATCATTCATCCACATCTGTGAAGTAACTAAAGGGATTAAATACATGTAGTGGAGGAGAAGTACACCATGTACCTCTGAACTGTAGTGGAGTAGAAGTACAAAGTAGCATCAAAGTCAAGTAAAGTACACATATCTCAAAATGGTACTTGAGTACAGTACTTGAATAAGTGTACTTAGTAACTTCCCACATCTGAAATCACATATGACTTCAAGTCATGTGATCATTTCTTAGTATTTGATCCTTCCACTTGGCCTCAGGAAATGCAAGGACTTCACAGTTTTGGAGAAAGCAAATCGGAGGCTTAAAAAGAGACCGCGAGGTGCATCTTCATCATCTTCATCACCTAGCATGCAAGAAGTGTGAATAGAGGACAGTGAAGGAGACACCGAGGAGGACCACGCTTCGTGTGGGATGAGTACTCACTACACTAACTCCTAAGATGTTCCCTTACTATAATTAATCAAAAATATTGAACTCACAACACTGGTAATTACAAAATTACAAACTTACCATTTCTCTTTCTATAAATAGTGCTTGTGTTGATGGACGCCATTTTGAAATACAATGAAATTATCTTTTTCAAAGCCACACCCCCACATGTGTCACATGTCTGAAAAGCCCAGGATGTCCTCTGTGGAGAACAATTGGACTTAATGCTGTGGCATGTATAACCTCAAAGTAATGGACCAAAAACCAATGTGCACCACAGAGGACAAAAATGAATGGGTGGGTCTCTGGAGGACACACACGCATGTAAGTGTGTGAAGAATTTACCAGATAATGAGGAGCAATTACAACACTCAGGATGCTTTTTATCAGCTGTTATTTAATGATGAGACCCGGGCTGCATTAGCACACACCAACATGCTCACACAGAGATACTAATGCAAAGTGAAAAATCTCTTTTTGTGTCCATATATACGCCGGGATCCTGAGTCGTGGCTGAACCTGTCTCTGCGGTCCTGCCTGACTCTCATCATACTACTTCCCTGATGGCTCCCACAAGATTGCTGACATCCTCGTGGATTCATCTTCTTATTACAGACACATGCTTTTCCAAACACTTGGACTACCTATGTTGTAAAATGTATTATCTTTTCAATTTACACACGGCATCTATGGCACGTCTGTCCGTCCTGGGAGAGGGATCCCTCCTCTGTTGCTCTCCCTGAGGTTTCTCCCATGTTCCCCTTTAAACTGTGGGTTTTCTCTGGAAGTATTTCCTTGTACAATGTGAGGGTCTAAGGACAGAGGGTCTAAGGACAGAGGGTCTAAGGACGGAGGGTCTAAGGACGGAGGGTGTCGTATTGCCATACTGATTTCTGTACAAACTGTGAAGACCACTGAGACAAATGTAACATTTGTGATATTGGGCTATATAAATAAACATTGATTGATTGATTGAAACATCCCAGCACCGTCAGGCACAGAGAGGTGGCACACATTCAGCTGGAACGGGCTCAGAGCTGACACACATACAATGGTCATTTGTAGGTGGGGGGGGACAGTGATGCTTAAATCTGCAGCATATCTACAATACATTTCATCTTCATACTAATAATAATGATGTCTCTCTGTGTTTTGTATCTGAGTTCGTATTATTATTATTATAATATCTGCACATCCTCAGTAAACAAGAATCAATAGCATCCTCTGTCTATTGGAACTTAAAAGGCCCTTCATCAGTTAGTACAGCAAAGTATTTGCTAGGATTTTGTGCTCATTCAAAGCTAGTATATTATGTAGGGATGAAAATAAATGTTCATATTTTTAATAAAACATTTTGTTTTAGTTTTCCTGGCACTAAAGTGGAATAAATAACATACAAAATAAAATTCAAATAAAAGTAAAATACCGGCAGTGTAAGAAAAAGTTTTTAGAGAGTACAAGCAATTTACTTGTCCGAATACATTTGTGGCCACTGGAATCTTCTTCGCCATCGTATTTTGTATTTTCCCACGGTTTTACGACACTGCTAACGTACAGTAAGTGAGCGGTAAGATTTGACTGCATCACACATAGGGTTGGGTTCTTATTATACATCCATGGTTGGGTATCGTTTGGATTTTAACGATTCCGGTTATGCTTTTAGATTCCGGGTCTTTTCGGTTCTCGATTCCGGTTCTTTGAGAGGGTAAAAATAAGTCCCATGCCAATTTCCCTGGGAGAAAAATATATTTATGAAAACATTAAGTCAAATCTGTATTCCTATTTACGAATCACTTCATACCGTTTTCATTTTGTTACTGCACTCATCAGACCCTACTGTAAACTGGCAAATGGGCACGATCCACATTACAGCACAGCCATTTCCCTAACAACCAGCATGGCGTGTCTCTACGTCTTCTTTCACACAAAAAACATGCCATTAAAATGAAGAAATTATTACTTTGATTTCATTCCAAAGTGATCATGAAATCTGGGGCACACATTAAATGAGGCTTTGACTTTCTTTGGCCATAACATTTTGATGGAAGCTTTTGTCCTTACAATGCGCAGACTGTACCGCAAACGTTTGCATTGACTCACTTTTACACCAACATCCTAATGGGAACTGCAATCAATAGTTTGCTCAAACATAGAATAGAAAAGCGGATGCTATTTGCGCTTCACAGAATAATGCAATCCAATATTATAACACCAAAAATAACCCTAACAGTTACAAAAATCCTCTAACTTTATTTATCTGGAAAGAAGGCAAATAACTATTGTTGCATTCCTGAAAAACAGCGATTTTATTTTAAACTGGGGCATGAATTTGTTGCTGTTGTATGGTGCAGTTTACACAACTGTTCTTCTTAATAGCTGGAAGTAATGTTAGGCAAAACATTAAGGTTGATTTCACCTAATCTTAAAATAAGAACATTTTGTCAAAAAAAGTACATTATTGACATTGGCAAAAGTAATTTGTCTCGACTTAAGTTCAGTGTACTTTTTTGAAAAGCTTTCAATCACTTCTTTTATTATTTCTACTAAGGTTGAATGCTTCAGAAAAAGCAGAATAGTCAATTGTGGGTTATTTGACTTGTTATATTTGTACATGAACTGCCGGAAATGCAAATACAATTGTTATAAAAGCATAGATTTCTTTTTGCCACATGGCCCACAAGTGAAGAGAGCAGTGTAAAGCCCCACTGCAGCCGGACTCAGAAGGTCAGCGCAGCACTAATAACCAGCAGCTCCCTGCAGAGGCCAGGCAGGGTATAAGCAATGGGCTGACCTGACCTCCACACTGCTGAAGCCCACTGAGTACTGAGAGCTCTGCTGGAAGCTCATTTTTCAACCAGAGGTCTAACTGACCTGAGCATGGGGTCTAAGCTGCAGCACGCAATCTACAGCCATGCTCCTGCTTCTTGCTAGAAACATTACAATCCCATTTGCTCACATTAAATTACAACAAACTATGACATAACAAAACATAATCACAGTGGAAAGACACGCCTTTTATTCTTGAGTTTAAATATAAAAGTTCTGATCGGACAGTGTGTCCTATAAGCCTGGACTCATTACATGTATGGTACTGGGACTTACTTCAGTGTGGTTTAAAACCAAGGCAAGCACAGCCTCAGTTTCAGTCTACGATGCTGTAGCTCCATCTGCTGTTTCATGTTGCAAAAATCCTCCATCTCTTCCACAAACACACAGGAACAACATACCTATCTCTACAGTCATCCAGAACTAGAGTGCAGTGCGGGAACTCTAGCCTGCAGTAATCACTAAACGAGAAGACAAGAAGATCTGTCCACTCTCTCAGCCTTAAAGGCCGGTATCTGGCAGCCCTTCACATCATGACCACAAATCAGTGGGTCCAAATATTTGACTGAACAACCCAAGAATAAGAACTCATCTGAACAAATATAAAAATAGGACCCCATGAAATGTTGCACAAAAGAGTGGGCATGCTGCTGTCCTGTTACTTAACAGGACTAACTGATTCACTTTACAGCCATCTTAGGCTGAATGTCCATATCAAGGGGTTTTCTGATCCCCTTTATCAGTTGTCCTAAAGAAAGTGGTGTGTGGTCGCATGGCTTTACCTTTTTTTCTGGTTGCCCTGAGCACTTGTTGAACGTTTTCAGAAAAGCAATGCTGTGACTGTATACAATGAAGGAGAAGCTTGGCCATGTTTGCTAATCATGAGCTGTATTTTTCAGACCGAATGGATCATAGAAAGCAAAGTAGCGATGCTAGTCCATCATATAGTTGCTGTTAGTGGTGATTTATTAGGATGTTGGGCTACCAAGCACTGAAGTGCTACCACCGTCATAATTTCAGGGTTTACCCCAGAAAAGTTAGACCCCTTCACCTTTACCAGGTGTTGGTTTTCAGGAGGTGTCGCATTTCAAATCCAAGATAATTAAACCACACACAAATTGTGCTCATTTCACACACATGCTTCCTAACCCAATGAGCTTAACAAAGATGATCTGTGGGTGTTGGTGGCATATTGGCAAGTTAATTCAATCTTAATGATAACTCACAATCGCACACAAACTCCCTCTAAATCTCTCTCCGTCTGTGTGTGTTGCTCTTCTCTTAGCCACGCTCATCAGTGTTAATCACAGCCAAAGACAGGTATTACTACCTGGTGTCAAAATACTCCTTCTTGCTTTGGGTGTCTTGGCCTTCATTAGTCAAATCATGGAGCCTACCTGAGTCGTTGCGCAGGTAGGAGGACATGGCGGGGATGAGGCAGGACTGGCAGAGCAGCTCCTGCAGCACGGCAGGCAGCGCCGAGCTGTTGGAGGCTCGGCTCTCTGCGGAGCACGCCTCCGCACTGTGGCAGCTGCTGGAGCCGGCTGGGTTGATGTAGCTTGCTAACACCTGGTGAGAAAAACAATGTAGACACACTGTTAGACCAATTACCAAAAAACCCTGTCCACTTTGTCTTAATTGACACATTTAAGTTCACACTTGACATGTATCTGGTATTAGTTTAAATATTGATAACATGTGCATACCAAGTTATTTGTATATGCAAGTCTATTCTCTTGACTTTATCAGCACTATACTTCTGCTGTTTTTCATTGTACCATTGCTGGGACAATGTTGGAATTCTGAAAGAAGTTTAGGCTCCATCCAAATTATTTTCAAAACTGGCTTTGAAATGATCTGACATTGAGTGGACTCACCTGCAGCAGACAGGTGACGTGTTCCTCTTCCAGCCGCTGTTTGGTGAGAGCCTGCTCCACGTCCCAGCCTGAGGCTGTGGATCCAGTACCAAAACCAGTCCCTTTAGCCCAGTACAGCTGCTGCTCCTCACTGGTGCCACCACCGTGACAACTGGACATCTGTGGCTGCCAACACACAATAATCTTTAGAGTTAGACGGATGGCTCTGGGTAGGGGATTTAAGAACACTCATTCTGAGAATGTATTCAATTCCCCTTGTTTTTAAGGACAATGCTTGCCAGTGTATTGTTGGAGTGGAAAATAGAAATGGTTTATATTCTCTGGCCCTGAATAACACTCATTAGTTTCAGGGGTATATCAAAAGTCGACAGTATTAGCCACATAGAAGACACTGTCCAGACACTCTTTTTGTCAATACATCTGGGTGAGACATACACGCTTTGATTGACCTCTGTCTGTCATCTTTGGTTGTAAAGTTTCATGAGACTAATTATACAGCAATGTCAAGTTTAAAAAAATGCTCTCAAGGAATACAAAGAAATGTCTACTATAAGAACTATCACACATAACTCAAATTGGGCTCATTTAATCCAAAAGGCTCTCACCTTTTCTGACATGCATGTCTGAAAAGGTGTATCCAGATACATTCAAATACACCACTATGGAATCATGAAAATAAAACATTTGTACATCAAGCAACTTCATGTTTGTTTCCCTATACAGCCTCACATTAGAACAATGTAGGAATGTCTTTAAAGGAAAGACTCTTGGATAGCTTAGAAAACATTTCCATTCAGATATCTAAAGGTAATACGTCAAGGAACCTAAATAAGGAGATTAACATTTCTTCCCGACAAGCTATCACAGCATGCTGATGTTTTTCTAGCTTTATATGAATAATATATAGTACCGTAATTTCCGGACTATTAAGCGCACCTGAATATAAGCCGCACCCACTGAGTTTTTAAAAAATACGTATTTTGTACATAAATAAGCCGCACATGTCTATAAGCCGCAGGTGCACCTGTGAGACCCGGGGAGAGTCTCCTGTCAGGAGAGAATGAATGTGGAAGAGCGGGACGGTCGGTCACCAACCGGAGCGGCTTTAAACCGTGGCCGGTGCTCGTGCTGTCAGTCCTGGGCTCCGCTGTGGGCTGTGTGTGCGCTCTCTATACCCCATACTCAAAAGGCAAGAGCGTGTGCCTGTGGACAGAGGTGTGTCTCGCGCACACAATGATGTGCAAACTGCTACTTTTACATACAGTTTTCTCGGCCGTCTGCTCTCTGTGTGTTGACCCAGTCTTC
>CALSBZ010040618.1:62661-81307 GCA_943591055.1 Gobionotothen gibberifrons
TTGGCATTCAGGAGAAACTTGAAGTCCACGTGACCCACCATGCAGGCCTTGGGCAGCACCAGCTCAAACACATGCTCGTCCCAGCTGGAGCTGCAAAGACAACACAGGTCACCGACTGCTCAGATATTCAACTTAAGCACCGATGATGACTTATTAGAGGAGGAGCCCTTAGCCATTTAACTGGGACACTTATTAAAGTGAGTGCAGTCATACAGTTTTAAAAAAGTTGACGCTACCTGTCGCTCTGAAGCTTCCAGGTGCGTGTGTGTTGGGCTGCATCTCCGTGGTGCTGCTGGTGGAGGTGCTGGGGGTGGCGCCGCTGCTGCTGCTCTTGCTGCACCTCCGACCAACATGGCGGCACAGTGGCTGAGAAGCGGGGGATCAACGTCTCGAAGCGTGTCAGCTCCACCAGTGACATCAGGCTCTCCGTGGACAGCGGCTGGTCAACAAGGAGGTCCACTCCTTCAAAGAGGACAGTTCAGCAGTTACAGCATCACAGAAGGGCAAAGAATTTACCAGTGAAATGTTTGTAATTGACGATCAGGCCATGAATTCTAAAGTGGACAGCTACTATGTGAGTGAGTGAGTGAGTGAGTGAGTGAGTGAGTGAGTGAGTGAGTGAGTGAGTGTGTGTGTGTCAGGTTCACCTGTTATTCCAGGGCTAGAGGGGTTGGAGGAGGGCTTGGCCCCCTCAAGCAGAAGTTCAGCCCCTTTAGAAAGGGGGCCATCAATAAACATGTCTCCATCATCTAGATCGTCACACACACCTCCAATTTGAAGGAAATGAAGTTCTCCACCTTCAAACGAGATACGAAAAACAAAATGAAAACCTACAAATGACTTCACTGCACTTTTAACTCTTACTTCAGTTGATTGATCTTGACAGTATATAAACGAATCACCTGCAGGTGCTAAAGCTCTTGAGTTAACAAAAGTGTTGAGAAAACATATATAAAGCAAGGCTGGACATTAAACTTGCTGATGAAAGTAGAAGAATAGTTTTTAGGACAAATTCACAGAACAGGAACAGTGCGCTTGCTGAGTTCACACAACTCAGAACATCAAAACATTATTGAAAAGGTTTTCTGAATTTTTTTTTAAATGTTAAATGATATTTCTGACAGAGAAGTTAACTGGGAAGATGAGTTTACAGCTGAGTATACTATAAATATATACTGTATATTAGGGTTGCACCGATACATCGATGAGACATCGGCCGATGTTCACCCTATTTACCACCATCAGCAGATCGGTAAACAAGGTGAAATGCTCCGATGTTTATGTTTTTTGGGGTGACCGGGAGAAGTCTCGTTAGCATCGTTGTTTTTAAATCTGACGGAAAAAATCTGAAGTCCGGGCATCATTTTGAAGGATTAGAACTGTGGCTTTAAGGCACCTCAATTGTGTATCATGTTGCAGCTAATATAAAAGTTATAGTCCATTTGAGTGAGAAAAACACCCTAAAAAACTAACAAGTATTGTGTATCAATGCTTTGTATATATTCTGTGTGTATGTGTGCCACATAGCTCCACTTTTGATCAAAAAGTATGAAAAATACTTCAATGAACCACACTGTTCCATCATTAACACAGAGCACGCACACTTTAGTTCAATTTGACTCAATCCAACCAACACATCAGGCTCTCAGAATACCTCACTAGAGCCACAAATCTTCAATGATATGCTGCTGAAAAAAAGTAAGAACTACTTTGAAAACCCAATTCATTAAACGCAATGGCAGCCCATCTATCCCAGCAGTCAGCAGAACTGCAGTCGACAGAGAAACAGGCCCAGGAATGAAACACTAACCTTTGGTGCAGGCACAAAGGCGGTCAGTCCCCGAGCAATAGGTCACTGAGACAAAGGGGTCCGTCTCCTCTGCAGACCCCTCCTTCTTAGGCGGCTCCACCTTGGCTAGGACCTCCAACGTAGACAGGTCCAGTATCATTATATATCCAGCCTGTGTGGTCACCACCAGGTGGCCCAGGCCCGCCACCTCCACCCGCTTGCACTCTTTGTGGCTCATGCCAGAGGTGGAGGGGCCGGTGACAGTGCTGCTGGTTGTTGCTGCACCACATGCAGTCCCAGTACCAGCAGAGCCTGCAGGGGCCATTCCAAACCCAGAGGAGCCCTTTTTGGACCCTGAGGCCAGAGCCTCCTCAGGAGCCTCTTCATTGTCGTCCTCCCTGCTGTCGAGCACATCAGGAGGCAGCAGTATGAGGGAGGTGATGGCATCACAAGGGTCCCAGATCTGCTGCACCTTCACCGGTTCCTCATCCAAGGTGACGATACGGGTGGAGTAGTTGAGCTTGTAGAGTGCAAGATAGCCGCCGTTCCCACTACTTGGGGACCTCTGTTGCTGCTGCGGCTGGTCTCCTGGGGGGAGAATGTGGGGGGTCTGAGGCGGTGAGGCCCCTGAGTGGTGGCCTTCCACCCCATTGGCCACTGAGTGTAGACTGTCTCCTTTGCGCTGGCTGCAGAGTGCAGAGTGCAGGCGGTTCAGGTTGTTGAGAGCCTCCACCTGGTTTGTAGCACTCAGAGACTCGGTGCCACATGGCTGCAGGCCCACCAGGAGGTGCACACCGTCCCAGCAGGGCGTGATCGAGTCCACATAAAGGTTCTCCTCTTCCAGCTGTTTGGGAAGCCTCAAGCACTGCACAAGTGCTCCTGGCCGAGGGGGGGCGGAGGCCGTAGCTGCAGCCAGCGTGCTCCATTTGTCCATGTGACCATCCAACCCTGCCAGATTAGTTGCTGCATCAGCAAACTGCTGAATGTAAGTGATAGGAGGATCCTGAAGAAGAAGCTGCTCGTGTGTGTCAAACTCCATCTCTATAATCTGTGGCACAGTGAAGCCCTCCTCGTGGAGCCCCTTGCTCATTAGATTGTTCATTTGAGCAAACACCTGCCCTGAGGACTTGTCATCCACCTCTCTGATGCTGTACAGCAGCAGCACAGGTATAGTCCTGCGAACAGCCGGCAGAGAGGAGGGGCTGGAGGGTTGGGAACCTACGAGGTTAGAGAAGCCCTGCTCCTGGGCCGCAATCTGGGGGTTACAGGTCTCTATCTCCATAGGGTCCTGGAGAGGCCCAGGGTGAAAGGGCTCAGGGCCGTGAGTCCTTAGCGGACCATCTGTGGTCCTGCGAGTTGAAGCTGGGGCTGTGGGCGGGGGTCCAGCCATGGGGGTGCAGGATGCTGGGCGGTAGCTGAGCAGGCCTCCGGCCAGCAGGCAGGGGAAGGGAATGTTGTGGTAGTCAGCCACCTTGTCCTTTGCTTTGGCCTGGCTGTGGGCCTTGGCTTGGTTTAGTGAGGGGTTGGCACCCAATTCCTCCAGGTCCTTAACCGTGTCCTCCAGCACACTGGCCACCACCTCCCACTGGAGCTTCTCCGGCTGCTGCAGCACACTCAGCGACGTCACCCCCAGGCTCACATCCATGCTCTCCCACTGGGACTGCTGGCCTGGAATAGAAACAAGAGGAGAGGTCTGTCATGTTCCTGATAATAGGTTGGATACATTTGTTTTTTAAACAAAAATATTGAAATAAAGTTGACATCCAGAATCTACATTGCTTTTGATATTGTGCATTCTAATCTCTGAAACACCACCACAGCAAAAGTGGTAATTCATGTCTTCATACCGGTTAATGACTCTGATCGGGAATGCTCATCGCTGTCTGAATCCTCCAACTGGTCATCACTGCAAATTAAGAAGTGATTACAAATACATGACTAACATGATAAAACACAAACACAAGATTCCATCAGAGAAACAAGAACCGAGTGCTTGAGTCAGAGTAAATGGCTACTGTCTTTTCAGTCATCCACACTTCTGTTGCTGTTGTTTGTTTTGAAGATAGTACTTAAACTCTGTACTAGGTTTTGGTATTATCCTAAATGATCTAGCTGGAAATCTATGCGTTTTACCTGTCTCCCTCTAGCTTGGGCAGGTCTGAGTAGGTGGAGGACTCCTCCAGCCAGGCCAGGGTTGGCCTGCGAGACTCGCTTTGTTGCTCCGCCCCCCCGCACAGAATCAGCTGCCTCAGGATGGCTGGGTCGTATGGATTGATGTCAAACTTCAAGTGCACCTGTTCAGCCCACAAAGACACACTCTTGATTCTGGGCCCATACCAACATTTACAGGCTGCCACTGATACCATTGAAAGTGAAACACAACACATATGAGACAGTTTGATGCTTTAACATTTAGATGTTCTGACCCTCATCATTTTAGAGACGTCCCAGATGCAGATCTTGCCCCTCTTGGTGGCAGCAGCCAGAAACTGTGGACAGCTGCCGAAGCCATAGCAGGCGATCTTGTCCGAACTGTCGGGGCTGTTGGGAAATTGGGCAGGGCTGGTGGCCAGTGTCACTGACAGTGGCACATTCTGTGTGTGCTCGCCCTTCACAAAGGGACAATTGGGAGAATGTCGCTCGTGTTCAGACCTAGGGATAGCAGAGACATGTTGGTCTTCATTCATATGTTATAGCTCAATAAATGCATTTTTAATAAAGTTAACTCACCAGGGCTCATCTGTAGGTTCCCAACAGACCAGACACACACTGCAGGTGAAACACATGGCTCTGTCATCTCCTGTTGAGGCAGGCTATGGAAAGACAGGGTGGGACAAGCACTTACACAGCCGCATTTCAACCACAGGTTTAAATGCACAGCATTGGTATTACAAGAAATAGTAATGATTAATAAATGTCTGCACAGGACCAATCTGGTGAAGCATGCACAATGCAAGGCTGCAACATCCTGATTTGTTTGGAAAAATGGCTCAACAGTTTGCTATGAAGCTAACAGTGCCAACAGTACATCCTCCTGGATGATAACACAGCAGGAAACTCCGGTAAAGGCCCTTACACACCATGTAGATGTTCAGCTGTCACCAGAGGTGGAGCAGTGTGCTTTTAAGTAAGGAGGACTTGGTGCACAGAGACTCTTATAATACATACAATGCTTACTTTGAAAGGGACCATGAGATGATCCATCTACCAAGAGTTCACATCTATTGTTGTGTACAGCATTCAAAAGCCGTCAAAAATCCCCTCGACTGCATGCAAATGATTTGAATGTGCATGCGAGTAAACAGATGTAAAGCTACAGACCGCTGTGCTCCTCTGTCAGAACCTACCTGGTGGTAAAACCCAGCTTGTGCCATTGGATCAGGCTGAGCCCACCTGTACCCAGCATGGGGCCACGATGTGAAAGTCTCCCTCCTGTTGGCCTCACTGTACATCAAAGACCTGCAGAGAACACATAAGGAACACGTTCAGTATTACGTGTGGAATGTATCACAGTTCCTGTTTGGTAGTGGACAGTTTACAGTCAGTCATATGCGTGTTGTGTATCATAGATTACAGAGTGATGCTACAAAAGTTGTTTGATTTTTGGAGTTAGAAAAATCACTATTTCCTGCTTGCTCACCTATCTACAGAGCGCCCGGGGCCCACACCAAGCTCAGGCCTGGCGCTTGATAAGAGGTAGGAGAGCCTGTCCATGATGGATGAGGCCACAGACAAGGCAGCTACGTTCTGGTTTATCTTCTTGAGCTCATTGACAATGGCACTGGCCACCAGCTTCAGCACGTGGTGGGGAAGCTGGAGGGTCACTGTCGCCCACTGAAAGAGAGAGGAGAGATGGATTTAATGCCAGGAAAAGAAAAAGCAGATCACTAGGAGCTAGCTATATCATCAAGGTGTGCATTTACAGTCAAGCAGACACTGGTGCAGGTATGTTTGAGTACATGATGACTAGTGTTACCATTACGATGTAATGCAGCTCAAAGAAGTAAACACATTCTTAAGTTCTTTAGGAAACATTCACGTAAGCAATGACACTTGAGAAGGGATGTTGCTGTTTACATTGAATTGTGTTCATAGAAAATCAGGTCCAGAAAACAATTGAATAAGGTTAACTTTGTAAATATGGTTATTTCCTCCTTATTTTGCACAAGCCACATTGTCCTTTGCTGTACTAAAAAACACACAGCTCGTGTTTGGACTCCACCAGGCTAGACATGCACACACACTGTACTGGATACACAAGGAAGACAAATAATATTGATCTGCCAACGCGACATAGAAATAAACTGCCACCACATTTTGTATTTTGTAAGTGTAATGTGTCATCTCTCCTTCAGAACATTAGACTATTATTGAAACCTATAGGTTTAAAGTGCTACCTTGATGTGCTGGTGTTTACATCCCAGTAGTCAACTGTGACTAGAGAAGGCCATGTATTCACTGCTAACTTTATTCGATTGGCTTGCTTCAAATTTGACTTTAGCATGTAGCATGGTTTTGTTTGATAAGGTAATCTACACAATTAAAGAGGGACCCCCAGTCAGAGAGTCCTGACATGACTTAATACTTAGCTTTAGCACGATTCGGGCCCTAGTCATAGCTTGTTATTCTATCAATATTTGGGAGAGAAAACTAGCTGTGCCAACACGGCTGTGAGAAAAAACAATTACACCTCGGTTTGAAAGAAATTGTGTGAATTCCATTTGTATCCTAGAACGTACTACTTACAGGTATTTTGTACTGAGTGGGAGGATCATTAGTCTTCCTTCACTGACTCCTCTCACATGATCTTCTAAAACATCCCATACTGACTTTAAGGTGTCACTAACAGCTAAATGACATAACCCTAATGTGTTGATATTAGCATGGAAAGTAAGCATCTATTTATACAAGATGTAACACTTTCAAAAATGTCACTTTTTGAAAGGTTTCAGATAGGGCTGCAACAAACGACTAATTTGATTATCGATTAATCTATCGATTAATGAAACGATTAATCGACTATTGGGATTATTATGCCTTGCACAATTTCTCAAACGCTCTTATTTAGCCATCAACTTTTAGATTTAGCTTGAGGTTGTTTTAGGCATGTGGAAACAAAGACAATAAAGATGAATACTTGATTCAAAAATACATATATTATTAAATTAACTAAACAAAATTGCGAACAAAATTAACATTGCTTTTTATTTCAATTAAATAATATTTCACATCAAAAGAAACAACAATGTTTTAACAAATCGTATTAAATAATATGATGACAGAACTGTGAACAGAATAGCTGAAACTTTAACAAAATAAATAACTCAGTTACCTCTAATCATTAACCCATGTTTGTATCATTTTGTTAGCTCCGTAGAGACAGTCGAACCCGGTGCATTTCTCCGTCTGGATGTGGTGCACTTTTGCTAAATGTTTAGACGAATTGCTCGTGTTACCGCCCTTACATGCTAAACTCTTATTGCACTATTGGCAACGAGCCTTGTCCACCTAGGGATGCATATCGTTGACTTTTTTACGATACCGATACCGATACCGATACCACTGAACGATACTCAACCGATACATATCGTGATACTTTGAAATTGTATCATCCCACAATTACTCCCATGAAGCGCTTTACGATATAGTTAACATGTCAAATGAATATTAAATTCAATTGTGGGACTTCTTGGACCTTTTAGTTCTGAACAAACAATGAAAAATACATTTAAAATATGAAGAAAACGGAATATGGAATATCTTTTATAACACCCGCCATCAGGTGTGCCGCGTGAATAGCACGTCTTGTCAATGCAAACAGACCGTTATAGCACCGTTATAATTAATGTTAAACCTGAGATTCGACTAGAGAACAAATAAATAATAGAATAAAGGTCATGAGATCTCGGCATTGCACAAACAAACAAATCTCATCTTTAAAATCAACATTTGCCTTCACTGGTGAGAGAAAACAAATCCCATCACAGTTCATTTGTGGGACTTTGACCTTTCTAGTGTTGAACAAACAATGAAAACAAATACATCAAATATGAAGAAAAACGATTATGCAATCTAATTTATAACACCCGCCATCACGGGCCACGGACTCACTTTAAAAAAAAATATTTCGGTAATACCAGATACCGGTATGCATCCCTATGTCCACCTCAAGACATTTAACCACACCTTGGAGCGCTTAGTTCTCTCCGCCATCCCTGCCGTGTGTGTTGCATGCATGCAACAGCCGCGTGTGTGTAAACTGCCCCGCCCCCTCGCACACAGACGGGGGAGAGAGAGATCTCTCGTCTGGATTGGAAAGATCGAAAGTACATCATAGACTAATTTTTTTGTTTTTTTGCATGTTAGAAACGAGTGGCGACACTAAGACTGCGATATAATGTTTATGTAGCAATAATACATATGACATATTTTTTAAATGTCTCACTCTCCAGTACCGATAAAAAGACCGATAACGTTGGAGCTTAACGACGCGTAAAACACACGTGATGACGTCACCAACGAATCGACGACTGAATTAGTTGGCAACTAATTTGGTCATCGATTTCAATCGATTAAGTCGATTAGTTGTTGCACCCCTAGTTTCAGACTTACCTTGGCTACTTTGTGATTGGCTGCCGTTTCGTGTGAGGTATTCTTCAGGCCTTCTTTGAGCAGGGTGATAAAGAGTTCATAGCCCTCTGTGTTAGACACGTCAATCTTTTCCTGACAGGCTGACAGCATCTGCTGGGCCTAAAAACAGACAAACACACACACAGTCAGAGTCAGGTATTGGTACCATCTTCATAACAAATAAAGGATTTCATGGGTTGTTGAGCCATTTATTGCATGATTATATGACTTCAGCCACATGTCACTGTAGACCAGTGGTTTTCAAACTGTGGGGCGCGACCCCTGGTGGGTCGCGGAGGTACTGCAGGGGGGGCACGGGAAGAAATTGTAAACAAACACTGCTCTAAAATAAATCTACAAAATGGAGAAGTTTTTAACACGGCCGTCAGTTAAAAGAAAAAAGGATGAGCCTACGACAAGCCTTGCAGCAACTAAGCCCAAGTCAAGAAAGTATGATGAGTCATTCATCTCCCTTGGCTTCACATCTAACGTGGTAGGTGGGGAGGAACGACCAGTGTGTGTCCTCTGTCTCAAAACCTTAGCAGTAGCGAGTATGAAACCAAACAAGATGAAACGTCACTTGGAGACCACACACCCCAATGATGTGAACAAGCCCCTCGATTTCTTTCAGAGAAAACTACAAGAATATCGTGGTCAACCGGGAACGGGGTTGGGGGGTCCCGAAAATATTTCCAATACCCAAGGGGGTCCCGACTGAAAAAGTTTGGGAACCACTGCTGTAGACACATTCAGAACCAATTAACCTAACAAGTGCCCCACAGAAAAGTGTCAGATCATTTGTATCTTAAATAATTAAATTGTGTAGGTACAGCTGTTGAGATGCAGTTGAATAGTAAGATATAATAGCAGATGAGTGCTCCTGTGTTTCAGCAGATGAGTTGTGGCAACACATCCTTAAATGGCCTATGCAAGGCCTCTAAGCGTCAGCACCAGAGCTTATTTCCTGCCAAATGTTGCACCAATGACAAAACATGGCTTGTGTAAATGTGCCTTGTGTAGTATCTAAAACAATTTGAATATACAGGTTGTGACATCAGGTCGTTAAACATCAAGAAGTGTGATGTTCAACACACATTCTGCCAACATAGTCAAATGTTTGACTTTTATTTAGAACAACATAGTTTGTGTTAGCTGTTAGCAATCAACATAAACAATGAATGTTCCTGCTTGCTCCAAGGACAAACACCACCTGGGGCATCCACTGTTCAGGGGGCTTTGACTTAGTTGAGGCAATCAATTATTCACTTCAAAACCAGAGAAAGACCCAAACAGGCACTGCAGTAGTAATACAATGAGGGCTTATATACTGAGGGAGGAAGGGAAGGGTTAAGGACACACATCTTTAAAGGGCACAAACATGTGAATATGAGGCGCAGTCTCTCTGAACAGTGGACCCTCACCTCTGTGACCGGCAGCTCCAGCTGGACCATGTCCTCTGGCTTTGCCACAGGAGGCTGCAGAGCTGTGTCCAGGAGCAGGATGCCATTCAGGTCCTTCCTGCATCCCACTGCATAGTCGTCCACAAAAAGCACCTTGTCCACTGCAGGAAAGTACTGACACCTGACACGGCCGCCAGGTTTAGCTGTGAGAGGAACAGAAGATAGCAGACAGTGTGAAGGAAGGGAGGCTGAAATGAAGGCTAAATATCTACCTGAAATACGGTTAAGTTACATGGATCTTTGGCCCATTGTACTTTGAGATAATAATACAGGGAAACGTCCGTTATTCGCCATGTATGCTCTACCATCTTGTGCCAAACAAATGAAAGCCAAACCTTTTCATGGTCATTTTCTTATTTCTACTGTGGAATTGAAAACAGATATGTATTTACCATATTATACCATACTTTGCTGCATTGCGGTTTTACACAATGTGTGCTCATAATATGAGTTGTGTTTATAGAAATGTGCTTAGTCTTCAATTTAATTGCCCTGACAACAACTTAAGGTATCTCCCTTTTGTGTAGTCTATTTCAATGGTTGGTGATTGACAAAAAGAGGGTTGGGTTGGTTGGAGGATGGGTAATGTTTGAAAGCTTGACAAAACAACCAGCAGCCTAACAAAAAAAAAACAGCATTATTATTAAACAACGAGAAGAGCATCTTTGAAAATGTAGGCATTTATATCTAAGCGTATATAATTCACATACAATCTAAAGGCTTCCTACACCTTTTACAAATTAAAATGTAAGCACTTCTAGGGGTCAGTTTCAAGCTTTTCAGGCAAAACACACTTTGCTATACTGAAGACTCAGAGTTACCTTTACAATATTTGTAATGTGCCAAAATACTGGGCACCTGAAGGTAAGTATCCAGTCCTTGGCGAATTCACAGAAGTCAAAAACAATTGAAGCAAAATAAGATTTGTAAATATTATAATGGTAAGCAGAAATGCAGTGAGGGGCATTGATCATAATGTTGTTGTCTCTTATCAAATGTAAAATGTGTCAAACATGGAAATCAGCATTGAAACACCCAAACATTGTGTCAGGATCTTTCCATTCCATCTCTGGTTTTGTCATCCTCTAGTAATGGATGTGACAGCACCAGAAACCAGACATCTAGAAGTGACATAACCATGCATTCGGGTTCAACTGGGATCAACCATCTATCACCCCGATGGACAGACATCTGATGGTGACAGACACAACATCAGTCCGGACCTGGAAACCAGAAGCCGGTGCAGTAAATAATGTATTGAGATTCAAGTCAATTTAAAGTAAAGTAAATAGAATATCCAACAGCACAGTATTGCATGTACAGTGTCACTTTTATGTACAGTATAAACAGCTTCCATTGGAGCAATATTTGTATCAACATTAGCTGTTTGCAGAAAAATCATACATTTGTAACCACTTGTGCTTTCACAGGGTTGCATGGGGCTGTATCCCAGCTGACATTGGGTCAGAGGGGGGGGTTACACCCAGGGCTGACACACAGAACAGACAGACACTTTCCTCTCAAAGACATGACAGACCATCATGTTTAGAGAAAAGGTTGGGTCCAGTTGGTTGCTTATAAGACTGTTACTTTGTTTTGAAAAGTGAGAAAAAGCATGTTCTTCTTATTATTATTATTATTATTATGACTATTATTGTTATCATCATCATCATCATTATCATAGTAACTCCGTCAAACGGTGATATGCTACATCTCAAAAGGCATATGACCCAATCCTCCAATAGGTGCGGCCATCAAACACAATGGGCAGTACAAACTATCACAGTTCTACAATCAAGCAGTATTTATGTGAGAAACTGTGTGTGGCAATACTGTTTACAGTCAACAGCCTCATTCACAACAACTTGAATACTGACTGAGCTATGGGTTCTTAATCACAGTAAACACTTCATATGGAAAAAGGTACTAACCAACAATCTTAATTTTGTTCAACGATGTAAAGGCAGGGTGAAGGCTTTTCTATAAATACTGACATCCATCCGCATCTTCGCACAATGTATGATGTTAACACTTGTAAACACCCAAACCATGTGTGTTTAAGAAATGCTCTCAAGCTTTTAAAAGAGAAGCGCTTTGCCCCATGTTATGATGTGTAAACAGAGCAGAGGACGGTGATCAGCATTGCAGTTAGCAGGCAGGTTTGGAGCACAGCTTGTGAAAGGAATTTACAAGTCTTTGGAAACTTTGAATGTTATGTACATGTCAGTAACATTGTGACTGTACTGTGCACGCAGATGTGCAAAACAAACAAGACAAGTGTTAGACTGGTTGTTTGACTGAATTAGCCGAATAAGCATAGCAAGCAAATATTGCTTAATTCCATCCAGTGGTGTAAAGTAGCCAAGTACATTTACTCAAGTACTGTACTTAAGTAGAATTTTGAGGGACTCGATTTATTTGAGGATTTCAATTGTTTTGCTACTTAGTACTTCTACCCCACTACAATCAGAGGTAAATTGTTTAATTTTACTCCAATACATTTATTTAGTACCTTTACAGATTTGGATGAATGATGTGAAATCTAATCAAGTGTTAAATCAGACTTTAGTTCCACCTGGAGTAAATCCACAAGCTACCCTGCAGTATACAAAGTCATTCAAACTAGCTGCACCTTTACCAGCTTTGAGAACACTTTCATGATCAATCATTATAATCAAAACATATGATATGAATTATTCTGAAATTGGCTGATCTGCATAATGTATACTTTTACCTTTGGGTCCTTTAAGTATATTTTGATGCTAATACTTTTCTACTTTTACTTGAGTACAATTTTGATCGCAGACATTTTACTTGCAACAGAGTATTCCTAAACTCTGGTACTTCTACTTTTACTTAAGTATAAGATCTGAGTATTTCTTCCACCTCTTATTACAGAAAACTGCAACATCAAGAAAAGCTTACTTTCCGCATCAGACCGTAAATGACTGACAGTTAACACCATAGGCTGTGGAGTTAAGCAGCTAAAGTGCCGCTTGCTAGCTTAGTGGCTGTCACAGTAACTCCCATATCCATTATGTAACGTTACTACCTTAAACTAGCTAACATTAGGTTTGCTACATTAGTGCCTCGACATGAAGTGTCAATATAACGACATATCGTGACTGACCACTAGAATGACAGGAACTGTCAGGAAAGGTTGCCCGGCTAACTAGCGCTATGCTATGTTAACCAGCTAGCTATTAGCTTGCAAGGTATATGACATAACGGTGGTAAACAGAAGCGAGCACAGACGCTGGAGAAACACTACTGTACATTTGAAGATAAACCACTCAACGTCCAAAGACGATGTAAAAGCAAAACCAAAAGGAATCCTGTACAAATAATGTAACTAGGCCCAAAGAACACTACTAGGAACAGCTAGCGCTAGCCTGTGTCGTGTTTAGCGTTAGTGTGTGTTGACAACCAGAGGCTGGTTTCTCACACTGTTGGTGTCAGGGCTGACAGAGGACTCGGATGCTTACCGTGCAACGCTGACGCCTGGAGAATGGCCCCCGAAGTGCCGTCTATGACTTTAATGCTGCCGCGGCTGGTGACGGCCAGGATAGCGTTGAGGGCCGGGTGGTAGGAAAGGCTTCGCAGGCCCTCCTCGTCGCAACGCAGGCAACCGTCTCTCAGTACAACCCAGTCTGAAGAGGTGGACGAGCCGGAGCCCGGCGAGGCCGCGGCCGCCATCTTTCCTTATTTTCCCTTCCCTTCCTTTCTGGCGTTTGTAATGATCCGATGATACAATAATACTGGTAATTTTATAAGACTATCTGCGTACTATTACTCCTCTGCCACTGCTGACTCCTTCTGCGGCTTCTTCTCCTCCGCCCGTTACCGCAGCAGTGGCTATTCACCATCAGCGCTGAGGAACTCCAGGCTAGGCTTTCTGTCAGTTACACGATAGGTAAACGGAGCTAGCGTATCTCTTCGCCACTTCCCGCGATAATACCAAGTGCACACGAGAACAGCGGCTGGAATACATAATAAGGCCATCAAAATAATTGAGCTCTCTGCAATTAACAACCGTGAAAAACAAGTAGCCAAGATTACCATGTTTCTTTTGTAAATGCAGAACTGATGCAGTCCAATTATAGAACACAAACAATTACTTAACACACAGTTGAATTACAACTTCATGTAAGAGCCAGACCGAGTTGTATTTCTTATTTCTATCTCTGGAACTTTTACACTTGTGAACACTCATTTTAAAGATATAAATAAGAAAATAGAGCCGGGAAAAAGTGATAAGTTATGTTTTTGAACACCATGATTTATCCATAAGACTAATCCAGCAACGTATTTATGAAATAAAAATGAATAGGTTTTGCCTGCTACACTCAATGGTGGAGGATGTAATATTCTGATAGGTGCAGGACGCACATTTATCAAACCGAAAGATACATACTATACATGTGCTGAAGTTTCTTTAAAGGAGAACACAGGACATTTAATGTATAGAACAGACATGTATATCGTAGTCAGAGGATACACACACATGCTATTTTGATTTCACATTTAGTGGAAGTTACCCAAAGTTCACTCCAGCAGTTTTGTTGGATGCTCCAGTTGATGCTCCAGGAGAGATCCTCAGTGATGTTCACCCCCAGGAATGTGGTGCTGCTCACCTGCTCCACAGCAGCACCACCGATGGTCAGTGGGTTGGGTGTGGTTTCTCCTGAAGTGAACAACAATCTCCTTTGTTTTCCCCACGTTAAGGAAGAGATTGTTGTCTATGCACTGGTTCACCTAGTGGGTCTCATCGTTGTTGCTGATGAGACCCACCACAGTTGTGGATTTGCTGTAGAATGTTTTGTATTGTTCAAAAACTGAAGAAAAAAATACTGAAAATTGAAAGAAAGGGAAATAAACAGGAAGAAGCTCACCTCTATATCCTGCTTATTTAATCTCTCAGACTGATGTTGTTGCTCTTAGCGCTCTGCTGATGTATTGGCCTGAGAAGGGATCTAGCCCATGGTTAAACCATAGTTCACTCCAGCACGTGCACTTTACTCTGCATCAGCCAATAAGCTTGCTGCTCCCTCACTGCGAGTTGGACCCAAGTACCCCTCAATACAAACACGTTTGCAATCCTGGCTCCAAAATGGTGTAAAAGAGCCCCCCATTGATATCAGGACAGAAGAAAGTCTATAAATATTCCTTCTAAAACTGAACCCCGCCGTTTCACTTGTAGGCCTACCTTAGCCATTAAGTTCAACAAAAAAACTGAAAGATTGCACTGAAAGAGTTTAGCCCTTTCATATCAAATTGCTTCAAAATCTTCAAATTGCATGCTGATTGGTATAATTAAATGTAATGAGTCAATGACATCCTCCACTGATTTCACCTGCTATATGTTTCTCCGTTTCAAGGATTTGTGTGTATGAAACCTTACAGTCACTATACACAAGACGAGAACTCAGTAGCATATTATTATATATATATTATTATAATTATAAGTAAAACAACCTGTGTCCAAGTGATCTATGTTCTTATATGGAATTGGCTTACCACTAGGACAGGAGCATAGACGGTAGGCCTACAGGAGGTTGGACCAGCAATCTGGTGCACTTTGAGCACACAATTACTAGAGACTGATCTAGGGGGTACAACTCTAAAACACCCATATGAAAAAGATCGGTTTACATTTTAATAATCAAATAAATATGTGAACATTTCCAATAACCTACCATAGCCAATAACAAATACATGTAACTTATTTTATTTGTGTTGTTCATTCATATCTTATTTTTACCAGTTCACATTTATTTATTCATGCATATGTTTAAATCTCTCCAGTTTTAAACGATATTTTTTGGTTTACTGTCCTAGTATACATTGGAGTGATTTCAAACCTGTTTTTATTTATAAAGGTGTGCCTTGGAAATATTTGTTTACAGAAATTGTGATCAAAACGTTTGAGACTCACTGAGATGACTAAAATTAACTATCTAAAACCCTCAGAGTCCTTTACCTCACTGAGCCTCTCAGTCTGACAGGACAGAACTCTCCCTCCACATTATTGTAGAAACAGCTTCTTATATCCGTTAGCGCAACATAAGCTAACAACAATCCCCGCCGGTACCGGTGCACCCCCTCTCTCTATCTCTCTCACTTTGGCTGTGAGCTGCGGGCTTACAGCGCCCATCGTACAGGGCAAATGGAAAATGTAACCGGGGTGAAAAGGGTGTTATCTTTACTTAATTATGAATGTTGTTACATCAAGGCTGAAAATTCGTTTTTTTTGTATTATATTTGTATTATATCTTGTGGAAGTGCAGATCCCCTGTCCTCCACCAGGGGGTGCTGCAGCACCCTCAGCACCCCTACTTCCCACGGCCCTGGTAGGGGACCATCATTTACAAAATGAAAACCATTCTTTAGTGAAAGGGTCCAATGGTCCTTCCAGGTGAATGTTTTTTAGGGGCTTGGGATTGGGATTCATCAAAATTGGAACACACTTTAGAAGTGGCAGAAACGGCAAAGTTATGCAGTGATTGGGCTATAAAGTTTATGAAGAAGATTGAACTTATTGTCATTACGTAGTACAACAAAACGGTTTCTCTGCATTTGTTCCATCGTGTCACCAGCGGACCCGGGTACAGGAGGGGTAATATAGTTGTTATTATACATCCATGAGCGTTGTGGTTCAACGGTTCAACCGATCTGAATCGCTTCCTGAAGCAGTCACGTGGTATCGACAGGCAGCGAGGCTTCGTTTGTCATCGATGACGTCACTGGCCCAAAACGATACAAGCCTCGATCTATGGCCTCGATACATGCTTCACAAAAAGCTTCGGGGATTACTCGACACACGCTCCGAAGCCTCGGCGCAATACGTAACATCACTAGTGAATATGTTATGTGTGAGTTCATGATCCCGGTTGGATTTTATGTAGTAGTGTTTATGAACGTTACTTGTTCAGCAAACGTAACGTACTGAAAATGGCTAGCCAGTAGTTAGCACTGGTGTCCTAGTTAGCTTGAGCGAGCGTGAGAAGGGAGAGTAAAACAATGAGCCGGTCTAAAGAGCCCGGACTGCTCGTATAGTTAATAGATAAATAAATAAGTTAAAAGAGATAGATAATTGATTTGGTTAATGTGACAATGTTCAATAGACATGATTATTGTTTGGATGTTGATGCAGATGTTTATTATGTTTCTGTGTTAGTATAGTGAATACGTTCAGAGAACGTAAACACAGTGAAGTCACGTAGTGTGTGTGTGGCGAACTGTGATGATAATATACATATTTTTGCTCTTTGCAGAACAAAATAAAAGACTTTCAAATTAAATGTGTAGTGGAGGGCTACTTCACTCTGTACCACGCTACATATTTTGGTAGCAGAGGATGGTTGGATTCAGCCCCACGCCCAGCCGCATAGAAGCATAGATGGACGAGCAGAGGAGGACCATGGAGGAAGCAAGGGACGAAGTAAGCAGGATACTGCTGACGCTGGAGGAGAGGGAGCTCATTTCCCTGTGTGAGCATCTAAAGTGTAACGCACCTGTTGCCAGCAACACAAGACGCACCCTCAACAGGTTGGTGGAGACGACGTTAGATGAAATCGAGGGGGATGAAGAGTCCGCAGAGTCGTATCAGCAGTATCTGCAGCATGTGCTGTCCTACCTGGCCTCTCTGAAGCCGACACCGGGGGAAACTGAGGCTGAGATTGTAATTCAGGAGACAAGTCGGCCCAGGGGTTGTAGGGCGTGTCAGGAAGCTCAGATAGGTGACTCCTGCAGACATTGCTTTAAGTGTGGGCAAGAGGGGCATCTCTCCAGAGGATGTCGACGGGCCAGAGAGCAGCAGGGAAACGAGACCGGGCTGCCGAGCCGGGACCCTCGGTAGCCCGTGAATCATCCAGTCTCAACATGCAGCAACCTGTCCCCCCTCCCGCCATACTTGTCAACCCTCCCGATTTTCGCGGGAGACTCCCGATTTCATGGACCTCTCCCGGTTTCCTCCCGGGGTCATATTTCTCCCGCATTTCTCCCGATTTCTGGCAAAATCTGATTTACTCAGGACTGTTTCCACTCGGACTTTAATACAGCTGCACCATTGTTTGGTTTCCATGGTAACACGTCTCTTTAGTAGCGCGCAACTGAAAGTCTGAGAGGGTGAGGAAGATTGTCACAGAAAAGAGAACAATAATCGACAACTCCACCCTCTGCTCACTCCTTTCCTGTTAAATACAGGTCCAGCCCACACATATGCTCCATTAAGGATGGTGCTTCAGGCCGCAAGGCAGTGCACTTACAACTACAAGAAGCATGTTAATGTTAATCTAATACCCCCCGCGGTGGTTTTGAAATGCTCCCGATTTCTGAGGTCTCAAGGTTGGCAAGTATGCCTCCCGCACCGCCTCAAATCTCATCAGTCAACTACCTCCCACCACGACGCAAGGAAAAACTCATCAAGTTGATTGCGGAGAGACACACTGTCCACTGCACACTGGATATGGTTCCAGTAGTAGCGTTATGGGACTCAGGCGCTATGGGACTCAGGCGCGCATCATTAATGAAGAATGGGGAAAGCTGCACTTACCACACAGCACGGTGCGACCTCTCAGTGAATTTTTAGGCTCAGACATTTTGTTGGGAGTGGCAGCCAACCAGACTAATGGCGCATTCACACTGCAGCGCGGAGCTCGCTTTAAGCGTGCCGAGCCGTGCGGGGCCTGTTTTTGGTTGCGCTCACACAAGGCCTAGTCCCGCCCCGGGGGTACTTTTTCTACTTTTTTCTGGCCCGACAAATTTG
>CALSBZ010040618.1:107244-118469 GCA_943591055.1 Gobionotothen gibberifrons
GACACAAAGCTGGAATATGGGATTTTTGTATTAGAAAGTAGACGCGTCTTATGATGCATTTAAAAGCGTTATTGTCATATGTGCAGTAGCTACTACAGGCAGGGTAGATATGTGGCAATAGAAATCTCCCAAGCTTTTCCAACAATGCAACACAATATAGGACATCAAACACATTTAAAAAACAATAAAAGAGTGCAAGAAGAAACAAAGTGGAAATAAAATGCAGATGAAGTAAACTATACATGTCAGAAAAAAAAGTAGGCAGTTGTCTAAGTAATGCTGAGAATGTTGTAAGTGACCAAGTAAATGCATGAGTCTATATTCATGTAAATATAATAAGAAACACAAGAACAGAATATAAAATTAAATATTGTACAGTGAAAAAAAATACTGTTAAGTTTCTATACATCCATCTGTCTGTCTGTCTGTCTGTCTGTCTGTCTGTCTGTCTGCCTGTCTGTCTGTCTATCTAGGATTAATAATGTGAAATATAATCAACTCTTAATTCACGTTAGTTACACCTGGTGTCAATTCACAAGCTACCCTGCAGTATACAAAGTAATAAAACCACTTTAATGCATCAATAATTATAAAACATATTATATATATTATTCTGAAATGGATCAATCTGCACAATGACTACTTTTACTTTTGCTACTTTAACTATATTTTGATGCCAATACTTTTCTACTTTTACTTGAGTATCAATATGATTGCAGGACTTGCACTTATAATAGAGTATTACTACACTCTGGTACTGGTACTACAATATATCTAATTCATTTGTCCACCTCTGATGATTATTGTCCATCCAGGCGTTCGTCTGAGAAATCATTAAAATATCAGACAGTTGTGGTTTGGACGTCATCTTCCTCCTGCGAGCGCCATGCTCATTTGCATGCTTGATATATTCACCAGTGTACCGCATTTGATATATAGACGAGGGTGAGATCACTAGCTCTAACATTACATGCTAAAGGTTGCACATAAGGCCATGTTATTTTATCTCCATCAGGTCATGAACAGAGAGAAACAGCTAGTGTGAGACTTGTAGAATATAACCAAGAAACAGGTCTTTAGTAACTAGCCTAAATAAACATGTTAACGTGAGTAGCCGGATGAAGCGGTTCAGTTTTGGAACGCACCTTTTCTTCCGTTGATCCCTCCCTCTCGGTCCATCCGGCCAATTGCAGCATCTCATGTACGGAAATCCTTCTTTTACCGCTAAAACCAAACTCGCTCCAGTTTCTGCCGTTCCAAGCTGCCTGAATGTTTTGATTACAAATAACAAAAATAAGTAAGTTTTTCATTTGCTTCATTACATTCCTTGCTTTTGCATGTTGTCTAGGTCAATGTGTGTCATTGTTGACTGCTTACAGTTCACACGGACAGAGGTTTCAGGCACCGTTGAGACTGTCCACTGTGTTCAGTTAGGATACTTCGTGAGGTTATATATGATGAACTCATCAAGACACTGAACCATGAATACTGAAGAGTCCTTTCAAGTCATGTTGTCATAATAGCTAATTATGTAAGAGCAGGAACTAGTACACTGAACTCAAAAGAAAGGATGTCACTTTCCTACGTTACCTTTGAACGTACACTTCCAATTTAACGTTCGCTTGCTTACTAACAAACATACAAAGGTCTTGTTACACAAATGGTATTTATACTTTTTGAGGCGTTATGCTAAATTCTTCGCACATACTTTCCCAGAGGTAGGTATTTTGTAACCTTCAGAACTCAATTCTCTGTTGTTTGTGTTTGCTAGCTTTAGCCCTCTCTTGTCTTACATTACTTTGCTAGGGTTAATCCTCAAATGAGGGAACTGGGTTTACTTTACATTAAAGCTGGGCGGGATGCGGTTAAAGGGCTGTAATGGGCAAATGAAGTATCCGTTTTACAAAAAAACTCTAATAATAACTATACATAACTCATCGTTTCCCTTTGAGTGAAACAATAGACCGAGCCTGTCTCTGTCAGGAAAAAAACCAATAGATCAGGAGTTATTAGTAATCTGTTAGCTCTGTCTTCAGTGTTGCACATGTTGCTTAGATTCAAGAGCAAATTAGGTTGCATGCCCTTTGTCCTCTCTCTCCTCTGTATTGCCTATCATCTCTCCACTGAGACGTCCAGTCCTAAAGCTGAAGTGCTGGGCAGCAAAGGTCACCCAAGGGCCTAGATGGCCAGCACCACTAGGCAGCAAATCTACAATGTCCACATACTTGGCATGTGTGAAAACTCCCGTATGCAGCTGTTTTGTGTCATATCTTTGCTCAATTTCGAACAGTTGTTCTATCATTATTTCTGATTGTTCTACAGTTTCAGAATCAGCGTGGCTGAAATCACCAGCTGAACATGGGAATCTCTGGCCTGCTGCAGTTCATCAAAGATGCTGGAGAGCCTATCAGCATGAAAAAATACAAAGGGCAGACCGTGGCAGTGGACACATACTGTTGGCTGCACAAAGGAGCCTTTTCTTGTGCTGAGAAGCTCGCTAAAGGAGAACCAACTGACCAGTAAGCATTTTTATGATTCTAGCTGAAATGAAAAGGAAAGTGTTCATAGCTAGGTAAATATTTTCTTTCTAACGGTTAGTGGGTCTGTTATTTCCCAATTATTTTATTTTTCTATATTATCTATATCCTCTTTTTTTCTATTAATGGGTAATATTGTTAGAATGGTTCAATGTTTAGAACTGATATTATAATTTCTTTGTATTTATCCAATTCTAGGTATGTGTGGTACTGCATGAAATTTGTGGACATGCTGTTAAACTTCGGTGTCAAACCAGTTTTGGTGTTTGATGGACGCAATCTGCCGTCAAAGCGAGAGGTGGAAAAGGCTCGAAGAGAGTGAGTATTAACCTTTATCGTACATAAGTGTATGGCTGGGTACATGACACATGCATATTATTGTCTGCGACCTCACAAGTCCTAGTAAAGCCATCAGTCGGCTTCTCTCCTCATCAGAGGTCGTCCCCATGTCCCAAACTGGGACTAAGCGCACGTCAAACTGATCACACATTTTCAACAGTCATAAACACACAGTATGGGTGTGAGCTGTCTTACCTTAAAGGGGGCGCTTTTCTCCACAAAACTATTCACCCCCTACAATCAAATTCAAATATTGATGATCATTTACACCAGTTAAACTATTTTTGTTTTGTAATATGGTTTTGCTATTTTTGGAGCCGGTAGCTCCCTAGGTTATGTTCCTAGAGTTAGCTTGTTGCTAACTGCTTGTTGTGAAGTCTAGCTGCTGCATGCACATCACTTTTGTACTGTGCATGAGCACTGATGGATAACTGCATGCTTTCAGGCAAGCTCTGGCAAAGGCACATCTCGTTGGAAGCAGAGTTCGGTGATCAGAGAATGTGAAACACAGGAATAGGTTAGAGATGGAGAGATACGAAAAGGTTAGCCTTGAAGTTGGCAACTATAAGGCTCAAGGTGGACCAGCCATTCCCATTTCAGTTTAAACAAAAATGTGCTTACACAGAATTGTTGTACTATGCGTTAGCAGAGATGGCTAACTGCACGCTTTCAGGCAAGCTCTGGCAAAGGTACAGACTGCAGTACAGAGAGAGAAGGGAGAAGAAGAAGTAGAAAGCAGGCCTGTGTTGCAGTTGTGTTGGCCCAGTGACGTCATGGTTCACAGGCTGAGGTGTTGGGAAGTCAGCCATGGCTTAGCCTCCTTAGGCGGCATGGCTTGACCAGGTATCTGGAGCTAACAGCTAATGATTCACTCTGAGCTAACCGGTCACCATCCATGCAGTTTAAGACGCAAAAACAATGTCAAGTCAAACAACGCGGTCATTTTACAATCTTCACTTGTCATCCTGTAGATTATGTTGCTTATCTGTGTGTTTACTGTGAGCAGCTACAAACTGGCAGTCGTGGAGTATGCTTATTTGCTTAAAAACTAATAACAAATACTGAAGCTAAAGTTGAGAAAGGCGCTACAGCAGAATTGCACCATGAATCAAAGCAAAACAAACTCCACAGAGAACCCTTTATGAAAGAAAAGAAATGTGACTATAACGGAAACATGACGGAGAATAACTGGGGGCCTGTTCCAAACACAATAATACAGTGGTATGCATACCTGCTAACAAACACGCTCAAACAAAGCTTGGTTTATTAGAAGGAATGCATTCCACAACCACAACAGAGCAACATTGTTTATGTGTGAAGGTGCAGAGCGGAATGTACCGACCTGCCAACAGATGAGACCAAACAACCCCCCGCAAACAAATAGTTGGTCCTACACCTCATTGTTATCTTTAACAAGGAAGCTGAGCTCTATCTGGCTGTCCTACTTGTGTCTTTGCTTACAGTGGTGCCACACAATCACTCCCTCCAGACAGTTTTTATTTATGTCGTTGAATTTGTCCAGAAACATAGCCTTCAGTTTTAGGAATAATCAACTTTCTTTAGTTAGTTTTGATTTGGAATCGTTGTTTTGTTCAGCAGAATAATCTCCACATATAAACATCCCTTTTAAAATATTTTTTAGAGTGTAAATGCAATCGCTACATGTAAAAAGTTAACGTTAGGCTAAAAAGGAACTACAACACAGTCACATGACTTCACGTCACCACCGCTTAGCTAAAGACAGCTAATGTGTGGTGTTATGACATTGAGTCCCCCTATTTAGCCCCTTGTCAGCAACAAAGACATCAGTCTCTGCTTTCGCTAATAGTACATAAGCAAAAGTAGAGACTGATGTGTTTATGGACTCTCTTATTTGGGTTTCCAACCCTTATGAACAACCTGTTTTGATCAACAGATCTGAAGTGTGCTTTTAAAGGTCCCATGTCATGGCCATTTCTACTGATCATAATTCCATTGTTGAGGTCTACTAGAATAGATTTACATTGTGCAATTTTTCAAACTCACATTGGTTTCTCATACAGCATCTCTGTATAGTATGTGTATTCAGTAGGCTTGTTTGAGACGCGTTGCGGCTCGCCTCGAAAGTAGACGAGAGTAGCCGATCACAGCCGTGGGAGGTCTCAAAAAGCTGGCCTGAAGTCGGACAGCTCTTCTTCTTCTTCTTCTTCTTCTTCTTCTTCTTCTTCTTCTTCTTCTCTCGGTTTTTTGGCGGATTGCAAACCACTTTAAGGTGCATACCGCCACCTCCGGAGTCGGCTTGACTCGGTTTGCATAGAATGCACACGTGTTTAATCGTTAATGTCAGATATGTACTAAGTAAATACATTTGTTCCTCCTCAAGATTAGATTCAACTTGATTGTTATTGCACATATTACAGGTACTGAGACAACGAAATGCAGTTTAGCTTCTAACCAGGAGTGCAACAAGCAGTAAAGTGAAAAGTAATGTACACAATCTACAGAATAAAAGATAGAATGAATTGAATGATGAATAAACAGTGAGGGGTATGAATACACTAGATATACACAGCAGCCTGTGAGCAGTAAGATATATAAAGTATGAAAACGGTAAGCAGTGCAGGTATAGTATAACATATATAGATATTAATTTCATGATTAAACATTGTGGAACAATGATGAAAAATGTGAATGGAAGGGGCGACGTAAAACTGACACAAAACAACAACAAACTTTTGCCGAGCCAATCGGAGAGTTTCATCACCAGCACGGGGTAAAACCCACCAATGAGCTCTCAGCTCGAGATACCAGCGAGACGTTTCCCATCAAGCATTTCGCTTCCGCAACCCGTGGAGAGGAACTGCGGCGCCTCGCCTCGCCTCGCTCTCAAGTCTGCGGGCGTCTTTGTCCCGCGATATTTCAATGTCTCATGTAGGCGAGCCTCCAGAGCAAGTCGGACAAAATTACTAACCATCATGCAACGCACTAGCAAGACGTTGATCGCAACTGCGCAGGTCTCGTTTGACTCAAACAAGCCTACTCTCTGTCCTAAACGGCTTGTTGGAGCTCCTGCCCCCCCCCTGTGAGCCCAGTGGCCGTCTGCCAGAGAAATCGGCTGAGAAAAGATCGAGTGTGTGTGAGGAACCTAACGGCTCCACGGATTGGTCCATTTGGACCAATGGATCCATTTGGGTATGGGCACGTCACAGTACCCAGGAAGTAAACAATGGAAAATGACGTATCTCCAACGAGGCGTTCTGGGGCAGCATAGACAGGTCTTTTCTGTGTTAGAGTTTTACTCCCTACAGGGTGTACTTTGAGGGTTTTGACTCTGCAGACCGTTTACATGCAGAAAAACCTTCATAACACACAAGGGGACGGGTAATAACCGGAAAAGCATGACATGGAACCTTTAACACTGACAATGTATTGTGCTAAAGAGATTTAGTGCAAAGCGTTCCAATATTTATTCAGTTTCTTTGTTTTCCCCTTTAGGCGCAGAGAAAGCAACCTTCAGAAAGGCCGGCAGCTGCTACGTGAAGGCAAACTGTCTGAAGCCAGGGACTGTTTCACTCGCTGTGTGAACATCACCCCCCCAATGGCTCATAACCTTATTAAGGTGAGGACTTCCTATCTTCCTATCTCTCCTATATAACATACTTATATGAGTGTCTTTACTCTGGGGCTGCCCACTGAAGTGGTTCAGTCTCCTCGCATTTTTTAAGAGTTTGTCTTTTTTTATATTGTAAAAATATATTGTAGACTGATATAGGAGTTTGGTGTGGGGCAGCTAAACTGACATGCTGATTGATTGATTTTTACTTCATATAATCCAAGATCAAAAAGTCAGTCCGTAATAATGTTGAGTGTTTATAAAACTTGTATATCGGTACACAATAATGGTATGAACTAAATAAACCACAAGCACTATATGACTTAATGCTCTAAACTTCACATATTAAATATTTATCCATTTGAACAAGTCAATGTTAACAGTTAACAGAACATGTAGCAACAATAGGGGAGGGGGCAAACGGGTTACATCATAGCAGGCTCTATGAGTTGTGAAACATGCAGTCTATTCAAACATGGCAATAACATACAAGCTCATAAGAGTACACTGAAAAAGATCCATGAATAGAGGTGGAGAAAAGGAACGCTTTGAAAGAAATCCCCCTGAAAAAGAATGGGCTTTTCTTGTAAAAGTAGATTATAAAGACATTAAACTAGAATCTGTAATATCTCTTCACAAGTATCCATTTCAATTGATTTTCTTTTCTTTCTTTGTGACACATGGCCTTCAATAAGTATAATCTTCAAATAAGACCTTCACCAAATGTGGCTTTTTGTGCCCCACAAATGCATGTTTTGGTTTCTTCTTTGTGGTCACAGCATGTTGTTGTTCCATGTTGGGGAAGTGATGTATGACATTTGTTTTCAACCAGGTTGCAAGGGCGAGAGGAGTGGACTGTGTGGTGGCTCCATATGAAGCTGATGCTCAGTTAGCTTACCTTACCAAGAGTGGCTTGGCCCAGGCTGTCATCACAGAGGACTCTGACCTGCTGGCATTCGGCTGCAAGAAGGTAAGGAGTGCAAGGGTGCATTTCCAGCTGCATAAGTATGTACATGCTCAAAAGGAAAGCCCCTTGGTTGGTATGTGGATTAGAATGATCCAGATTATGTTGGCGATTTAACATGAGCCTGGCCTTTTTTTTGTTCTTTGAAGCTGGTTTTCAATTAATGTGGAATTGTATGCATATCTAAAAGACCAGACTAATTGTCATTCTGCTGGATCATTCCCCAGACTTTTAACTGTGGACCACAAACCAAACCCTGGTGTAGCTCAACTCATGATGTGGTTTGTTAGAGAAGTTGTGAATGCAGTAATCATTCTCTGGTGCGAAACAAAACCAAACGATAGGTCCGGACAGCTTCAAAGAGGAGGACTCGGTCTGCCAATTGCATGAAATCAACTAAAATGCAGGAGTATGAGCTACCTGGAATTGTTGAGTTGGAAAAAGGTTAACAATGGTGGGCCTAAGAGATATTTTCAGAGCATCCAGAATAACCAGAGGCTTCCTAAACACTTCTCAAATGTGTTATGTAGGAACAGCAAAACATGACTCGTATAACAAAGACTTCTGCGTGTACATTTCTTTCTAACCAAAAGTTTGTCAACAAAAGAGAATCTAACTAAATGTAGTTTAGGATACTGTGAGCAAAATGAAATACACTTAACATAGGCTTTAAAGCGGCTTTTAAGATATATTAGTGAGGTTGTGTTTTCATAACAGCAGGTTATTTGAGCCTATATTGACTTGTTAGCCTGCATAAATAAAGCTAGATTTAGATTACAGGGTTGTGCTGGTTTTATTGAGATAAGAGTACTGGTATTTTGCCTATTTTCATCATTCAAACCAGTTTCAATTGTGCTTGGCAGATACGTTTCCTATGCTTGCTTTGTGTAAGATCAATTCAGTTGGCCAACCAGCACAGATGATATCAGAAGGGCGTTGGCTTCAGTGTTCATCCTGTTTGCAACAAACCATGCATTAGACGGAAGCAAAAACAACCTTTTAAGAAATAGCCTCAGATAGTCCCACTGCTCACACTATGCCATCCGCTTCTAAATCACTTGTCTTTCACATCATGCAGGTGATCCTCAAAATGGACAAGCAGGGCAATGGCCTGGAGATCGACCAGGACAACATGGGCCGCTGCCGCTCTCTTGGGAACGTGTTCACAGAGGAGAAGTTTCGCCACATGTGCATCCTCTCTGGGTGCGACTATCTGGCCTCCTTACATGGCATCGGCCTGGGCAAGGCCTGCAAGCTGCTCCGACTGGCCAAAGACCCAGATATCCTCAAGGTACCTCACTTTTAACAAGGACAGGTCTGCATGGTTGGCTGCACACCAAACCTGCTTCTAAGTTTAAGTCTATTGATTCAAAGTGGATCAAATCTTCCAACGGATTATGATCAAATTGGCATCCAACAGATTTAAAGTGATACTAAATAACATAAAGTTGAATTAAACCAACTTATTGCTTTATTAAAATACTTGGTATTGTTAAAGGTAGGTATTCTTTAAGTAGATTTGTATAACTCGTATAAATGATTCCCCTTAACGAATGTGGCATTACATGTATTTATTGACCTTGAAATATTAGTAGTTTAACCCAACTCCCTTCACGCAGGAAGAGATACAAGAACATATTTCCTCTTATTTCATTTGTTCTTTCTAAATGTTGTTCATTTTCACCATTTGTTCTTGTAATCTAACTTACATGTTATAAATATATATATATATATATATATATATATATATATATATATAGGACACAAAAAACTTGCACAATAAAAGGTTTTACTTTATTTTTAAGGCATATGGTTTCACAATATTTATATGAAGGTAATCGATCAAATGTAAACTGTAAAAAATAGAAAGTTCTCTACACAATTCCAGTTTTGTATTATTCAAATATTCGTCAAAAGTACTAAAGAACAAAGAAAGTGAGTCAGTAGTGGCACACTAGCACAAAAGGTTCTGCGTCAGTCAAACCATGTAACTGGGTGCAGTGGCAGACATTTGATTGTGAGCTCTTGTTCCCTTCAGGTGATCAGGAAGTTGGGTCAGTACCTGAAGATGAACATCACCGTCCCAGAAGAATACATTGAGGGATTCATCAGAGCCAACAACACCTTCCTCTACCAGCTGGTGTTTGATCCTGTCAAGAGGAAGGTGATTCCCCTCAACCCGTACCCAGAGCACATGGACCCGGCCACCCTCAGCTACGCTGGACTGTATCCTACCGTCATGAATCGCTCCTGACCAAATTACCACTGTAAATAGTGGAAATGATGCAGTGTCCCGCTGTTATATTTTATTTAGAAATGTGGAATTGTAAGTAACTCTCATTCACACTATCCATTCCTTGATGATGATGAACTCAGTAATCTAGGAGATGACAAAGGCTCGCAGATGGCCCTGGGAAACCTTGACATCAACACCTTGGAGAGGATAGACGACTTCAGCCCAGACAAACCCATTCAGCAGGTACCAGATCAGCTGTTCTTTTGAAATAATTCTCATATTTCATATAGAATAACTCAGCAAATGTCCCTTTTTTAGCTTTCTAAACCCCGCAGTTGCAGCTGGAACAGCTCAGCAGCCCCCACTGGGCCCAGTATCTGGAGTGGAGGCCTAAAGGCAGCATGTGTTGCCCCGCCCCGGCCTGCTGCCTCCCCAGGCAGGCCGTCCTCCACCAGGGGGAAGGAAAGAGTCGTCAGCCTGGTCGGTCTGAGGCTTCCCTGCAGAGAGCTGCAGGTGAAGAGACCCAGAGAAGGTGAGCTGTTAACGTGTGATGTGCAGTTTGCTGCATATCCTTTAACACACTGCACCCATTTAAAGCTCCCAGTAAACACACTACTGTCTGAATGATAGTTTATGATAGATGATGATCACTGCAAGCTGTGGAACAATTGACTGACTATGCTTCTGAGAGTCCTTAGATAAATAAATATCTATATCCAATCCTTCAAAAATAATGTGTCTGCGATGAATGTATTTGTTGTTAAGTAAACGGAATCTCTGTGGCAGCAAACAGCAGAACCAAGATAATAGAGCAAAACAAATGAAAGCAGCACTGTGAAGCCTATTATGACATGTTCACTGTACTTGTCTTTTCCCCCTTAAAGACTCGAGTGTATCGGACCAGGATGTGCTGCAGCAATACTCGTCCCCCACTCAGAAGAGATCCAGGTCAGACCAGCTTCCAGAGAAGCCAACAATAACCAGGCCCCGCAACCGCTTCGCCACCCTGCTGCAGAGGAGGAACCAGGAGCCTGAGGAGGACGGCCAGGCCACATGCAGCAGGTGACATAATGGAGGTTTTTGGGTAATTGGGTTGCTACAAAATAGTGCTTGTCCATATGAAAGGAAGGGTGTAAATACACCAAAAACAAGTCAAAAAGGCAATTGTGTTTTCAATCAGCATTCATCAAGTCCAGACCCGGGCAGTGCCTAACTTTCAGCCCAGCCCATCAAACATGCAGCAATCAGAGAAATGTCCAAAGAGAGGGGGGAAAGAATCATGGTGCAGCCCTGTGTGGTGTTGCTGCTGAGAGCAAGGAGCAGAGAACAATGGCCTGGTGCACAACTGCACAACACATTTCAATTTAGCTATCATGGCTGTCCGTGCTGGACTGATGTTGGCACTGGCGAGCGGCAGTCCCATGTACTGTTTCACACCACTGTTGTATTGACAGGCATCTAGTGGCACATTATACACACATCCAGGGTTTGAAATGTTTGTTTTATGATCATGTTCAGGTGTATATCAGTATGTAGTGTCTCTACTTTAAAGAGTCC
>CALSBZ010040618.1:130298-154616 GCA_943591055.1 Gobionotothen gibberifrons
GGAGCCAGGAGAGGAGCCAGGAGAGGAGCCAGGAGAGGAGCCAGGAGAGGAGCCACGCCGCAGCCGACACACACTCATAAAGGCCCTTAAAGAAGCAGGGCTGTAGCCAGTGTATGATGGTGCTCAAATGCTCGGGGATATATCTTTCATTCCTTTACTGGCACCAATTCAAGTTAAATGTATGGGTGACCATTTCATTTTTGAAAGAAATTGCTATTTTTTCCTTTAACAAATAAAAACGGAACTCATTCATTCCAGCCATTCTTATTAAGTACACACATTGCAAATGCTTACTTTTGCTCTAGTTCTGATCAAATTGCCTGATAAAGTGTTGGTTTATTTCCTGTCAATATAAGAACAAGCAGCGGCTTTTTGAGTGTAAGGGCATGGTTTAAGGGATGCTTCAAAATCTAAATGTGAAATTAAGGAGTCATGCTCATAAAATGGAATAATACAATCTCGAATAAAGAATAAAAATGCTCCACAGCAGTCTCAGGATGCAACAGAGCTTATTACTGTGCTCAAATTGTTCAAATCAACCATAACAGGAGTTGAACTACACCAGACTAAAACCGATTTAATGTTGCAATGAAAAGGCGACCTTAAAGTCACAAAGTCTCACTTCAGGATTCTGGTTCTGTTCACAAGACAAGGAGCAACATCTGAGCACGTTGACCTTTCCTCTCCGTATTAGCTTAATCCTTAGTGTCATCTTCTTTGACAACACGTTTAGAAGATGAATGTGTATGGTATGAGTTGTATTACATTAGTCATTCCACAGTGTAGCTCTGAGGCAGAATACCTGAGCTAATCCAGATACCAGGCATTTTTCAGTCTTTAAACCAAGTTAACTTATTGCTCAAGGCAGTGGCATCACTGACTGCTTTAGCTAGCACGTGGATTTCCTAATAAGGACACTATCTACAGTACAATACTTTAAAGGACAGGTGAAGAGTAAATAGCAGCACATTTGAGGTGGTTTTGTCTTAAATCCCAGTTATCTTCTTTGCTATTTTCTTTAATTGAAATTTGGTCTGTCACTCACCATGCTGTCCGGCAGTGGGTCAGTCAGTATAGGGGCAGTGGCGGTTCTAGACCAATTTGACTGGGGGGTCCAGGCTGGGGACAGTTATTTTCTGAGGGGGGCACAATAAATGCAGGACGAAAAAGACAAAGACAGTATGAAGTAATTGCGCATACACCTAAGAAAACAATGCAATACAGTTATTGGTATTTGTTTCATTACACATTATATGCTTACCTTTGTGTGCTGTTTGGGTCTGTGGGACCCGTTTTCAGTGTTTACTAAAAGAAAATGTATGCAATTTAATTATTTGAACCTGCTTTATTTGGGGGTGGACCTAACCTTCTCTAGGGGGGTCCCGGGAAGATTTTTTTTTAAATGTTGAAGTTAAATGCATCAATCTGGTGCACTTTGAGCACAACATGAATTGATAGATACAGCTCTCAACACTCAGATGAAAGGGAGCTGTATACTTTTCAATAATCCAAACATCTTTAGAATATGATCACAGCCAATAACAAATCATTTAAACTTGTTTATTCTTATCTTAAGTTACCTATAGTATTCTTTCTTTTTATTTATGCATATTTTACTAATCGCTCCCCTTTCAAACTGTTATTTTTTTACTGTCCTATAGTACACATTGGAATGATTTCTTAATTTTTTCCAACACATTAAATAGATAAAGGTGTGCTCTGTCTAGCTCTCTCGCTCTCTCTCGCTCTCTCTCTCTCTCTGTCTCACTCGCTCACAGAGGCTGTGTGCTCCTCCGTGGCGATGACGGCTTGCGTTAAAAAAACCAAAAGAAAAACATATTTGTAAAGTGGGGGCTATTGAGGGCTTGCGAGATACCGGTAGCTCGTGATCGACGTGTGGGGGACCCCTGCTCTAATGGGTCCGATTAGAATGACACATATCGTTACTTCCGCCTATTCCGTCAGCCAAGAAATCGTTTAATCATAAACTTTTTTTAAATTTATTTTTTATTTTTAGGGGGGCCACAGGGGGGTCCAAAGTCACTGTTAGGGGGGCACTGGCCCCCCCTGCCCCCCCCCCCCTAGAACCGCCCCTGAGTAGGGGATTGGACTGTGAGCCGTAGGGTCGCCGGTTCAAGTCCCCGACCAGACCTAAAAATGGAGTGTGGACTGCTACTTGGAGAGGTCCCAGTTCACCTCCTGCCCTGCCGTGGTGCCCTTGAGCAAGGCACCGGACAACCCCCCTCACTCCCATTGCTCCCCGGGCGCTGTACAATAGCTGCCCATTGCTCCTAGTACTAGACTCCTGGTACTAGGATGGGTTAAAAGCAGAGAACAAATGTAACTGTGTGCTCTGCATGTGTGACCATTAAAGAGGGTTTCATCCCTCCCAATGTTATGCTGCATGAACACATGACTTATGGATGTATACATGTGACAATGTCATCTTGAATGACATATAACAATGCAGGAGGCCACAAGTGTAAAACAAAAAACATTTCATGACTGAGTCAAACCAAACCGCTCCTGGATTAATTAATATGTTGTGCAAGATGGTACTTGCTGTGCTTCACCCATCATTGTCTGGCTGTAATTCAAAGAGGAGTGAACATTGTTGCACAATAAGAAGTAATCAAGCCTATGTATGAGAAGCACTGAAGAGATATGTAACCTGTTCATTGATTATTTCTTAATTATTTCATGTTGGAGGGTTAGTTAATTTAATGTCCTGCTTCATGCTGGTGCAGATATGATGATGGATATATGATTACCCAGTTTCTGGTAGAAAGCTTATGGAAGTAGAGGTGCTGCTGGGTAATAAATGCAGAATGCTTGGAATGCCTATTGTACTGAATTACATTGAGCGGATGTAATTTGTTACTGTAGAGGTTATGTGTGTTTTTGACAGTGTAGAAGGTGTAGAGACAGTGAGACGTATGTGCGTCTCTCTGCTGCACAGTGAGGGTAAGAATGCAGTTGGACAGCATTCACTTTTCAACACATGAAATGAGCAGAGACGGTATCAAGACCTGCTTCATGGATCCAAGTAAACAAATCCATCAATCATGTGCCAATACGTGCATGATTACACAACACTAACTGACTGAAGCAGACCCCGGGCTATACATGCAACAAACTCAAATGCAAAACACAAAGCCATTGTTTGGTGAAAACTGACTTGACTCATTTCAGGAAGCACAGAAGTGTTGGAATCTGAGCTGTGTATTTCCGCCCTGCCGGAAAACAAACTGCTTCTCTTGAACTCTTAGCATGTCAGCATTGAGTTAGAAAATAGCTAATGACATTCAAAATTAGTAACTAAATCTCAGTTCTGGGCAGGTTCCAGTCATCTAACATCATTTAAAAAAACCTATTAATACATTTGTTACATAGGCCTATTGGATGACTGTATTGAGGACTGATACCAGATAACGTGTCCACCGGCTGCTCTGCATCACACTGGTTTATAGCTCATAGTTTGAGACTGTCATGGTTAAATATTTAAAAAAATTGTTTTTAAATTGAGATCATCATGGCATGGTTTTACCACTGAAAATACGTAACATTCCACCTTGTAATGAAACCTTCTATAGACAGACATTTTCTTACTATCTATTTACCACATCCTCAGAATGAGGAAACATGTCAAGGTTACCTCGTGTTTTAGTTTTGGTTGGGTGTATATGTACTCTCTACTACTGTAGCCTGAAAATTCAAACAACATACATATAAAATACAGTTAATTTACAAAGTTGAATTACCTTTGAAATAACTTATTCAACAGTTCAAAGTCCCACATGCTGTCTTACCAAAACAAGCCCAATGAGAGGCTCCACGTGTTTCAGAGCCTTCAAGGCCTGAGCGAAGTGCTAAAACCTGGTATACTCTATCATTTTGTTTATTAGATTCTCCCAGGTATGGAAGATGATTAGGGCCACATGTAAGAACAAATAAATAAAAAATCTATTTTGACTCTATTTTCAGAACTAAAAAAAGACATCACTTTTTGTCAGATCGAAATAAATAAAAATGAACATGTTGCTCGAACCCTCTTCCGTACCCATGCAGTGTCACAGCTCTATAGCTTAATGCTATGTCAGTTTTTATCATTTCAACTTCTCTTATAGAATGAATCTTTTGGCTTGCCGTACAGGTCTAAATGCTGCCATGCGTATGAGAGCATAGAGAAGAGTCAGGGCTACAAATCAGAGATGTAGTCAATGCAAAAAGCTTTGTCATGACATTTGAGAGCAAAACACAGCACCATAGTTGTGGAATCCACCCACGATAGACTCAGCCTACCACCCACAACACCCCCCCACCCCCCTCCCAACCCCACCCACCCCTGGAGCAAGCTGCAGCTCAGAACTGATAAAGGACGCATGTTGCTTTGAACTGAGAAGAAGGACAGCTATGAGGAGAATGCAGTTCACCGGCTGGACGACAAACCCCTTTGCAGAACCTTTAGCCTAGTTAGCTTGACTGACGCAACCATAACATCTGTGCAGTTGAAGCAGTGTATAAGAGGTGTTTCCTGTGTTTACGGGGGCTTCTTTGTTTGGTAGACCCAAGCCTGCTGAGACTCTTCCACAGGTATTCATTAAAAAGGCACAAGTTGGGACCTGAAGAAGAGGCAGGGAATGAAACATGAATCCAGGAGCCATGTTTTTCGCCTTCTCTCTGATTTGACAGAAAGCAGCCGTGGGCTAACAGACGTGTACGAACAGAAACACCTTCAACGCCTCACTGTAGTGCAGGACCTTTTGGTCGTTTTTACAGTCAAATCAAGGTGGTTACGTATTTCAAAATCCATGATTGTTAGAAAAGGAAATCTGAAATGTATTCCGTGTTGTAGGATAGGATGTTGTTAAATGTGCTGAATGTTCATCCTCTCTTTCACATCTAAAACGTCAAGGTTAATCAGAGAAATCTCAAACAGGAAATATGGATATCTATGGACGAGCATTGGTGCCATCTAACTTGCTTTTTGGTCTACCATACACATGTAAAACAGTTTGAACAACCTGCAGTTATGCAACAGATCCTTTTGAGGTTGTTTGTTTTCATTTTGCCCTATTCTGATTTGTTGGGGTGTTCCCTCTGTGTTATATGTTTGTTGTGCATGTACATGGTCTGCAAAGGCTAAAGGTGTTCCTGCCAGAGGGAGTTTCTCTCCACCCCCCCTGCCTGAAACGCCTCCATTGGACTCCTTTGTTTGCTTCTGGAACATAGTGACATCACTACGTAACAGTTGGGCTTCTACTGGCTATAGAACTTCAACACATTGTACGTGATAGGCTAAGGGGCGAGACATCTCTAAGCGGTTGACCAATCATAACAGAGCCGGCCAGCTAACCAGGGCCGCCCCTCCCTACACACAGAACACACCTCATCTTATGCGCAAATGCGGCGCAATTATACGCGCCACGGTTTCCCCGCAGCGAGGCTCCGGTGCTAACAGTTCACGAGCGTGCTCTAAAAATAAAGGTAAATCTTTAATCTAATGTCTATAATCGAAACTAGACCATGTAGTTGGGCATCATGCTTTCAAAGCTCAGTCAAATTGGGTGGAAACCAGATCAGTGTTCAAACTGACCCACACAACGTGACGGACTGCGAACATTTTCAGACCGATGGCCACACTCAAAGCTGAGAGAGCTTAGTGTGGGAAAAACAAAGACTCAATGGTGCTGTTTATTTTATATTTTAAAAAGGGATAAATATGCTAATATTTAGTTTAAGGAAGATTAATTATTGGTAAAATGTGAGACTGGATGTTTTACGAGAGAAGGGGCTTCAACTGAGCTCAAATGCTTCAGACCTGGCTGTGGCAGCAGTTCCAATTGGACAAAAACACACATTTGTAGACATTTTCAAATCAAAATGAGGGCCCTGTTACGCAGGATACTGCATACTGTTCAACACTAACAGTCACAATGCAGTGGTGGAAAGTAACAAAGTACTTTACTTGGGTATTTGTTACGGTTGAGCAGCGCAGGGAGGAACCAAGTGCAGACAGACGATTGTTTAACAGCAAAAAAAACGTTATTCAAGGCAACAGGATCAACAAAAAACCAGACAGGAACTCTATCTCCCTCTAAGCACAAAAAGGAACCCACAAAACCCCAACAGAAAACAAGAACTTAAATACACACATGGCCAATCAAGACACAGCTGGGGAGGGGAGGGAAAACACAAAGACACAGGTGAACAGAATCAGGTAATCACACAGGAGGGAAAACACAGACAGGAAACAAATACACACATGACAGACAGGGGCCGTTTCTCAATCGCGAGGATTTTGGCTTCCAAGCCAATATTTCAAGGATGCTGCGTCATCGAGTGCCGCCGAAGGACTTTTCCAATCTCCAGCATACTTGGAATTCCACCAAGGCCGCGTCCTTGGTTTGGGGGAAATTTCGAGGCTGCACATGGGTAGACTTCGCGTCCTTCAGATCCCCACAATTTATGTTGAAACCGTTAGAGAGAGTGGCACACTTGTTAGCCTGTTCTATTCTTCTTCGTTTTCCGAAGCCGTGGCTTGGAAGCATACTTGCTTAGTTTCTGAAGGAAGTGACTTGGAAGTACGCGACTACCAAGCCAGCATCCTCGAGATTGAGAAACGGCCAGGAGGTGAACATCCTTGAATGAAAAACAGGAAGCCGACAGTCCTAGACAATTCCAAAATAAAACATAAAATAAACAGATCCTAACATAATCCCCCCCTCAAGGGACGGATCCCAGACGTCCCTAAAAAGTCAAAAAGGTCAAGAAGGGCGGATGGAGGGGGTCTGGGCGGGCGGCACAGGGCACGGCAGAGGTCGAGAAGGGGGACTCGGGCGGACGGCCCAGGGGCAAAGCAGAGTTCACAAAGGGGCGAAGGCCACAGCGGGCGAACTCAGGGGGCCGGGCATGAGGGCGAAGGCAGCGGCTGGAGGATACTGGCTTCCAAGCCAATATTTCAAGGATGCTACGTCATCAAGTGGCGCAGCAGGACCGTTCCAATCTCTAGCATACTTGGAATTCCACAGAGGCCGCTTCCTTGGTTTGGGGGAAATTTCGAGGCTGCACATGGGTAGACTTTGCGTCCTTAAAATCCCCACAATGCTTTGCGCACGGACCAATTTCAAAAACCCTTGCGGAGAATGGCTGAACCGACGCAGCACACATTTAAATGTAAGTATGTAGTGGCGTAGAACATGTGTTGGTAAATATGTTACTTTGTTATATTTGTTTGTTATCACCAACAATGTGTTCCGTGAAAGTAAAGCAAGTTTATAATTAGATAGACATCGTGAGGTATTTATTTTCGGTACAGTTTATGTTGAAACCGTTAGAGAGAGTGGCACACTTGTTAGCCTGTTCCATTCTTCTTCGTTTTCCGAAGCCATGGCTTGGAAGCTACTTGCTTCGTTTCTGAAGGAAGTGACTTGGAAGTACGCGACTACCAAGCCAGCATCCTCGAGATTGAGAAACGGCCAGGAGGTGAACATCCTTGAATGAAAAACAGGAAGCCGACAGTCCTAGACAATTCCAAAATAAAACATAAAATAAACAGATCCTAACAGTATTTCCATTTATTGCAATTTGATACTTCCTAACTTACTACTCCAAAGGCAGATATCGTACTTTTTAATCCACTACCTTTATTTTTGTAACACTTAATAATTGTTATAATGCAGTACTCTAGTACTAATCTAGACAGTATTTATATTATGTATATTTGGTCCACATTGACAAAATACAATACTAAAATGCTTTAAAAACAGGATAATTGAATAACCATAATAATATAATACTGTGAAAGATCACTTCTGCATAACGAGCCATTTTACTTTTAATACTTAAAGTACATTTATCTGATAATACTTCTGTGCTTTATATTATGTAGGAATGGGCCATTGTGCAGAACAAGTACTTTGACTTTTTGTTCTTTAAATACATTTTGATGCTAATACTTTTCTACTCTTACTTGAGTAACATTTAGAAATCAGGACTTTTACTTGTAATGGAGTATTTGAAGACCATAGTATTTGCACTTTGACTTAGTTAAAGGATCTGAGTACTTTTAGAAACACTACACAAATGTGATATGATGAAATAAGGTCAATATCTCACAGTCCTTTAAATAAGGAAGCTTCTCTGAGCTGTGTTCTCTGCAGCGATGCATTCCTCCATCTGACAATCTGCCTGGGGGGCTGGGAGGACAGAAACTGAACCCACAAATTGTTCAAATTCATTCACCTGTCAGAGTCCATGTGGACATACACATGCAAATAGGATTCTTCAATCGACACACCCAAACAGCTTCAGCCTGGTGGGGCCTGGTTTCTGAATGGCTTTACACATTGCTGTGTATGTGAGAGAGTGGGGAATATCTGGTCATTTTGTGGATTTTTAAACAGCATCCACCCAGCTGGTCGTTTGTCACTGCTGCAGACACACACTTCATTCATTCTTACTCACACACATTCTTCATTTGTTAATGCTTAGTGGTCTTTCCTGAGTCCCATACATTTTTAAGACATGTATAATTTGATGTTAATAACTTGTTTTGGAACAACCTGCAGTTTGGCAACAGTTTCCTTTTGAGTTTGGTTGCTTTAAATTGCCCCTAATATGATTTTGGGTGCTTCTTAGCGGAAGCAATACGATCATTTTCAAGTCAATACAATCATTTCAATTCATATTTGGAGTCAAGTTGTTAGTTTGTTCAGTTTGATCACCCTGTCGGGTGTTCTTTTTCCAATACTGACCGCCTCGCTGCCTATATCCCTTACGTACATTATAGGCTGGGGCGGGACATCTCTAAGCGGTTGACCAATCACAACAGAGTCAGCCAGCTAACCAATCAGAGCAGACTGGGCTCTGGTTTCAGACAGAGGGTGAAAAGAGGTGCGACAGGCAGTATGAGAACAATAAAGAGCTTTTTGAACATTAAAGCATGGAGACATGTCCCAGGAGAGACACTGAGTACTAATATGAACCTGAAAATGCCCTCTTTAACTGAAAACTCTCAGACAATTTGTTTATAGCTGACAAACTAACATTAACACAACTTCCTTTTGTGTAGCTCAAAAGCTGTAGATGTGCTTAGAATGGAAGTTGTATCCACGAGGAAGGGACTTCCTGTCTGTCTCATCAGTGTTCTGTGACCTCAAGGTGGAGGATGGATTTGATTTCAGACCTCAGACATCAGCTAGCATGTGAGAGTCTTTACTAGCACAGTGACTTCCTGAAAAGCTTCTTGAAAAGCCTCTCACATGGTAACTCTCTCCTCCTAAATGCTGAAGTGTAGTTTCTGTGGCTCATCATGAGGCTTTTGTCTCACACTGACCCCACCCTTCTCCTGCCCTGTACACAGTCATCACATTGTATTAATTGGTTGGATGGGTTGGGTGGTGACTCATGCAGCAGAGCTCGGTATGCTCCACACTGAAGACGATATTAAAGCAATATTGTATCAAAATAACTGGTTTGCCACACAACAAAACCACAATGAATTTAGCACAGGGTTTAACCAGCACACCCGTGAATGTAACTTCATCAACATCACAGAGTGTATTTCTACCATTGCCATCACATAGAAGGCCAGGTATTGAAACTGAAAAACTGTTGAAAAATGGAATGTATACAAGACCATAGAAATACAAATCTGATGATTTACTGGCAACAAGAGCACGTCAAATGTATGAGATTGATGCAAAAATAAATTATAATCAGGCAAGTTTAATTGAAGTACCAAAGTAAAAACATACATTTTTGAAGAATGTAGGGATCATGTACTGTTGTGTTGGTGGGGGCGGAGCTCTGTAAAACAATAGGTAATACCTTATATGGTCATTATATCCTAAACAGTTTGCAGATAGAGTAAACGTTATTAACAGAAGAATAAACGCAAATGATATTAAGTAAAAGTAGGTTGCTCATTATGCAGTATCCCCCATGTTAGTGAATTATTATTATTATTATTAAGCAGTACCTACTGCCGTTATAGGTTTGACGCTGAACTAATCGTAACTATGAACCGTCCATCATTTGGTGGTTCAATCTGTATTTAAAAAAACGATCCTACATTTTGTATTTAAAAAGCTTTGTATTATTTTTTGCCACAATAAATAATTTCTGAAGTATTTGATTTGAATTGCTGCTTTTCACGATGAGCTGTGGTGTATTCGATTTGTGTACGTGTTATTGGAGCAGTCCTGTAAGCTGTTGATTCACATTCATGTTACTATGGTATGTAGATCAGGGAGTAGGAATATGAAACATGTCTGCTGTTACTGTTGTTAAAAATGAGTGCAGTAACAAGTGTTGACTGATGTGCAAAGTCTGCACCGCGACAACACGAGCAATAAAAGCAGACATGAATCTCTGTGACTTTACATAATGCACTGAAATGAATCAAAACGCAGTATCGAATCAATAAAAACTAATTGTTTACATTCCCTAAAAATCAAGTGTATAACCGCAAACAATCAATAGCTCTTTGTCATTGGCAAATATCTTAAAAAACACTGCTAAGATCCGTAAAACTACTGCAGAGCCTTAGAGAGCAATTCATAAATAAATGGAGGCACAATTCAATGGCCTTAAATAAACAAAATCTTTCCCACGTTTTGGTTCCTTTGTGTACAGGAGTGCATTAACAGAGCCAGCATAGCTCCACACTCTGAATACCTCCGCTGGAAACCATCCACCTTTTCACGGCCTCCCAATTTCCTCCTTATTTGCCTTTTATGAACAATAACCATTGCAAAGCAGAGTTGTCAACATGTCTTGATAACTCGCCCTAAAAGCTTAAAATGCCTTAACCAGGGGCCAATATTATTCCACTATTTAGCTCATTCCAAGGATGAATCAAAATGTGGGGTGGAGTAAGTTAATAGGACTGAGAAGAATTATAATCTTTGCTTATGAGATCAAATTTCTGTGCACAAATCATGTCCTCAATATATGTCTTTTTCTCTCTATGGACACAAAAGCTTGTCAGCAGAAACGTCACAATAACCTCAAATCCCACAAAACGTATAAGCGCCATTATAACAGCCAACAAATGTTATTAATATGTTTTAAACATTAAAGTCAGATGTCAGATGAAGTTTGTGAGTGAAGTGTAAGTGTGTGTGTCAGGGTTGCTATGTGTTTCGTAAACCTGGTTAGTCCTGTTAGAAGGAGTGGTGTGTTTCTCTTTTGAGCTCTCGTCAAGTTTCGGCTGCCAAAAGGCCTGCGCCACGCTCTCTGTGACATACTTTGAATTTGAGGCGTGTGTGTGTGCGTGTGTGGGAGTGTGTGTGTGTGTTGTAAGGGGAAAAGGGGGCACTCACAGAGGCGGTACTGATGCAGCCTAACCTGTTCTGCTGGCTCGCTTAAACTGATGGCATTTAACAGATCCATCCCATCCTGCCTGACAGAGCAGCCGTGACACACGGAGCAGGACACATCGCTTTCTGGGCCAGCAGCACACGGTGAGTCCATCGAACTCTCTTTTACTTCATGTTATACTAAATGATCCTTTTATCTTGACAACTGATAGACTTAACCCGTAAGTAGTGATTGGCTTTTGTAAATAAAGCACAGAAAGCTTGTACAGTATGAATATTCATTTCAGTGCATGTGATGCTGATCTAGGGGAAAGAGTTTAGACTTGACTTTATGACTTGAACTGAGGTTTGGTGCGAGGATACATACTGGGTTTAAAAAACACTTTATAAATTGTGATTAGATAATGTCTTGTAATCATTTCAACAACTTCCTTTTGAATGTTGTTTTAAAAAAAAGTTGCTGTTTGAAAAATTGCCCCAGTTGCACATTCAAGGTCTCAGGAAAAGTGTTGCATTAAGTGAGGATTCAAAACTAAATGCTAAAACTGTAGATCGAGAATAGTCCGAAGAATTCAATGTCACGAGTGCTGCTGTCAGTGCAACTCACACCCTGCTGTGAGTCAATGTAGTTGGAATTCATGTTAATGTTGACACCCTCTTTTAGTGGATACACCTAGTGACCATACTCTCTGTTCTTTAATTGCATATTTCTGGTTTGGGAAGTCTGCACTGAGCCTAAAGGAACTGAACATTCATGTCGTTAGTCTGTATTTCTTTTTGTTATTTCTCTGAAATCAAGGTGATTCTAAAAGGTGGTTATAAGATAACACTAGTGGCATGATTGTTTATCCTTAAAAGATGCATGAGGTGTAGCTGACATCAAGTTGTAGATTCTTTTGAATGTGTTCTCTCATTGCACAAAGCAAGGTTGTTGATGTTTCAGTGCTAAGTATAAGAACATTGGTACGGCTGAGTTGTTTGTCCGCTTGGTCTGTACATTAATGTTGCATCGACACTGATCTGTGTAGAAGGTTTACTAGTAATAGTGTTATTGAACGGTTTGGAGTTTAGGATTAGGGTTAGTAATACTGGGTTTCACAATCCAATATTGCAACATTAAATGTAAAACCTAATCCGCCTTAATTTATGCAACTATGCTGCAACTACATTTCATTTGCATGTGAAGATGTTGGGGTGTGGTTGAAGGGAGGGCTGTGTATTTGAGCTGAGCGATGTGGTGTCATTCCGTATGCATCCAAACCAACTGGTTTAGATGCTTACATTCCCCGAACAAACCGCTTGGGATTCCTGAAGTGTGAGGTGATATGGTGTGGGTGTTGTTGTTTCTGTCAGTCAGCTAGAACATGAAGGAGATGCTAAGACAGGTGAAGAACTCTGAGCATAGGCATAGTGAGAGCTACAGCCAGCTGATGGAACTCTAGTGCTCTGTGACTTTCAATGGTACAGGTGTATTGTGGGTAACATAGAACATGAAAACAAGCCATTAATCAAAGCAAACTGAATAGGTCAATTGGTTAAAAACTCAAAATATATGTCTGTTTGAGTTTGAACCTAATCTGCATGTCGACACATTTAAAGTACCTGTTTTTTTAAGAATAAATACTTCAAACCTAAATCAGTTTAACCTGAAAAAACCCCAATACTTTAAACCATCACTTGCAAACATTCACTAGCATATCCCTTTCCAATTTGTTAATTGCATATTAGATAGTTTACATATAGCATGAAAACCATGTACATTTATTTGAAAAAATCAAAGGGGTTTTTGGTTTCGCAGATGGAGTGATCATTTGTTTGAATCCTGCATTTCCTCTCCTTATCTTTCATAAAGTACATAGCAAGGTAACATTACTGAGTGAAGTTATATTAACACCAAATAATACCTACAATTGTGTTTTTTTTCTGTTTTACAGGTAACTTTGGTTGGGTTTGGAGTTTCCATGGCTTCTTGTACTTTGGTATACATTCGATGATATGTGTATAAAATACAACTAAGAAATTATGGTAAGTTTGTCAAATGACAATATAAACCTGCTTAATATTATATGTGGTAGCAAATGTCTTTATGACAAAATGACTTTTTTGATGTGCTAAATAGTGCCGATGTGTGAAAATAGTGCAAACCTGTCTCATTTTGTTTACTGTAAACAACTTTTGAACAGAGTGAGGACAGCAAAAGTAGAACATTCTCCGAAAGCCTGGTCCTAGACAACTCTGAGCAAGGAGTCGTCATTACAGGAATCACAGATGACACAGCTGCAAAGAGTGGCCTACGAGCAGGTAAGAGAAAAACAAGTATATATTCTTACTGCAGTTTTGGAAAGTACACCAATATCTGCAAAACAAAAGATTGAAGGAAAATAGTGAAACTTGATGGGATTGATGAGTTGTTTCTACTGGTTCCAGGGGATGAGATTGTAGCAGCCACGATACACCTGGACCACCTCAACAAAGATGAAGTGCTAAGATTCCTGCAGGCCCTGGAGCCATATGATGACAACATGATGGTTCTGACAAAGAAGCAGCTCGGCGCCGGTGCTGGCCTTGGCTCCTTGGGATTAGATCTTGATGACCCTTCAAAGGTACACCTCACAAGGGTTGGTCACACCCTGATGAAAATCAAACACTCTCCTCTAGATGTGACATTGTGTTAGGTAGTCAAAGTCATTCTCCACTGATGTGAGTTATTCACTCTGGGAACTACAACCCAAAACAGCTGCTTTAAATGCACATTTTTATAATTCATAGTAGCAGCAGCTAGCAACAGGGTTTTTCTTTATTAGCCGAGTGTTCATAAAAACAGTATTAAAGCTTAATATAACTGATAACTGACGCATGAGCTGCTTTAATTGATGTCAACCTTGTTTGTTTTTCACTCCATCACCAACAGATGCTAAACCTGAAGGAAGATCGGTCACTGGATGCAGCAGCTTTTTCCGTTAAAGACCTGAGGGGAAAGCTAAATGCTTCAAAGGGGTTGGGGGGGGAAATAGGTGGTCCTACTCTCAATGGAGGTCTTCCCAGTTTAGGTCTAAATGAGCCTTCAGCTGATGGTGGTGCCAAGTTCACAATGGCCTCCTTTGGACTGTCTGGACCTGATGTAAATGGAGATCTTGATGGCACCCTCAAATCACCTGATATCAGTGTCTCAACTCCAAAGCTCAACACCCCCAATGCCTCGCTGGACATTGAGAAACCGGAACTCAAGACAGGCAACCAGAAGTACAAGGCACCAAAATTCACGATGCCACACTTTAATCTGCCTCACCTCAAAACGCCTAAAGCAAAAATGGATGTTTCTGGTGATGTAGATCTCCCTTCTGGAAATGTAGAGACACCAGACCTCAATCTATCAGCCCCAAGATTAGATCTTAATAGTCCAGGTTTGGATCTGAATGGGCCGAAAGTGAATCTCAATGGCCCTGATGTAAACTTAGAAACCCCAAATGCTGATTTTGAGGCACCCTCAGGCAAAATCAAGTGGCCCCATCTTAAATGGAAAGGTCCCAAGGTTAAAGGACCAGATGCTGACTTAAATGCTGACCTGTCCGCACCTGGTGTAAGCCTCGACACGCCAAAGATCGATGCAGATCTAAACATCCCTGCTTTAGATGTTCAAAGCCCAAATCTTGACATTGATGCCCAACCCAAGTGGCCACATTTGAAATGGAAGAAACCTAGACTTAATGACCCAAAGGCTGATCTGGACTTAGATGCAAACCTGAACACACCAAATATTGATGCCTCCCTTCCAAAAGTGGAGGGTGGAATAAATGGCCCAGACATCAATTTGCCAAAGGCTGACGTTGGAAACCTTGATCTAAATCTGAATTCCAGTAAAGCCCAATGGCCTCACCAGAAATGGAAGCTACCCAAACTCAAAGGACCAAAAGCAGACATTGATGCAGACCTAAACACACCAGAATTGAAAGTGTCGATGCCAACGATTGATGGTGACCTTAATGCACCAAATGCTGAGCTGAATCTTCCAGGAGCTGACATTAATGGCCCCAATGTAGATTTTCAGGCCCCCAATCTTGACATGGATGCTAAAGACCATCATATTAAATGGCCTCATTTGAAATGGAAGAAACACAAACTTAATGGCCCCAAAGCTGATATGGACCTGAATGCAGATCTAAGCACCCCAGATGTTGATCTCTCTGTTCCAAAAATTGATGGGGATATTTCCACACCAGATGTTGATCTGAATTTGCCCAGAGCTGATGTTGATGTTACAGCACCAGGTGCTGACCTTGAGGCCCCTCATGGCAAATTCAAATTCCCAACACTCAAAAAGCCCAAGTTCCTGCTTCATGGGCCAAAGGTGAAAGGCCCAGATGTTGACGTTGATGGTAATGTTAAAGCACCTGACCTGAGTCTTTCTCCTCAGGCATCCCTTGATGGGCCTGATGTTGATCTGAATTTACCCAATGCTGGTGTTGATGTTAATGCACCAAATGTAGGCATTGAGGGTCAATCTTGGAAGGGGAAACTTCCTACTCTTAAAAATCCAAAGTGGTCCCTCGCAGGTCCTACGGTTAATGGTCTCGATGCAGATGCTGATATTTCAGCCCCTGATTTGAATCTCACGTCTCCAAAGTTTGATGGTGAAATAAATGCCCCAGATGTTAATCTAACTTTACCAAATGCTGACCTGGAGGGCCCCAAGTTAGACATTGATGGTCCAGATGTTGAAGGTCCTTCTGGAAAAGGGAAATGGTTTAACTTCAAGAAACCCAAAGTGGGCACACTGAAGGGTTGGAAGGGTGGAATTGATGCTGATATGAAGGTACCAGACGTTGACCTCCAGACACCTAAGGTGGATTTGGTTGCACCAGACTTTTCAAGCCCAAAAATGGAGGCTGGGATAGACTCACCAGATTTTGACATTAATTTGCCAAAAACGGATCTGAAAGGTCCTGCTGTAGACCTTCAAGCTCCAGAGCTTGATGCCATAGCTGGAAAAATCAGGTTCCCCAAAATAGATTTACCGAAGTTTGGTTCATCAGGGCTGAGGGTAAAAGAACCTGATCTTAATCTTGATGCCAATGTACCTAACCTGAATTTCTCTGCACCCACTGTCAAAGGAGACCTCAGTACTCCAGGTCTAGATGTGGGTTCTTCACTTAAGACAGATATTGACCTTTCAGGCCCAGATATTAAAGCTCCCCAGGTGAATTATAACTTGCCCAAAGCTAATATAAAGGGACCAAGCATGGATCTACCAAAGGCAGACCTTTATGTACCTGACGTGAACCTGAATGCACCACATATCAGCTCACAAAACATTGATGGAAACCTCTCAGCACCAAACATAGACACAGGATTGCCAAATGTGGACCTCAACCTGCCCAAAGCAGACCTCAAAGTACCTGATGCACAGTTAAAAACACCAGGTATAGGTTTTGATTCCCATGTGGGTGAATTTAATATGCCTCATTATAACTTGCCAAATGTTGGTCTTCCAAGTCCTGAGGTAAGAGTTCCAAGTATTCAACCTTCAGTGGAGGCTGGAATCGAGTCACCAAAAGTCAACATTGACACTCCTGTGGTGGATATCAAAGGACCCGAAGCTCCAAATGTAGATGCCAATCTTGAACAGTCCAAGTTGTCCAAATTGTTCCAAAATTTTAACTTTTCAGGGCCTAAAATAAATGACCACACCAGTGCAGATCTCGACGTCTCACCTGATGTGAAGGTCAAAGCTCCCACTGTAGAAGGAGGCATCAGTTCACCTAATGGAAATGTCTCTGTTCCTGAAGTGAGGTCAGGCTTCAGCACACCTGAATTGGATACCACAGCTGAAGCAGGGGCTGAAGTTAAAGGGTCTCCAAAGAGTAAGCTTAGATGGCCCTTTAAATGGGGATTAAAGTCTGGTTCAAGTACCGATGAAGAGGGAAACGGAACTGACTCTGAAACTGACGTGCCTAATGCAGAGATGGAGATGCCTGTATTCAAAACCCATAGACTGCCCCGGAACAGCATTGATGCTATTGGAGGAATTGGTGATACCTTCAACTTATCAAAACTAGATACTGAGGCAAAGGATTACGTAGTCAGCAAAGGGATCCGCTTGCCAATAGTAAATGCAACATCAAAAGCAGGAGAAAAGGTTGACATCATGGAGAGACTAAAAATGGCAAAAAAGAAAACACCATCAGCTAGCATCTCACCGAGCGAAGGGAAGGCTGATATCGATCTGAAGCTAGCTGCCCCAAGTCTGGATGTCAGTGCCTCAACAGAAGCAGATTCCTCTTTGATGAGAGGAGGTACCTTCAAAGTAGAAAAGCCAGAGTCTGCACTGGGCCTAGTGGCCCCTGAAATGTCCACATCCGATGAAAATGACAAATTGTCATTGAGCCTCTCCAACATGCTTGGCCTTAGAGGCTGAATGATTCCTGCCAGGCTATAAGAAAAGCTACAGTCCAGACACTTTGTAGATACATCCAACTTAACCAAATATTTGCCTAGACTTGACCACAGATAATGCAAGCTACATTATCCTTCTTATGGCATAACTTTATGTAGTCAAGAAACGTGTGTTTATTAACTATGTGTATATTCCTGTTATTTATATATGCTTTTTTTTTTTTTTTTAAAAGATTGTTGATTTTGAAGTATGTTACTTATTACATGAATGCCTCTGTATTGCACGTGATCACATTGAGCTGTTTCTGAGAAGTGCATTCATCTTTAGATGATAATAGAATTGTGAGTGAATGTATTTGTTCTTTGTTTGTTGAATAAAAAAACTCAATATAAATAAATAAGAACTGTTCCCATTTTCACTATAGTGAATACCTCACTGCATACTTCTTTCCAGGAAGCTTTCTGGATAGTATTTGGAAACTAACATGTTGTCATAATAACATCAACTTTTTGAATAAGACAAAACATATTATTCCTAGTTAAAACCCAAAAGGTTGGTGTAACTTTATGTATTTACATAATATTTACTTTAATAATGAATAAAGCTTTTAAAGAGTTTGATATGTGTTTATTTCATACTGAAAAAAAAGTACAATAAGAAATCAGTTGTTTCTTAAAAAAGAACAAACTAAATGCCAAAGGCTGTTAGCATGAACACTTTCAACTGTTGTTTTAGTTCACACGTTTTACAATTAAAATGTTTGAGAACATTGTTTAGGTTAGACCAAAAATAGGATGACATTTATGAAATAATTATTATTGATGCGAGTAATACAACTTTTCAATCGTAGAGAAATCGTTCACATCCATTCCACCAATGGAATAACGGTAAACGAGACAGAGCCCATACGATTATTTCTCAAAGGTTGTGACATAGATCCTGTTAACATGGAGTGTTATTTCCAAAGAACAACATCTTTTATACACAATAAATACTGTGCCATTCCTTCTGAGTCTATGTGGACACATACAGTCAGACACACATCAGAGTGTTCAGCCGGGCCAGCTTCTCTTTGAGGCTGAACTTAGGCACAACAGGCTTTGAGCTCAATGCTAACTTCAGCTTGCTAACATGCATGTGATGACCTTGCTAACATGCTATCTGTTTAGCAGAGATAATATTTACTTTGACTTATTTGTGTTCATCATCTGAAATTGGTTTGTTAGCATGCTAACCTTTGCTTATAAGCACACAAGCATAATAACTGTGATAATGTTGGGAATGTAAGTTGAATAGGAATTTTAACTTAAAGCAAAGTATGAACAAATTAGATATGATGATATCGCTAAAGAAAGAAATTGGGGATCACCAAGTTTGACCAAATGTGTGGTGCACCCTACAGAGCAACAGACTGATTGGCCATGCTGCTGACACAGCAACACATGTTTCAAAAGCCAAACTGGTCATCAGTAGTCAGTCTTTGAAGTGCTTTACTGTCTGTAAGATCCAGAGATTCCTCATCGCAGCTGACATTCTCCACAGGCAGTTGACATTCTCCACAGGCAGTTGACAGTGTTGGTCACTTTTTTAATCATTCTCAAGATTCTTAAGATCACTTGCTAAAGTTACTAATGATAACAAATATTATAAAGAAGAGGAAATCCCACTGGCTAATGAGCCTGTTGCCAGCGCGAGGGCCAGTCCTTCTCCATCCAGCGCTGCAGCAGCCGCAGCACGTCGATGCGCTGGTACAGGCGGCAGAGCTCCGAGAGCTCCGTGACAGTCTTCTGGTTGTAGCGCAGCAGGAACTCCTGGGTGGGGCTGTGGGACAGGGAGCCCTGGGTCCGGTGCTCCAGCAGGGTCAGTTCATCGTAGCTCATCCCCCAGCGACTAGCAAAGTTCTTCCAGTTTTTGATGGTGCAGTGGTTTGGGTCCAGCTTGAGCCGCAGTAGATCCAGGAGGTCTTTGTCGTTCATGAGGTCACTTATCTTGGGAGGGGGGGCCGGGCAGCAGCACTTTTCACAAGGGCTGTGCAGTAACTGCAGCTCTTTGGGGAAGTCTACGCTCAGAGATGGACAAGGAAAATTGAGTTAGAGAAAGTCTTCATTGCAAATGACAAGATTCCAAGGGACATACTCTGACCCTTCTCCATATCCCCCATGTGTCAATATTGTCAACTTTCACAATAAATATTGTTAATGTTAACATTTGTCAGGTGCAGCCATATCAACACCTTCCTATTCAGAGGCAATGTTTCAAACTGGGCAAGTGGCAGATGCACAAGGTGGGTTATAGTTGTGCTGATTGACTTATTAAGTTCATATCATTCAGGATTATGCATGATGATTTGGTTGATGTTATTATTATATATCAATATCCTACAATTTAATGCCCAAAGGTTTCAACAATAAATGATCTGTTGCCCCACTGCAATTTGATTGGCTAATTCCTGATTAATGATGTCATTATTTGGCAGTGGTAACTAAGTACATTTACTCAAGTACTTGAGTAAACTTTAAATGTTGAGAGACTTGTACTTTACTAGAGTATTTCAATGTTTTGCTACTTTGTACTTCTACTCCACTACAGTTCAGAGGTAAATGGTGTACTTGTAACAGAGTATTCCTACACTCTGGTACTTCTACTTTTACTCAAGTACAAGATCCGAGTACTTCTCCCACCTCTGTCATAGCAGGCATAAGTATTCTTTCAAGCAGTTAACAACTGTGGAATTGCAAAGTCTTTCTTTAGGAGAAAAGGCGTTATGGATGTCCCAGAAATGAGTGACTTTAGTCATGATGTTCCTATTTAATATGAATGTGTGTACCTGGTGAAGTAGATGTTGGGCAGGTGCATTCTTCGACTCCATCTTGAACTGGCTACAACACAAAGAAAGACAAATAATGACTTTGAATGACATCACATCCAATGTAAAGACAGATGCACAAAGTCAAAGTCAAACATGGCAACAAAATGAACACAATGAAAACCGTGTACTGTGTGACTGATCATTTATTGGATGGTTTGATAATGCCTAAGTCACATTGGTTATGTTTTCAAATATATGGAAACAGGAGGAAAATCACAGTATTTAACACTTTGTTTGATATGAACTTCTGCCACAGCTACTACATGAAAATGCATAGTTTCTGGTTGTCATAGAAACACAACACGCTTTCCAGCTCGAGTTGTTCAGGATCCAGACAGACAAACAAAAAGTGACTGTCAAAGAAAGGGATGGAACTGAACTGTATTATATTACAAATGATTGAACTCCAACATGTTCCAATGTTTTGACTGTTTCTTACTATTGTTTCATGTTTCATTCATAACAAATGAGGTGAAGCCAAAGACCATGTTCCACATTAGGGACGATTATGTTTCTAAAGCTCTAAGGTCTTACACGGAACACGGAGCTTGCTGTAACAGTGACACATCTATCCCTCAACGCAGCCTGGCAGGATGAATCTGAGGTCGTAACCCTGCTCTATTGCTCAGTATTCTCATGACATACTGTATGGGTTTATATGAAACAAGACAAAAATGGAATATTTATCAGTCAATACGCCCACCATTTGTCTGTTAATCTGAAAGATGGAGAGTGATTATAAAATTCAGTATGAAATGACAGGTTTGGACCACGATCATAGGACTTTGTGGGTTTACTGAACAACTCATGATAGTTCTCTTTGGCTTTCATTCCATTCACCATCTACTCTGGTACTACTCTAACTGTTGAGTACTCAGGTTTAATGGAGCAGTTTGTGTGCCACAGCCGAGCCAATGGGGGAGCACCTGTCGAGCCAAATGCTGTGCAGTACAAAGCTCTAAAGTGCACTATAGTGAAGTTAAACACACTGTGGAACTCCTTAGAAACTCCACAGATCAGCTGTTTTCATGTCACCAGGGGAGGGAGGGTTACTTTACAAATGTAATCCGTTACAATAACTAGTTATTTGTCAAAAATGTAATCAGTAACCAAGATGTAAAATGTAGTAACAGTAAAGTTTACAAAGGCTGTTTGAACTTCATACATTAATCAAAAGCATAGACTGTATTTGTGTTGAATACATCAGGTGCCCACTTACTGCATTACAAAATAAATGTATTTAAAATAAAGAAGAATTAAAGTAGCCTAAATATAAACCTAAAAGACCATTTATTCAGTACTTCTACCTGTAATATATTCATCTTTATTTCAAAATGTTTTGTAACACCGTCATCCTGCTAGTCATCGCTATTTAAAAAAAATGTAAGCGTAATCTGACTACTTATTTACTATTGTAATTGTAATTGAATACAGTTACCTGTTCTTTGTATGCTGATTACGTAATCTGGTTAATGGTAATCCGTCACTCCCCAACACGTCCCTCTACAGTGGGTCTGTTCTGTGTTTCAGAGTTTGCTTGCTGCAGGTGTGTGTTTTGAGCCTCACACTGTGGACCTGATGTGTTTTCATTGACTTCTGCCAGTTAAACATGTCTCAACAGAACACATATTGCACACTGACGAACATCAAGGCTCCACACACAGAATCAGGACACTCGCCTGGAGGGATGCATTCATTTCTCTGCTGAGGATTGGACAGACTGGAATGATCTCATTCTCTTGTCTGTTCCCACTGCTAACCTTGTAGTCCACTTGCCAGGATAGTGAACCCGGGAAGTACCCCAACGTTTAGGGATAGAAATGTATAGTACCGGTCCCCCGCACATAGAAACTGCCGGATGTTAGCACAAGTTGTTGTGCTAACATATTATGGTAATTATGTCCGCATATATGTGGACAATGGTTTAAAATGTGGGTGAAATCAAAAACTGAAACTAAGCTTTATTTGACACTTATGTAACATTATTCTGACTTCTGTTACTTTTCTTTTTTAAAGGAAGTTTCGATCAAGTATTCATGGTACTCTGACAGGTTGTGCATTAAAGGTATTCATACGGACCTGTCGTATTCTGTCTGAGGAGGGGCTCAGGTATCCAGAGGTCATGGAGGTCAGGTGGAGGGTCACAGCATCTGCTGGAGACACATCACTGACATCAGTTTATTCTCATAAACTACAACTACCACAGTATCCCCCCACAAAGCAGTCAAGTTGCTGTCAAGTCTGTCTAAAATGTCTTTGCTTCATCCTCTTATCATGTTACATTTGAATGACATTATCATATTAAACCTTATAGAAATGTGACTTTAACCTTTGACCACCAATAGCTAATCAATTCATTCTTCCTGTAGTCCATGTGGACGTTTGAGCCAAATGTTAAGAGATTCCCTCAAAGGCTTCCCTGAGATACGGCGTTAAGGAGAATAGGCTGACAGACAGAAGACTTGTCATAATGACGCCGGCTTGAAAACACATTCATCGCTGGCAAATATACTTGAACAGTATTTCACATACAAATACGTATTTCACCAGTCAAAAGCTTGGACACACCTTCTCATTCAATGGTTTATGTTTATTTGAATTGTGTTATACTTTGTAGATGAATACTGAAGACATCAAAACTATGAAAGAACACATATGGAATTATGTAGTACAAAAAAGTGTTGAAAAATACAGAATATGATTTACATTTATATTCTTCAGAGTAACCCCCTTTTGCCTTGATGACAGATTTGCACACTCTTGGCTTCTCTGAGTCAGCTTCATGAGGTCGTCACCTGGAATGGTTTTCAATGAACACGAGTGCCTTGTCAAGAGTCCATTAGTGGAATGACTTGCCTTCTGAATGTGTTTGAGACCATCAGTTGGGTTGTGCAGAGGTAGGGGTAGTGCACAGTGGAAAGCCCTATTTGACTACTGTTGTAATCCATATTATGGCAAGAACCAGTCAACTCAGTGAAGAGAAGCGACCGTCCATCATCACTTTAAGAAATGAATGCCAGTCGATCCGGAACATGTCAAGAACTTTGAATTTATCCTCAAGTGCAGTCGCAAAAACCATCAAACACTATGCTGAAACTGGCTCTCATGAGGACCCCCCCCCGGGAAAGGAAGAGCAAGAGTTACTTCTGCTGCAGAGGATCAATACATCAATCAATCAATCAATGTTTATTTATATAGCCCAATATCACAAATGTTCCATTTGTCTCAGTGGACTTCACAGTTTGTACAGAATATCAGTATGACAATACGACCCCCTCTGTCCTTAGACCCTCTGTCCTTAGACCCTCTGTCCTTAGACCCTCACATCGTACAAGGAAAAACTTCCAGAGAAACCCCACAGTTTAAAGGGGAACATGGGAGAAACCTCAGGGAGAGCAACAGAGGAGGGATCCCTCTCCCAGGACGGACAGACGTGCAATAGATGCCGTGTGTAAATTGAAAAGATAATACATTTGCAACATAGGTAGTCCAAATGTTTGGAAATGCATGTGTCTATAATAAGAAGATGAATCCACGAGGATATCCATCCAGGACTTATGATCCAGGACCACAGCAACAGCCACGACTCAAGATCCAGGGCTCGCGATCCAGGACACAGGACCACAGCAACAGGATCATCCATGACTCCGGATCCCGGCGTATATAGACACCAAAAAGAAAGACATTTGGGGAAGCTGGGTTAATCGGAACATGAGAGTACACAGGTACAG
>CALSBZ010040618.1:179616-206321 GCA_943591055.1 Gobionotothen gibberifrons
TTAAGGATAATAATAGCAATGTAACACTGTCTATGACACTTACTGTAGCCTATAACACTGATTTGAAAAACATATAGAAAAAACGAATTCACCGCCCTTAATAAAGTATTTAAATATACATTTCAGGTGTGCTGTTTTGTTTAGATCATTAACATCTGGAGCTCTTTTAATGTCCTTTTTCATTACTGTTACACCAGGTCTTGTCAAAACCTTTATTCGTTTTTTCTATATGTTTTTCAAATCAGTGTTATAGGCTACAGTAAGTGTCATAGACAGTGTTACATTGCTATTATTATCCTTAAAATATATGTAAAACAAAACCACTTATGATCTTTTTATTTGAGTGGTTTACTAATGACAGTTAATTCTGTTTTTGCTATTGATGGTTTCATTTTTGTGAAAAATAATAAAATAATAAAATATTTATGATCCACGTCACATTCAGTTTTGCCGGCAGTGCTTCCTGTTTGTCCAGACGTCTTCTCGGCAGGGCTCTATAAATACAGAACTACGGCAAATATGTAATATGTAATGCAGCCGAACTGTGTATTACAATGCCGTTATGTGATTAGCTCCAAAGAGAAAAGCAAGCAAACTCGGAATAAAGAATTATTTTATTTTTTAAAAATGTTTGCACACATGGATTAACATCGATTTAATACATGAATGTAGCCTTTGTTTCTGCTAAAAGAGGTGTCGACCAGCTAGGGCAACAAGAAAATCGGCGAAATCGAGTGTGAGGATTAAAAAATAAATTAAAAACATCTAATTTTGACAATAAAAACCGACCAATAGCCGCGATAGAGCCTTTCCTTGGCACTTCCGGGTATTTCTCCAATGGTTGGACCATGTTAACAATACCGTGTAACTGTCACGTTTGAAGGGACGAAACCGTGACATATTCACGTCTCCCAGCATGGTAAACCGTCACATGTTCACGTCTTGCCGTGATACCGGGTTGATAAAAGCCCCGCCCCCACCTTCACAACTGGTCCATTTCAACAGAGGAAAACCAACAACTGGAAGATGAGTGGAAAAGCGTCACATACATGCAGGGGCGGAGCTTCCTACAGGCGATATAGGCGGTTGCCTAGAGCGCCACCCAGAGGGGGGCGCCAAATAATTGAAACATTTTTTTTTTTTGCTTGGCGCAGTTTTGGAGCCCCCCTCTATATCTGCAACCATTATTCTTACATTAAAAAAAAAATTCTAACATAAGGGACAATGAGCCAAAAATCTAAAACGGTCGGTCGGTCTAAGAGCCATCGGCTTTAGGTGTTCACAGTCAGAACATGCTAGAGCGCTGTGCATTGATGGGTATCGGTCAAGTGTTTATAAAATTGAGCGTTGAGGAAAGAAAGACTAACGTTAGAGAACTATGAAGAGGCAAAAGCCATCCGGGGCGCAGTATAACAACAGAAGAAAAGAAGAAGAAGAGAAACGTGCCAAGGTGAAAGGTATGCAATTTTGATTGTATTGTCAACATTAGCGAATGGATCATGTAATCTTGCTAGTTAGCCAAGCCAACCTTAGCTAGCCAGCATTTGTTATTGCCATTCAGTCGAAACTGTCATAAGGCTATTTTCGTTGTGTCATGAAATAGAAATATTAGTAACACCAAGAGCTGATGAAGCAAGCAGAGGCACTTGCACACACCTTAAGCCATGGAGGGCAATCTGATTTGGATGGGAAGGAGCTGGCTCAGGAGTTGGAAAATGTACCTGACTTGCCATCAAAGAGCATGACAACTCTTGAGTTGTTGAAATTCATACACACAAAGCAGCTCACCGAAATATATCCCAACTTGTGTATTGCTCTGCGGATCAGTGCAACGCTACCAGTTACAGTAGCTTCAGCCGAGAGGAGTTTTTCCAAATTAAAACTCTTGAAAACATACCTGAGGTCAACCATGGCTCAAGAACGCCTCAGTGGTCTGGCTGTAATCAGTATTAACCATGAGGTTGGTGGTCAGATTTCATATGATGATGTGATTGATGACTTTGCAGCGAGGAAGGCCAGAAGGATTGCACTGTAAATGGAAACCAGTAGGAGCTAATATGTAGGCTAACCTTGTGTGATGATAGGGCGTGGAATGTAAATAGTTCTTGAGACAAAGTGAATTTGTAATTTTTATTTATTTGTTTGTTTATTTAGCATGTTATATTTTGATTATTTGACATGTGTAACATATTTTACAATACATACTTTTCTTTTAAAGCAAACGTGCACGTTATTTTATTGTTTGTTATTGTTATTATTGTTATTATTGTTTGTTAGCTAAGTTGTTTGTTTTAATTCTTTAGTGTGCACTTTACATTTTTTCTTAATTTTCTTTGAAAGCCAATTTGCACATTCTTTTATTGTTTGTTATTGTTATTATTATTATAGTTTGTTAGCTAAGTTGTTCATTTGTTTTAATTCTTTAGTGTGCACTTTACATTTATTCTTAGCTCTTGTTCTTGCTTATAATAAATAAAGGTGCAGTACTTTACTGTATAACTGTTAAGATGTTTTGATATTTTTTTGGGGGGGGGGGGGGGGGGGCGCAGTGGTGAAGCTCGCCTAGGGCACCAAATGTGCTAGGTCCGCCCCTGCATACATGTATAAGTGCTCACAGCTCCGTGGGAATTATTATGTGCAATTTATTTCTAAAAGGCTTTTACATTACTATAATTTAATTTTTATTTAAATGTAGGCTACATTTTACACCAAACATTTGACTAACAAGAGAAAGATTCATTCATTTAAATAAATATTTAACACCAAATGGGCCGGTTCTAAGGAGTTATTCAGTTAAACCCAATGAGAGGGGATACAGCTGTGCACATGTCATCATTAACAGACGTCGTTTAAAAGTGACGTTTGAGTGAACGAGGACGTCCCAATTAATACCTGAGGACTCCTCTGTCCTCGCGTCACCACAGGAGATGCGAGCAGAGGAGCCGAGGAGGGGAGCCGAGGAGAGAGGAGGGGAAGCAGCAGGCAGTTAGAGAAATGAGAACTCCTCTCCTCTGAGCGGTCATTTTAAAGAGACGTCCATTAATGATGACAGGAGGCACAGCAGCCCTCTGTCTGATGGACAGATGTGTTCATGATGACTTATATATTTACTTTAATTCATTCACAGTGCGGTATAATGAGACAATAACAGGCTACAGATGCGGACAGACACACACAAATATATTTATATACATATATACCATTTAAAGTATGAGAGCACTCTCATAATAACGTAACACAATCAGAGACTGGATATATCCCCCCCCCCCCTCTCTCTGGTCACTGAAATGGGGAATTGAAATTACGGGCCAAAAGTTGTATTTACAAGTATTAAAAGTAAGCATAGGACACCAAACCAACTGAGACCCGTCTGTCCGCCGCATCTACGCACTGTACAACACACACACCTACACACTGTACCACACACACACACACACACACACACTGGACAACACACACCTGTACCACACACACGCACAGCTCCTAAAGCATAATCAGGATACAGCCGTTGTGTATTTTATTATGTGAAGCACTAAATTGTCTTAGAAAAATATCGACTCTTTGTTTGTAGTTATCTACTAAACTACAGCAAATAAAGAGAGTAGGCCTGTTACACTGAGTGATATATATTATGCCGCATTTCCACTGCAGCGCCCAGCCCCGTTTAAACGTCTTTATGCGGGCAGCCCAGTTTTTCCAGACCTTTCCATATAGCCTAGTACCGGCTAGCGGGTACTTTTTCCCTCTTTTTCCGGCCCCATAAAATTGTGGTTCTATCGGGGCAGGGCCAGGGCTGAACTAGTGACGTCAACACTCTCGACTGCTGATTGGTCGAGGACTGTCGTGCAGTGTAGGGAAAAACTCAAAAATATGAAGAGTGAATATCGCTTCGTCAAGGATAACAACAACATGAGTGGTGGTTTGAGCTAATAGACACCATTTACGGCCATAGACCGGCTATCGTTGGGAGGGAGGCAGGCCTGGACTCCTGCAACAGCATTACTGGAGTCTCTGCATGGTAAGTTTTTGCTTACGCTCTGTCATGTACTTGAAAGCGTTGTGTCCCTATCTGTTCTAAAGCTCACTTCTTACAAATAACTCTATTTTATCCTTACATCGACAACCCATGCTTTTATTTATCCTTACATCGACAAACCGTGCTTTTATGGAGCCCCGAAGGCTAGCTAGCTAGCTAGCTAAGGCAGATAGCATTAGCTAGAGCTAGTTTGCTAACACCATATGTGCCATTGTTTACGTTCAGTTTTTATTTTCTATAGTTGTTGTTGCTATTTTAGTATTGTGCTGCAGTAGTTTGTGGAATTAACAAGCCATGTTTCTGTTCTAGATGATTACATTGGGGACTAGCGAGGAGGAACAGTCCCGAACAACGTCCTTCGCATCAACTCCACTGGACCGCAGCGCCAGCTCGACACCGCGGCGTGTGGTTCTAGGTAAGAAATAGGCTGGAATTATGACTTTTTTTGTACTTTAGATCATCCATAGTAAGTAAAATAAGCTATACCACTGTGGGGGAATGCGCTGTTATGTTTTTGTTACGTTTTTGTCCCCTGAATGTGTGCAGAGAAAATGAGCCTGCTAGCAGCAGGGGGATTGTGCATTTTTTCTGTCTTTTGCCTTAGCTAAAGCTTTGTTTATTGTTATCAGACAATGATACTACAGATTATTCAATTATTAATTAAATATTTCGTTTTTTTATTGCATTCATTTGTATAGTATTGTATCATGTCTGTATCACCTTTTTGTTTCATTTGTATTTTCTAAAAAATAAATAAACTAAACTAAACTATACATATATTTATATTCATTATCAACAGGCTGGAAATTCACAATCATTGTAAACATCTAGGGCCAGAACTTTCTTTAGTTCATCCTTACTGTTGTTCTGTTTATACATTTTATTCTTATATCCTTGTGTGACCTGTACCTGTCCTGTGTTTTTCATTGTTATTGCTATAATTATCTTGTCACCCAGGCAAGAGGAAACGAGGAGGAGAGGATCTGGCCCAGCAGGAACGGCACCTGGTCCAGCAGAAGGAAGACCGGGCCCAGCAGAATCAGCACTTGAACCGGACCTTGGGGGAGGCGAGGGAGTTGGAAGCAGCCTTGAAAAGGGAGGAGATCGCTCAAGCAGAGACCTTTTTTAATTTAGCCTTCCTGCGCACTCTTGGCCAGATGCTAGGGGGAATGTTTATTTTTTATCTTTAAAATGTTTATTTTTACAATCAATGCCATGTCTTTTTATGCTGCTGCAACAAAACACTTCCCAAATTGGGATCAATAAAGTACTTCTTTGAGTTATCGCTTGTTGATAAATAATTGCTCCCAACAGCGATCATACAGAAAGATGGCATCATCTCGGCGTCCCTCTGCAGTCAGAAATATAAACACCATCATCGTCCACAAAGCACTGTACAGGGGTTTATGGATTTAAGAGAATACTTATCACAGTGAAACCTTTATCATCTGTTGCAATTAAAGCAAATAAGAGAATAAATACTTGGTTAAATAATACATTTAGACTCTTTTGCAGGACAACTCTGCATACTGTTTGAAATTGAGTTTGCTAGCTTGAGGTCCTCCTAAAACATAACATTACATATTTTGTAATGGTATTAAGAATACAAGATACATAAATAATACATGTAGTAAAAATGTCTCAATTGTAATCCTTGTTGTGCTGGACTCAACACATTGCTTATATATTTCAAAGAGAACAAAATAAAAAACCTATACAAAGAGAGCGGTGCACAGCGCTTAATATTTACTTGCACTATATTTCTGTTTATCTGTTTTATTGTGTTGCACTGTTGGAGAAGCCTGTGACCTAAGATGTTCATTGTCATAACTACACTGTAGCTATGTTCATATGATGACTAATAAAAGCCTTGAACCTTGAGGCTGTGTCTTTCAGACAAACCATCATAATAATCATATATTATTTTGATGCTGTGGATACTTTAGCCTGCATCCATGTTTACAATTTTTTACACTTGCATTTATGAATATAGTTTTGCTGTGTTTTACACTTTTGTATTTATGTTTATAGTTTGCTTTGATATTTGCATTATTATTATTATGGGGCAGTACTTACTGGTGCTTGAAATTCAAATATTTACTAAATATTCAATTCAGATAACAACATTTTTGTATAAAACATTTGACAAACACATGTATATGAAAAAAAAAAGATTTATTTATGTCCAATAGATGGCTTCTGTACTCTGAGCTGGTAGCAAGCTTCCACAGTGCGATGGCCACTCTCTTCTTTAGAGGTATACACACGCGGAACGTTGTGTCCTGGCCGCAGTTTGTTGCACAGGTAGGTGCATGTTTCCTCAGACATCCTGAAGTTATCCACCCACTGAGTGTGTGAAAGATGGAACAATCACAGACCACCACTCGGTAGCTCGGTCGAGCATCCAAACACATGGTCTGCGGCGACGTAACTTCTGAAATACACAATCAAAAGCATACATATTTTAATACGTAAAAGTGGTAGCTACAATTAATTAAATACTTGAAACACTTTGTTCGTATTGTGAGCGTGAGCCTAAACACATGGCTAGTTAGCGAACGTTAGCTTACCGAGTAGCGTTGTCGTCTAGTCCTGTTGTAGTCTCTGCAGCGTTGTAGGACTTCCAAAACTCTCTCGTCAGCTTCTTCTGCATCTCGTCTTGCTATACGCAGCCTACTTTGAAACATCACTTTCCTGCTTGCTGTGATAACAAGCCACACACCAAGTAAACGATCGCTTCCACATCCTCCATTGTTGTGTATGTTTTGTGAGTTGTGTAGCATTGAAGATGACGCCACTGCAGTTTTACCCAGCGTCGCTCCGCCCAAAAAGCCCGCCAAAAAGCCGATCGCCCCGCCTACACTGCGTTGCTACCCCGGGTCCTAAAGTGTAATGGAAATGCGCCACGGCCTCGGACGGCTAGCGAGGCAGCCTGAGGCCTGAGCGAGGACGCTTAAACGGGGCTGGGCGCTGCAGTGGAAATGCGGCATTATACACACTGCTCTGCTTTCTGCACAGACCTCACAGCTGTTCTCTCTGGAAACATCGCAACGCGATGAAAGCAGTTTCTAAAATAATATCCAGGGGATGCATGCAGAGCTGTGATTGGCTGAGATAAGTCCGGCCGTGCGTCACGCCTCCACCGTTCCCGGAAATGCATCCGCGGAGGAGCCGTGGAGGAACCATCAGTGTATCCTCGGTTATAGCTCCTCCAGAGAGCCTCCTCGACGCTCGATCCTCGGTCCTCGGTCCTCGGTCCTCGGTGTGCATTTAGAGAAATGAGATGTCCTTCAAAATTAGCTCGCTGAAATTAATTTCCGGGTCACTATCGGAGGACCGAGGAGTCGAGGAGTTGAGGAGTTGAGGAGTTGAGGAGTTGAGGAGGGGAAATTTGAGTATAGAGAGGCGAAGTCCCTCCCCTTCCGGTGGGAGCTCGTGGGACCCCGGAAGCGGAAAAATATACATTGAAGTCAATGGAGAAAATGGAAAGGAAAAGGTTATCTTTTGATCCCGTTTGAATTGTGCCACGAATTACACATATGATGTTTGTCAATCTAAAAGAACATTTTGCAAGTCAAAAAAATAAAAATGTGTCGTAAAACTGTGAAGTTACACATTTGTTGTGTGAAACTGCTCAGTGAACTACATCTCCGGTAGGGCAGAACAACACACGTCACCAAGATGTCCGTCTGTCTTGTCAACAAAAGGATTGACTACACTCACTATCACCACAATGAAACACGTCCAGAAGAATGTCATGCAAAGCTGCCTGTCTGCCTTTGATTCTCTCTGAACTGCCTGGTCTTTTTAATGTTTAATGTCAACCATTTGTGCAGATAGCATGAAGTAGAATAGATGGCCGATGCTAGCGTTACCGTTAGTATTTCTCCCCCAGGCTTAAGTTGTGTATTATAGAATGATCACACCGCTGTGACAGCACTCTTCAAAGGGTTCACGAAATATGACTAGCCTACTACTCTTACTGTTTAACATGTTGGGTTACTTAATGTTAAGGCTAATAAAAATGACACGGGTGTAATGCTAACTAACGTGCTAGCTACTAGCTAGGTAGCTAACTTGATCCAGCCACTCCTGGTCCTTTCATCAGACGGGAGGCGAAAGAACGAGCAAGACCCATTGCTGTTATGATAACAACCTGGTACTAAGCACACAGGCATCTTGTTAAAGTTATCTTATCTTAGCCAGCGCCATAGACGATATGATATCTATATAGCGCTGACATAGCTCTCTCTTAGTGGAGGAAAACAATGGTGACATCACTTACGCGACTCTGGGATTTGTAGTCTTTCTAGTTGCGTATTTTTATAGTCTTATATTTCAACAGTTTAATGACAAACTTTGACTTTTTTTACATGGAAAGGATTGTTTAAGATTGACAAACATCATATGTGTAATTCGTGGCACAATTCAAACGGGATCAAAAGATAACCTTTTCCTCTCCATTTTCTCCATTGACTTCAATGTATATTTTTCCGCTTCCGGGGTCCCACGAGCTCCCTCGGAAGGGGAGGGACTTCGCCTCTCTATTGAGAAGCCTCTCTTGTGTCTCGCATCTTACGGAGGCGGAGCTAAGACGCAAGGAAGGGAAGCGAGTGAGGGAAAGGAGGAGTCGAGGAGGGGTATTGAGATGAGGCTAATGCAATTTCTCCATAGGATTTTGGAAAATAGCTCGAATTAAGGTCTGTGGTTGACACACATTTAAGAGACGGATCACGTTTTGTTCAGTCGGATAATATCCACATGTCTACCCTACTTTTATAATTTTCGAATAATAAATCTAGTCGCAAGAAGCAAAATGCTAATGTTATGCGATATGGGTAATTCCAGAATTGGAGGACATTTCATGGCCCCCATATGAAAAATCAAAAAAACCAATGCATAAAATGCTAAAACATGCACTTGTTGTGTTAAACATACTTGTCTTGAGGCAAAATGTATATAAAGTTGTAGAAAAAGTGGTTTCAAAATATTATTTAAATTATCAAATAGCTATCAAACACCCCCTAAAATGGCATTTTTCTCTTGTCCCCGCTTCTTGATGACCAACTTGCATGTCAAATATAACATTTAAAATAGGGATTTTATTTACTTTTGTTGGTATTATTCTATTGGTATATGTCTCTTGTAATGGTAAAATCAATTTGTTAAATTATAAACACATTTTAAATAACAGTAATTTTGCACAGAAGGTGTGTCCCTCAACATGCGTTCAACCCTGTTACCCAAACCTTTTTAGATTGGCAGAGGAAGTGAAAAAACTGTAAGTCAAATGACACAGTGGAAGTGACATCAGCAAGCTATGTGCTAGTGCCATGGGTAGACCAAAACTAAGTCCTCTCTTTTATTTTTCATATTTTTGCAATCTTTTCAGTCTTAAAAGAGTGTGGCACTCTGACCCACTCAACCCTGTTACTCATATTCAAATCAAATCAAATCAAATCAAGTTTTATTTATATAGCACATTTATAAACGATTTTTGGTCGAGCCAAAGTGCTGTACATATAAAAATAGTCTACAGTAGGGACACTACTATTACTACTATTACAGCAAATACAACAGCACAGATTTGTTCAGAATATCAATATGAGAAAAACGACACCCTCTATCCTTAGACCCTCACATCGTACAAGGAAAAACTTCTGGAGAAAACCAACAGTTTAAAGGGGAAAAAATGGGAGAAACCTCAGAATATTCATTTCAAAGTTATCTTTCTTGCATTAGATATCCAAGTTTGTCCTTGCCTTGAAAGTAGCATTACATGCTACATCTAGCAATAATTCCTGAGGTTAAAACTCAAATTAGCATTGATTTTCAACCCTGTTACCTTCAACCCTGTTACTATAATTAGAGTAACAGGGGTAATTCTTCATTGGAAAATATACATTTGATGCCTAGCTGGGCAAATCACTTTTTTTGATGGTTTATTATCTGTTTTTCCTAAATACATAAAAAATTAAATAAAATATTTTTTTCAAAAGTGTTGGTGTCTAAATTGTCCTCCAATTCTGGAATGACCCATAAACGAACTACAGCAGGGTCGCTGCTTCAACGTCACGCCAACTTAAGATCCATATTCAAACATACAGATTGTAAATGGTTCAAGTTGAAGTGTTTGTTTGAACACTGCAGGAGGCAGGTACTTGATTTCAAGCAGAACAGGGCAAACAAACTTAGCGGGAGTGTTTTATGTGTTCGATGTAATGACGTAAAACGGCCTGGACAACTTCTGTAGTCCTATTCAGCCACATGTTAACAACGTTGGGTTACGTATTGTAACCCTTGTTATATTAACACAGGCGGAGCCCTCTACTGGACTCTATGGGTACTACCTTGTCTTGCGAGCATTCTCTCACTGAAAACTCGTGGCCGGCCAAGGGCGGGCCTACCTGAATGCGCGCGCATCACACCCTATAAAAGGAGGCCTCGCCTCCTGACTGTCATCCTACACCTCTCTTCAGCGAGCGGAATAGGACAGACAGTTCCCTGAGTAGAGGGCTCCGCCTGTGTTAATATAACAAGGGTTACAATACGTAACCCAACGTTATATCTCTCACAGGCTCCGCCCTCTACTGGACTCTATGGGTACAGTGGGCGGAGCCACGATAAATGTACGCACTGTCGTCCAAAACCAACATTCCACCCTACTGTCCCTGACCGGCCTTTCTGGTCAGCAGCTGCTGCCCCACATTCTCCTTTAACCCGGTCGTGACCGTGGAGAAGTCTGGGCTGCGGCTGACAGAGCACACCCTGCCGCGCTTGCCTCGCAGAAGGTGTGCTCAAAAAACAGTGATGGGGGCCCCACCCCCCCCCCGCCCTTAGGCGGACGGGGGGAACCCCCAGCCCTGTATGGGCTCACTGTGCACACATCCTCCCGAGTCCCCAAGGATCGTAGGGAGAGTGCCAGTGCCCCTGCCCCACACTCAGACACTGACCCCGTGCAGAGTGTGTGTGGACCAAAGTGTGGAGGGCTACCCCCCTCCTGCCTCCCGGCCGGAGGAGAGCAGCCCTCCAGCCCTGTAAGGGCCCAGCGCGCCCCGCGCCCATCCCGGGACCCCCAACGGGCCCGAGAACAGCGAAGGCGCATTACGTCCGGGGAAGGGGTCAGATGCCAACTGACCCACAGCCCCCCCCCCCTACCAGTCTTGTGTTGCCCCCGCAAGCACAGACGAGGAGAAAGAGCCCGACATGTCCAAAAGATAAAACCTTATGAAGGGGCCTGGCGTCGACCAAGACGCCGCTGTGCATATATCCTCCACACTCACACCGCTGAATAAGGCTGTTGATGCAGCCATGGCTCGTGTGCAAACGCGTCCACCCCTAAAGGCGGGTCGTCGCTCCGGGCCATGGAAAACCACAGGGCACAGTGGCTGTTTTGCCGGCTGGCGAACAGGTCCACTTCCGCTTCCCCGAACTGGGCCCAGATCTGCTTCACCACCAGCCCCCACTCGCCTGGCCGGGGGCCGCCCCTCGACATGAGGTCGGCCCCTCCGTTCTCCAGTCCCGGGATATGGAGGGCTTCCAGAGATAACACCACCTCCGAAGCCCATAACCACAGCCCCTCCGCTGTGGTCAACAGGGCGGCAGAGCGAACTCCGCCCTGATTGTTGATATAAGCCACTGTGGTGCTGTTGTCGCTCCTGATCATTACATGTTTCCCCTGAATCAGGGACTAACACTACTGCCCGTAGCTCTAGGAGGTTGCTGTGTCGAGACTCTGTTAGAGCCCAGCGCCCACCTATAGCCCTCTTCAGGCAGGTCCCTCCCCACCCTGTTCCGGACGCATCCGTGAACACTGTGATGTAGGAGGTCACCCGTCCCAGTGGAGACCCCCTCCGAAGGTGATCCGGAGACCCCCAGAACCGGAGGTTGCCCTCCACTGAGGGGGGGATGGTTACCAGCCGCCGCTTGTGCCTCTTGGGATCCAAGCGCAGGCTGGAAAACCACCTCTGCAGGCGGCGCATATATAGCAGCCCTAACGGGACCACCATGTGAGCAGCCGCCATGAGACCCAGTGTCTGCATGACAGTCAAAGCTGTCACTGTCGCCCCCTGTCGCAGCCTGCGTACCCCCTGAAGAAGGGACACACGTCTGCTCTCTGACAGGGTGGCGCGCAACCCGCCTGCATCGAGCACCACACCCAAATACAACGCCCGTTGGTGAGGTATGGGGGCGCTCTTTTTCCAATTGATCGCGAAGCCCAACCTGGTCAGGTGTGTGATCAATTGTGCTGTGCAAAACATTGCCTGTTCCCGTGACCCAGCCATGACTATGAGGTCGTCTATGTAAAAGAAAACTCTCATGCCGTGTGCGCGCAGCGGTTGAAGCGCTGTGGCCACACAACTGCTGAATGTGCGTGGGGATAGGGAATAGCCGAACGGCAGCCTGTTGTATTCGTAGGCTATCCCCTGGAAGGCAAAGCGCAGATACTTTCTGTGTTCCTGAACAATTTCCACATGAAAATATGCGTCTTTCAGGTCGATGGTGGTGAACCAATCGCCCGGTTGCACAAGCCCCAGTAACTGTTTTATAGTTAACATGCGAAATTTCCTGCGGGAAATATAGAGATTCAGGCCGCGGAGATCTAGAATGGGTCTGAATTCCCCTGTTTTCTTGGGAACCAGGAAATACATGGAATAATGACCCTCTTCCCTGCTCTGGGGGTGCACAACAGACACAGCCTGTTTCTGCACCAGCGCCTGAATCTCTGCTGAGAGGAAACCCGTCCTCACCTGCGAGGATAGATTCCCCTCTCGTATGCCCATAAAAGGAGGTGGGACGCTGCAAAACTGGAGTGAATAACCCCGTCTCAGCGTCCTGTCCATCCACTTTGATAGTACACAACTGAGTTTCCATTCCCCATAACACTGTGTTAACGGGCATGCCCTCAGCTGTGGGGCCGCAGCGATAAAACTGCGATACTCCCTGGCGACCCGTCCCGCCGCAAAACTCCCCGTGAAGGGAAGGTTTGCCCATGGAGGGTCGACACAGAAAGGGCCGACTGCTTACTGAGGACCCTGAACGCACCGCCGCCCGCTCATGACTGAGCGCGCGCTCCCTCATAATGCTGCTCTCCTTACGGTGAACAGCATTAATCGGAGTCCTTATAGGAGTAGTGTGTTTTACTGAGGTCCCTGAACGCACCGCCACGCTCTCTTCTGAGAAAGCAGGCGCTGCCATAATGCCACTTTTACCCCTATGGTAACCTGCATTAATCGGAGTCTTAGCTCCAGGCTTAGTGTGTTCCCTAACAGCAATACGCCGGCCATAATGCCTCTGTACATGTGTAGCACTATGAAAACATTGCCTACGTTTCATCACTCTCATCTGCGCACTCCCACTAGCCTCCTCCTTTACAGGAGCTAAAGCTGGGGCGGCGAGTGGGTAATCAGTACAGACATCATGTGTAAGTGCATCATTGTGGAAACAAAGGACACTTAGACTTGGATACAGATTAACCTTTTCTTTATTTTTGAAAGACGACAAAGGAATCTGTGCATCAAACAGGGAGGAGGCGGGATTCGCCCTAGCGTCCCCGGTGAAGAGATCATCTCTCCCCGCCGAGGCGCTACCTCCCTCCGCCCGTCAGCTTCGGGCCAACGGCGCGCCCCACCCGGCTGCTCTCTGCTGTTGCGGAGCATGCCGAGGTCGGGCAGCCCGTCCCCGCGGCTGCCGGTATTCCGGTACCCCGGGACGGGTCGTAGAGGTAGAAGGCGCCGCAGCCATGGAACTCCCCTGCCGGCGCCTCTCCCTCCGCTTCACCGTTGCACTACGTTCCCTCACCTGCATAGAAGCGTGAGGAGCGTGTAATGGAACCTGAGGAGGAGCCAGCATTAGCATCCGGCTAAGCTGCATCCTCTCCTCCTCCAGGCGACTGAAGCGCTGAGTGACCGCAGAGATCGACCCAAAAAGCCCCTCCGTAGACACGGGGGCTCCAAGGAGATCATCTCGGTCCACTTTGGATAGGGTAGTTGTCACAGTTCTGCTTTCTTTCTAACCTATTTTCTGCATTCACTTTCCTGAGTCACCTGGTAGCCACACCCTGTATCTCTCTCACTCTACAAAAATGTAAGAATGAAATATGTCCCATTCCCCCCTGTCGATCCCCCATTGTCCCCACTGACTGGACATGGCCTTGTTATCTCCCATACTTACACAGCTGATGAAGACCCTGGAGAGGCTGGTCCTGGGCAGGCTTCAGTGCCCTGTGAAGCCATTGATGGCGCACTGCAGTTGGGGAGTATGACGCTGTCCTATCCCTGCTACAGAGGTCCCTCCAGAAGGCTGGTGGCTCTGTGAGGATCATGTTCTTTGATTTCTCCAGTGCCTTGAACACCACCCAGCCCTGCTCCTGGGAGGCAAGCTGCAGCTCTTGGAGCTCTCAGGGTGGATCTCCACCTCACTTCGGACCTAAGATTGTCTGCAGTATGGGGCCTCACAGGAAACGGTTCTGACACTGTTTGTTTTCACCCTCTATCTGCAGACTTCCCCCACAACATGGCAAACTGTCGCCTGCAGATGGTTCTCGAATTACTCTGCTATGGTCGGCCTCATCTCTGATGGGGAGTACAGAGAACTGACTCAGGACCTCACCCTCTGCTGCCAGAGGAACCACCTCCAGCTCACAGAGGGGAGACTAAGGAGCTGGTGGTGGGGTCAGGGTTATAACTCTGTTCTTTATCTAGAGAAAGGACAGAACAGACTGCATCTGCTGAGGAGACGGAGGTCTTTTGGAGTGCTGGGCTACAGACCTTTTATGACTGCTGGGGCAGAACAGAATCCAGCTGCTGACAGGTAGAGACTGCACTGATGGTTAAGAAGGCCATCCCTGTCCTGGGGAGTCCTCTGGACACTGTGGGGGACCGGAGAGTGATGGCTAAGCTGTCATCCTTGTTGGGCAACATGTCAGGCCCGGACTGGCCATCGGGAGGACCGGGAGGTTTCCCGATGGCCTGGCCTGTTAAGTGGCCTGCTGGCCTGAGATATATATTTTGTGTATGTCTTGTGAACGCAACGCTGGCATAATATGATGTGGCCTGCTGACATGGCCTCTGATAAACACACAAGACTAAAATAATACGTGTTTAATTCAGCCCAGATGCGGTGACTGCAGGCCAAATCCATGAATGCGGTAGGTGTCCAAAATAAAGTTGCACCGGTATGAGGCGCAGTGAGAAGCACGCACCTGTCAGAGCGATTGAGCACATTTACATTTCAGGAGAATAATAAAGATGTGATTGGTTGTTCCACTCTCCGTTTCTCACGAGACCAGCGCGCTGCCGTTTGAATTAGTGTGGACTGGACCGACTAAACTGACACCGGCAGCCTTAATAATTGTGGAAGGATGGACCCCCATCCTGCGAAAAAAAAGGAGGAAAGGTGGTGCAGAGAGGGAAAGGGAGAAAAAAAAGCACGCGAGGAGGAGGCAGCGAAATGTGCTAAAATCACAGATGTATTCAGAACCCCCCCGTATGGTACAGAATGACGAAGCAGAAAGTAAGTTAGCCAACATTATGAGCCACATTTCTTTCTATATTGTAGCCTGATGTGCACATCGACTGACTGTCAACAAAACAGTTTCTCAGTCCAATGTTAAGTTAGTGGCAGACCCTGTGTGACTGAGACGGTGAGGCTACAAAAAACCCAGACATGTCCTTAATGTTACTCAAGGCAAATATATGTAGGCTAATATAACCGTTAGACTGCAGCTAACTGTGGGCTACAAACCCCTCATACTGTGAGTGAATAACTTGAGATGGTTATGTTGTCTGTGCAACAAAGGGGAGACAATAAGTATGTTATTAGGCCATGCAAATACAGGGTCAACTAAGTGATAAAATAAGTGTTGTATAATTAACTATAGGCTACTGGATCTCCCTCAAAAGCACCAACATTGGCATAGACCCGTGAAGTAAACTTGAATAGGCCATTATACAGTTATAATGTACTCTGACACGTGAGTCAATTGAAAATAAGTTGTGCTCCTCATTCTTTTTCCTTTGCAAAGGTGGAGATAATAGCAGTGCCGGTCCTTCACAGGGAGAACCAAGCACCAGCACAGAGGAACTGGCAGGTACAGGGCAAACAGTCCACAGTGGGACATGTTATAGATATTAGTGAGATTTAAACTACAGTATGAACAGTTGAAAACAACATAAATGACAAAAATATTCCTGAAACATGTTCTTGAACAATGTTATTTCATAAATAGTTGTTAATGTAATGATTACATTGTCTCCTTATTCAGTACCACTATCAGATGATGCTGACAATGATGACCCTGAAGGAGAGATGCAGGCAGAGCTCAGTGCTCAGTGTAAACAAATGTTCACTGCTCTGATCAGAGAAAACCAGATTCAGACTTCTGTTAAGTTTAAGTTGCTGTTAACCTGAAGTAACTGAATTGTAATGTTGCTGCATTGAATAGTGGGCTGAAGCTGGCATCTAAATCATTTGCAGACAAAATAATACAATCATGTTTTTTAGGTAGCATAATATCATAGCATTCTTATAAGAATCCTTTTGTGACTTGATGAGAAGATTAAATGGTATGTAGGAAAGAGTGTTCAAATAGAGGACTGCATTGAGGGCTGTGGTTGTGTTTAACAAAGTGGTACTGTGTGACTGTCAGTCAATATGGAATGAGCTTTGGTGATTACTTTGCCAATATGTGGAATACACTAGCGGATGTATGTGGATAGCTCCTGTTACCTTTTTCATTGAATTGAGTGCTGTAGTTAACTAAATGGGATTTCATATTATTTAGTTTTTCAGAATTAACAAAAACAACACTGCAGCTTGAACAGATATCACTATAGGTAGATATGAATAAGAATGAAATTACACATTTACATTTCTTTAAATGTACAGTTCTGTTTCATATGGGTGTTTCCATAGATCTAGTCTCTTTATTTTCCCCTCAAAATGCACCAGATTGATGCATTTAACTCCAAAATAAAAAATAAAAAATCTTCCCAGGGGAGCATGCCTCCGGACCCCCCTTGAGGATTTGAGGTCCACCCCCAAATAAAACATGTTCACATGGATAGGTTGACGAATACATAAGCACGCTTTTTTTTAACAGTAACCTATGTCCATATGTTTCTATTTGGGTGGTAGATTTAAACTGTAGGGCTATCACTACGGGCAGCAACGCTGTAAATATTGACGATACATCCAGCAAAACGCCCCAAAAAAACTGGTAGTGGCCTGGCTGGGTGTATAATTCCCGGCCTGACTTATTGTCCCAGTACAGCCCTCTCCCCCCTCCAGGACACCAGGTCCACACTGTGCAGCTCCTTCAGCGATAGGCTGCTGCACTCCTTCCTTCCTGCAGGAGTAAGACCACCATGACCCCTGGCAGACCCCCACACACACAGCAACACACATAACACATCTGTTGTGCAATATATACACTTTTTATACATATAAAACTTCCACCTGTAACAACAATAATGTAATTTAACATTTGCCAATATATACGTATATACTAGTAAATATGGTATTTATTTACTATATACCGTCTGCCTGCAGCTACTTCATTACTTTATACTTGTTTCACTTTTTAAATGTTTATAATGTTACTTACCTTTTTATACTTTGGATTTGTTATCACTAATATTTTATTTTACATGAGTGCTTGCCACTTTACTTAATACTTGTTTATTTTGTCTCTATCATTATTGTTATTGCTATGACAATGTAAGTTTCCCCTTTGTTGGACTAATAAAGGAATTCAGATTCTAATGAATGACATTTCATTGGTGAATTGTAATGCTTTGAGTCAGCAATAATGATAGGAAATATTATAGACAAACTAAAAGGCTATCCATTCTGGCATTATTTGGCTCATGATTATATATAAATCTTAAAATGCCAATACTGTATATTTTATAATACCAATTGATTAACATTACAGGGACTGTATGGTGGCCCGCTGCCTCCAGGCCTAGACCTTATCTCAGTGGCTGAGCTCACTAAGCCTGACAGGATTAGCACATGTGTAGCATTTGATAGACTATATGCGCTGTGTGGTCACTCTGCAGCCGGACTCAGAGAGCCTCCTCGACGCTCGATCCTCGGTGTGCATTTAGAGACATGAGATGTCCTTCAAAATAGCGCGCTGAAATTCATTTCCGGGTCACTACCGGAGGACCGAGGAGTCGAGGAGTTGAGGAGTTGAGGAGGCGAAATTTGAGTATTGAGAAGCCTCTTATTCACTCTCTGTCCTCAGCTCCTGCCCCCCCCCTGTGAGCCCACTGTGCTCTGATTGGTCGGCTCGCCCACTCTGTTCTGATTAGTCAACCACCGTTACAGCGGAGCATCAGTGATTATGTGTTACAATGGCGTTTGTTAGGAAGCAAGGAGGAAACGTCTCTTGTAATAATGGAAAACGTAATATGCTGCAGCTGCAGTATTTCTATAATAAGCTCTTTTTATTATCAAGGAAAACGGAAAATGTCTGTGTGTCCCCTTAAAATCAATTCAAACACCATGACACAATTCCATCTGATTAATGATAAAGACCTAGAGGACATTATAAAACATCTGAAATCCTCCTCCTGCTGCCTTGATATTATTCCAACAGGCTTTTTTAAACATGTTTTTCCTTGCATGGCCTCAGATCTACTTCATATAGTAAACAAGTCTCTTCACTCAGGTGTATTTCCACAGGCCCTGAAAACTGCAGTCATTAAACCGCTCTTAGAAAATAATATAGACGTTTCAGGAATGAACAATTACAGGCCCATATCAAAACTGCCATTTCTAGGTAAAATCATTGAAAAAGTTGTTTTTCAACAGCTGAGTAATTTCTTGAATTTAAATGACGGTTTGGATGTGTTCCAGTCAGGTCTTTGACCAAACCACAGCACTGAGACTGCTCTTGTAAAGGTCTTCAATGACATCCACTTGAACACAGACAGTGGCACAACTTCAGTGTTAGTATTATTAGATCTCAGCGCTGCGTTTGACACTGTTGACCACAACATTCAGATTCAGATTAAACTTTATTGTCATTACATAGTACATGTACTAGTGATGAAATGTGAGTTAGGCATCTGACCAGAAGTGCAAAATAGCAGTGCAGGAGTCTACATAATAAGAATAATTATAAATGGAATAATTTTAAATAGAATAATTATAAATAGGCTATAAACAGATGAATATATAATAATAATAATAATAATAATAATAGATGTATTTTGTTAGCGCTTTTACAGGTGCTCAAAGATGCTTTACAGATATAGTGAAAAGAAAAGAAAGGAACAACAAATAAATATATAGTTAAAGGTCCCATGTCATGGCCATTTCCACTGATCATAATTCCATTGTTGAGGTCTACTAAAATAGATTTATACTGTGCAATTGTCCAAACTCACATTGGTTTCGCATACAGCAAGTATGTGTATTCAGCAGTATTCACTCTCTCCACTAAACGGCTCGTTGCAGCTCTTGCCCCCCCCTCCCTGTGAGCCCAGTGTGCTCCGATTGGCCGGGACGTTGTGAATCGCGCTGAGCTCCGTGGAGGTGTGATTTCCTTGTTTAGCGAAACACAGCCAAACTCATCCTGAGCAAGGCCGGATTAGTACCTCCAGGGGCCCCTGGGCACTGAGCACTCATGGGGGATCCTGAGCACACACAAAGTCACAGCCGAAGTAAAAACAATAAGTGTGGCTTGATATTGAGTAAGAAAAAGGTTTATAGGTTGATAAACGCTGTGAGAATGGGTCTGCAGAGAGAAATCAGCAGAGCTGCCTGCACTGAGTGTGTGTGAGGAAGTCCGTGGATTGGTCAATTTGGACCAATCAGCGGGGGCTTAACGTAACGGCTCCGCGGACGTAACGTAGCGGCTCCACGGATTGGCCCATTTGCGGCCAATCTGGCTACTGGCCATTCCTACGACACAGTACCCAGGAAGTAAACAATGGACAATAACGTATCTCCAACAAGGCGTTTTGGGGAGGTTTTTTCTGTGTTAGAGTTTTACTCCCTACAGGGTGTACTTTGAGGGTTTTGACTCTGCACACCATTTACATGCATAAAAACCTTCATAACACACAAGGGGACGGGTAATAACCAGAAAAGCATGACATGGGCCCTTTAAAGTTAAAGTCAAATAATACAAAAACAATCACACATTAAAAGCCAGATTGACGAGGTGAGTTTTTGTCAACGGCATTGACAGTAAAAGATATAAACAGGTGGGTATGGGCTTGAGTCTATCAGGGAGCAGAGTTCAGCAGGGTAAGAGCCCTGGGGAAGAAGCTGAACCTGCTGGTCTTGGACCGGAGGCTCCTGAGGAGTCTCCCCGAGGGTAGGAGGACGAACAGATAGTTTGCAGGATGAGAGGTGTCTTTAAAGATGTTGTGCGCCCTCTGCAAACACTGTATCCCCTGGATGTCCTCGATGGCAGGGAGTGGGACACCGATGATGCGTTGGGAAATTTTCGTCACCCTCTGCAATGCCTTCCTGTTGAGCATTGTGCAGTTCCCATTCCAGGCTGTGATACAGCTGGTCAGGATGCTCTCAATGGTGCAGCGATAAAAGTTCACCAGAATCTGAGGAGAGAGGTGATCTGAATCTTGGGGCCTCTTCTCTTTAACATCTACATGCTACCACTGGCTCAGATAATGAAAAACTACAAAATAAGTTACCAGAGCTATGCGGATGACACACACATTTACATAACCATTTTACCAGGAGACTATGCTCCAATTCGAACACTGAGTAAGTGCATTGAACAAATTAATGACTGGATGTGTCAGAACTTTCTCCAATTAAATAAAGATTAAACTGAGGTAATAGTTTTTGGAGCCAAGGCAGAACATATAAAAGTCTGCGCTGAGCTTCAGTCTGCATTGCAATGTTCAATACAACAGATAAAGCCAGAAATCTAGGTGTAGTCATGAACTCAGAAATCAGAATCAGAAAGCTGCAGCTAATTCAGAACGCCTCACTAACACTAAGAAAGTGGATCACATCACTCCTGTTCTGAAGTCTTTACACTGGCTTCCTGTGTGTCAAAGAATAGATTTCAAAATACTGCTGCTGGTTTATAAAGCTTTGAATGGTTTAGGCCCAAAATACATTTCTGATCTCCTGCTAAATTATCAACCATCCAGATCTCTCAGGTCTTCAGGGACTGGTCAGCTTTCTGTCCCCAGAGTCAGAACTAAACATGGAGAAGCAGCGTTCAGTTATTATGCTCCAAATATCTGGAACAAACTCCCAGAAACCTGCAGGTCCGCTGCAACTCTGACTACTTTTAAATCCAGGCTGAAGACTTTTCTTCTTGCTGCTGCTTTTAATTGAGCCATTCATATCTTCAAATGCACTGTAACTTTTATTCATGTATTTTTTCTTTTAATGTTTATTTTATTATCTTTGCTTTTTAATGACTGTTTTTAAATGCCATTTTCTTAAAGGTGGGGTAGGTAATTTTGGAGAAACCAGCTCGAATGCGCTCAAAGGCCCTCCTCCTCCAACACACACGCACACACACATGACCAATGAGGGCACTAAGTTTGTGCACAGATGGAAGGCTGACAGGCAGGTAGGCCATCCAGTTATTTTAGCCGGCCCAGCTAAAATAACTGGTCGTGCTTTCTACAGTACTACGGCTTCCACAGATGACATTTTTTAATGGATTTTTTGTCAAAGCATTTAAGATATTCATTGCTATCGGGATGTTAAGAGCATTCCATGGAATATAACAAAAAGTGTATCTCGAGCCGGTTTCTCAAATGTACCTACCCCACCTTTAATGTATTTTATTTTTGTAAAGCTAATTATAAATAAACTTGCCTTTTTTAATACAATTTGTTTGTATTATCTAAGAGAAGTGTTTGCAGCAGTATTAGTCGGCTATGGTCACACACTTCTCGCCAAGGCAGGTTGGAGATACACTTGACAGATATATCGTGCTTGATATTTTCAGAATACGTTTTGCCTTGTCGACAAATGGTTAATCCGACAGACCCTGAACGCATCATAAGAAACCCATTCTGCATGCGTCATTACGCACAGCTACGTATTCCTTTTGTCCAATCAGGTGAGGAGCCTGGAGCTCAGGAAAGAAGCAGATGATATGGCAGCTTTGAGAGCGACCAGGTGGAACTTGCTTTGTTAACGGCTAAACCTTTGATTATGAAAACACATTGTCTTAAATACGGCAGCTGCTCGATATGATTTACTTAATATTGATTTCCGCGTTCTCCGGGGCAGTCGTTACGTTGATATTACAGTTCTTGCTGATATACCGGAGAAGCCCTGAGCCCATAGGCAGGACAGTGCAGTATGTCAAAGTACTGCCTGATAACGCATTGAAGGATTACTTTAATACCCAACATGCCGAGCCAGGCCAGCAGCAGCCGGACAGCACAGCATCCAGACAACAAGAGGCCGTGTCCGCGCGGCAGCAGGAAGCGGCTGTCAGCGGCGGCAGCCCCAAACAACAGCCGACACCGCCTTCCCACGAGCCCGGGGATGCGGCCAAGGCTGAGACCTGCCATTTCCTAAATGCTATATTCCTGTTCCTATTCAGAGAGTTCAAAGAAACTCCTGTGGTTAGACACTGGCTCACCAAAAAGATTAAGGTGGAGTTTGAGGAGCTACTGCAGACCAAGACCGCAGGTCGGCTGCTGGAGGGACTCAGTCTCAGGGACATATCCCTGGGTAATTCTCTGCCGGTCTTCAAGTCGGCCAAACTTATAAAGCCGATTCACCTGAACGAGGACGGAATGCCCGAGGAGCTCAACTTTGAGGTGGACATTGAATACAATGGCGGCTTCCACCTCGCCATCGACGTGGAGCTGGTGTTCGGGAAGTCTGCCTACCTGTTCGTGAAGATGAGGCGCGTGGTGGGGAGGCTGAGGCTGCAGTTCACGCGCACCCCCTTCTCCCATTGGTCCTTCTCCTTCCTCGAGGACCCGCTCGTGGACTTTGAGGTGAAGTCCCAGTTTGAAGGAAGGCCTCTGCCCCAGCTCACCTCCATCATAGTGAACCAGCTGAAGCGGGTCATCAAGAAGAAACACACCCTGCCCAACTACAAGATCAGGTAGGCTCCACCACACACTGTTTACCTTCTCACAACACACTGTTTACCTTCTGAGACAACAACAGCAGAACCCCATGGCTGAAGAAACGCCTCAACACATTCCAAGACCACCTGCAGCTGAGGATACAGCAGACTAGTTGATGTTCATGTGAGAAAAAAACATACTGTATGATCTCAAAATGAAGCACACAACAATAATATTGCAAGATGCACTCTTGCAAAATTAAAATCGAAGGAAGCACAATATTTGTTAAATTCTAAACATGTTTAAATACCATTATGAATAAAGTATTGTGGAGCTTCAGAGATATTCCACTCTAAAAAAATCCTACAGCAGAGACTTAACAAAACATGTTTGGCACACATACAAAACATTATCACATGATTTGAATCATAAAAAAATAATCATCTTTGATTCGTGCAGTTGTACTGCATACACATATTTGTCTCACTTAATTTGACTGTACTACTATGTTGGCATGCAACGGAAGTCAATGAACTGTTTGTTGGAGGGACATTTAAGGGTCAATATCGACTACCATATTCCACTAAGGGCTATCAGAAATGACTACCTGAACTAATATATAAATAGGGTTTCCTATTCTCACGAAACAAGTAAAAAGTGCTAAAGGTCACAATTAGAAATGCATCCCTCTGAAATGAACAGTTAAAGTTTGTACAAAAATAGGCTTCAAGTGCCTCGAGTTTTGGATTCCACACTTTATTCCACTGGAAGTTCATCCAGAGAGACAATATTATACTGATAGTGGATTCCAACGAGGCAAAACACTGGCTCATCTTATGAAGAGAAAGTCAAAAAGAAACATTTCTGACATTTTATTTAATTTTTACAAAAGTGTCTTATCAGCATTATGTTAAAAATTCCAAACGTTTTTTACTCTACATGCAGGGACTTTTAAGTATATTTGAGTCTATAGTTTATATCTCTCCACTGTGACTAGGCTATACTGTGTTAGGGGACCTATCATGCAAAATGCACTTTTTGATGTCTTTTATACATCAACATGTGTCCCCGGTGTGTCAGGGAACTCACGCAGCGTCAGAAAACAAAACCCTCTCTTTTCCTCCGTACCCAAATCTCTAAAAACAGGGCTACAACGGAGATGATTCAGATTTGCGTCCGATATGACGTAATATCGGAAATGTAGGCTGGCTTTACACCCACGGCCCTATCAGAAACGTTGCTATCAGAAACAATGTCCGACTGTTTTGGACGTAATATGGTCGGTGTTTACATTAGCATCGCTAACACTATGAGCTAACCTGTACTGGAGAGCATGTGTGTGAAGAAGCAGGAAATAAAAAGGAACTCACCTTGTGGTATAACAGGCAAGAGAGAAAGCCTTTGAGCTCCATACTGTTTCAGAAATAACCCTTGATAATCCATGATATGGCGTTTAATCACCGCAGTATTTAGTTTAGACAGTAGGCTATCTGCCGGTAGAATCTCCCGCATGAGCTCAGACCCCTCCTTTTTTTTAATCCTTTTTTTTAAAGGTTTATACCCCAAATCAGCACTTTTGAAATGGAGGGATATGAGGCATGGCTAGAATGGGTGATCTGTTTGGTATTTTGAGCAAAACACTTTATAGACATGTTTTTAATATATTTGTATTAGGGCTGTCAGTCGATTAAAATATTTAATTGCGATTAATTGCATGATGTCCATAGTTAATCGCGATTAATCGCAAATGAATCGCACATTTTTTATCGGTTCTAAATGTACCTTAGAGGAATATTTTTAGTTTTTTGAGTTTTTAATACTCTTATCAACATATGAGTGGACAAATATGCTTTATGCAAATGTTTGTTTATTATCATTGGAACAATGACAAATATTCTCCTGAATATTCTCAACACAACAACCTGGAACCTCTCTCTCTCTTACACTCTCTCCCAACCCTGTGTACTTCTTTGCACTGAGCCAGTTGCTCAAACAGACAAGCCTGTTTACAGTTGTCGGCGAAATGCCGCTCCTCTGTCTTCATAACAGTCAAAGCATGAGACTGAAGTTCCCACAGGGGTCAAATGAATGCGCTGTGATGTGCAGTCGACACGTTGGTTGGATGCGATCCGAATGATCTAACGCAGTCCCTCGTCCTCCACAATGTTAATTGTCCTGCAAGCTGTAGCCACCGCCACCCATTTAGCTATCGCTGTTGAAAGATTGCTGCCCATAGACGCCGTGTCCAGGCGTCACCCCGGCAAACTTTCAAGTGTGGTCTGCCGCAAGCGAGCGGCAGGAGCGGGGCTGTCAGCATCAGCTGTGTGCTTGGCTTGCTGTTTAAAACACCTTTTCTTGTATCCATATCTCTCGCTAGAATCTCCCACCATCCAACTAACAACAACGTCAAGCCTTTGGGCTCTGCAACTACGGGGCGGGCCGAGGACAAATACACATGCGTTAATCGCACGTTAAATCGCACGCACGTTAAATTGCATGTTAAAATAATTATTAACAAAATAAAGAAAAGTTATTAACGCGTTAACTTGACAGCCCTAATTCTTATATATCTGAGACCTATGCTATTGCCTAAAAATAGCATGATAGGTGACCTTTAAGTTAATAAGCAGTTGGAACACTTGACCTATATAAAGTACTTCAACTTTGCCTTTTTAAATAGCTTTAAATTGTTAATGGTTTAGGAAGATAATGACCTTGATAATAGAATCATCCTACATGACTTTTTTGGAGAAAACGATCTCACCACAGGGTTCACTCAGTTCTGGAGATCGGCTGTATTACAGGTTTTTTTTTAATCTCAAATCAAGGTCCACTTATTGACGGTTTATTTCAGAACCATATCACAGTCTGCAGGGGACGTGGACCCTGAAGACTGAGATGCAGTTAAATTCTCTAAAGCTACTAACAGGCCTTGGGTTTGGTCATATTCTGGTTTACACCATTTGAAACAATTTTTTTGAAGAAGTAAAGGCCCTGACACACCGGGCCGATTTCGGACGTTGATAGATGTCTGGCCGTCAATGAGCGTCCTGTCGCCCTACTCAGATTGGTGTGTCCAGCACCGTCATGTATTTTCCCATTTTTACTTCTACTAAGTCTTTGCGGTGTTTTCAAGTGCGACTTTTTGGCCAAGACACAGGAGACGTGAGGCGACACAACAATCGGGTCCGACGTGTTCTTTGGTGTCAGTTTGGTGTGTCAGGGCCTTAAGAGAAACCTAGACAGAAATACGGAAGTAGAAAGAGTTTTGAGAGAGAGAACAAAACGGAAACTTGTGTTATGAGGTCCATTTCTGCTTTCTCTTTCTTATGTAATGGTCAACTGAATTAGAGCTATGTTTTTGTTTCACTGTTGACTAATCTTCTCGTAATTGTATCACTTATTGAAATACGCACAAAAGCACAGAGCCCAAGGTGACCTCTTAAAATGAAATGCAAAGATATTTAGTATAGAGGGGAGAATTTGCTTATTATTTTTATTTTATTTTGGGACATACATAGTTTTCACTGTGTTGTTACATACACACAATCTCAAAAACACATATGCATGCATTATTGTTCTGGGGAGATATGCTCAAGGGTGCCTCTGTATTTCCCAGAAGGGCCCCC
>CALSBZ010040618.1:238387-250083 GCA_943591055.1 Gobionotothen gibberifrons
GGGTAGCATTTGCTTGGCATTTCCGGGTATTTCTCCACTGGTTAACAATACCGTGTAACTGTCACATTTGAAGGGACGAAATCGTGACATCTTCACGTCTCCCAGCATGGTAAATCGTCACATGTTCACGTCTTGCCGTGATACCGGGTTGGTCTAAAGACACTGATTTAATGATAAGGCTGTTTTCCCTATCAATTTAATTGTCTTTTTCAATTTAATGTCCTTTGCTCGTAGAAGTTTCCTAAATCACTCCTAAGCTCTGACTCCTTGATACATTTTTAAAGGCCAAGCAAGGAGCACTGAGAGTATTCTGAGTATGTCAGTGGATACGACCCAAGCTGCTAACAACCACTAAATAAGACTAAACGAAATCACACTGAACATTAGCCACCTAGCTTAGTGGTGGTGATGTGCAGCCATGAGACCATGGTGTTAATATGTGGAGAGTATACTACTGAACATGACATGTAAGTATCTTAAATTAGTTTGTCACAGAGCTTATTTTCTGCACTATTCCGGAATCCAATTTTAAATTCCAATTGCTGTTAGTCGAGGGATTACTTCGGAGTCTACAAAAATAAATCATCATTGCACCACTCCATACTGTACTTTGAAATTGTGCTTGGACAGAGACTGATCAAGGGTATTAGACCATTTTTTCAACAATTTGTCAAACTCACATTGCTGGTATTGACTATTGGTTTTTATTTCAGAACTATTGTGGTGGATTGCATTTTTATCTACAGGCTTTTAGCATTTTGGGTAATGTGTAGCCTACTCTAAGTATAAGCTACACAACACACCATTGTAATAAACTCTGCCGTAATATGTGTCTATGTGAGCGCTTACATTTGAATTAAAAACAAGACTGAATTTGGAAGGAATTGTATTCAATTTTCCTAAATTAAAAAACAAATCCTGAATTCTGACTTTTATCCATCCTCTGTAATACTTTAGGCACAGTGCAACTATTAGAGTACTCATAATCAGTGCTTGGCAAGATACTGCAGCCAGATATGCAGTTGTATGAACAGCAGAGGTGGGACTGAGGCCCAATCTCAAACCGCCATATTGCTGCTGTATTTACTCCCTCCATCTGACAGGAGGGAGCCTCATGTGTCACTCCACGGAGTTCACTTCGTCACGGAGGGGGAGTGTGTAGGGTGTAGGGCGTGGTTTGGGATTGGGCCCAAATCCTGTTTTGCAAGTAACAAGTAAGTCTCAAGTTTTTGCGCTCAAGTCCCGAGTCAAGTCCCAAGTCAGGATGGTCAAGCCCAAGTCTAAACTTTGAAAACCGAGTCTTTAACAAGTAATTATGTGCTGTTCACCAAATGTAATGACATGCAACAACAGAATAATACTATATTCAATTAACAGAAAATCATGAATGCTTTGACAAAATTGTATTTATTTGTTTAACAAGTTGTTCCTTACTAAAGAGTAACATAGCTAAATAATAATTCAAAAATGAAATACAAAATCAGTAAATGCATAGTTGTTCCTTCTTGAACTGCAGATCAAACTGCTTTTTATTAGTCATATTAATAATTTAATACATTTTCTCTCATCTGATAAAGTAACATGTTTTTTTAGGGAACAGTAAAGTTAGGCTACTGTGACGGTTTAATTCAGAAGGAGTTTAATTAATAAGATCCCTGATGTTAATTTGAACAGAATATTTATTCCACTCTGTACAACATGTTATAAGGGACCCCACAATGAATTTTAATTTGTATTTAATGTTGTTCCTAATCATTTCTGATGTCATTCACATATACATTCACACTGTGCTCGAAGCAGTATTAATGTTGTTGTTGTTGCTAATTTTTGCCACAAGGTTGCGCCTATGAGTAGAAAAGAGAAGAAGAAGTAGAAGAAGTGGTGCCACATCACATAATCTGCTCCTGTATCTGTATCAAATGCATTCATTGATGCTACCAAATGAGACAATACAAATAAAAGTAGTACAAAAATAATGGTTCTAATAGTAACATTAAACTTGAATTACTTTACATATTCATTTGTTAATATATACGCAAAAAATGTGTATGTGCTTTGTATTGGTCTGCATACTAGACTAGAGTAAAATGTGTGGAAATCTCAGTTCATTTTTAGGGCTGCGCGATTATGGCCAAAAGTATGCTGTAAATCTCACGGTAAACAATTGGATCATAACCACATTCGGTGTTATTATGACTGATCATAACTCAGCTTTATGCACACATACATTTAGCATGGTTTAAGAAACGGGCTCCGTGTTACAGGACGGGTCGGGGGTTCTGCAGCTCCAAGGCAGAGACACGCGCTCACCAAGGACGAAAAACTATAGCCGGTCACAGAGATCTGCTATTTTAAAATAAAGTCAATACCATATCGACCCTAAATATAGTCTATATTAAGAACGAGAAAAGTTTTTACGTCGGAGGCGGGGTCTCGTTCTTTCTTGTGAGAGCTGCTCATGAGCTGCTCATGCTCTGCGCATGAGGACAAAATGGCCTGAGATTTTCTAGAGCAATACGTCACAGATGTCCCCGTCATGCCTGGCTGTCAGAGCAGAAGTACCCGTATGTACGACCATAGAGTATGCACAGTTGAAGCCCCGCCCCTCGGGCTCCCGCTCTCGGCTCACTAGAATGAATGGAGAGAGAAAATCAATCTAGATTCGGCTTTTAGTGCATTTTACAACTTTACAAGGGCTATGACATAGTTAATACTGGGTAGTTTATTTAGTAATGACCCGCTGGTTTACAGACGTCGCTTTCCCCATGTTAGTCAATGGGAAAAAGTATTTCTGGGCCGGGTGACGTCACGGACTGATACGGAAATCGTAGTACCGCCGTTTGGACACAACAAATATTTTCCTCAGAGTCCGGCGCACTTCCTGGGGGCTTGGATTACATGTTATGTTAATGTAAATGCGGATAGACGCAATTCGCTCAGGCGGCGCGAATGACGTGAATGACGTGAATGACGTGAATGACGTGAATGACGTGAATGACGTGAATGACGCGATTGACGGGATTGAAGGGAGCCACGCTAATCGTGTACGCCAATCAGCCGTGAGTTATTTTTGTCTGTATGACGTTGTTGTTATAGCTACAACGTTAGCTTAGCCTGATCGATCCGTTCAGCATTCAGTAAGCACGCATTTTAAAAGTGTTTTTCCTGCCGTCTTGTCTGCACTAATTCATGGTTCTTACAAACCGGTATCAGTATGTTGTTAGTTCGGCATGATATGGAACCGTGTATTACAATTAAATCACTGTAAAATATGTTCATTTTGTTGTAGTTGGTATCTACATTGAGATAAGCCACGCCCCCTCGCCAGCGCGTCTTGTTTGAAAAATGCAGTAAACACAGCTGACAGCCGCGGTGAAACTGGAGAGATTAGAGCGATTAGAGCAATGTGAACGCACAATTAGGGGGCCATTGAAATTTGCCTTTTCTGTTAAGACTCTGTATTTTGGTATTGGTATTTCCTGGTTTCTTTCACTTTGGGTGGCTCCGCAGTAAAAGCCGGAGCGGAGCTTTTAAGATAACGTTTGCATTTGCTGAAAAAACTGTTAATAGTATACTTGACCTGCTGTCAAGTCATGTGACTCTAGTCCACACCTCTGATCAACAGTATAGCTCTATAGATTCTTCATATGAATCATTTTTAAATATCACCCTTCTTCACTAGGCAAAAGCATTTGGCACATGCTCACTTGTATTATTTTGCTCATGCTTATAACCAAACAGCCAGCACAAAGAATGCTCTGAACAAGTTCCCACAGTCTCCTGTCTGGACCTGTGTCAAAACCAGGCCTTTGAGCTTGTACAGTTCTTGGATGAGGCTGAGATTCACTTGCTTACTTAGTGACCCTGTTCATTTTTGAATAACTCTACATTTCCCCTGCTGATGAACTTGATGCATTGGCGGTAGCAGCTTACAATTCGTGTTTGGCCTAGCTTGAAAGCCATGGACATGATGGCCATGCCGCCAATGAGGAAGAGTGAGGTAAGCATGAAGTATTTAGGGTGCTTAGGTATAATATCGCCAAAACCAATAGTAGTGAGTGTGATGAAGCAGAAGTAGTAGGGATCAAAGCCCTTCATGTCTGCTTCCCACAAGGGCAGAATCAAACCACCTAAGCAAATGTAGGCAAACACGATGAAAAGAATCAGGACAAAGGGTACATCCAGCTTTTCCATTCCATTCCCCAACCCTGTAAAGTCCCATATGGCATATCCTCTGGGTGGGGGGGGCAGCCGGTCTAGCTCTGGGCAGGAGAGGGTTCGGAGCAGTGGGCCCTTTCTCAGTAATTTCTCCCTAGCGAGAATTTTCTCAAAGATCTCTTTGTTGTTTTCTAGGTGTATGGACTTGTGCCGTACGTCCGCCTGGCTGTGCAGCACCTGGCGAATGTCAAGGGGTTCACGGACAACAATGTCCTGGCTAAAAAAAAAAGTACCTTCCTCCAGGGCCAGGTTCCTTGAGACCTCTTCCCTCTTTTTCCGAGCCTTCCAAGGTGACCATGAGTGGGAGCGGAGGATTTTGAAGAGGGCGTGAATGCGCACATAGGCTCTGGACATCAGAATGGCGAGGAAGTCGCCCACATCAAGGGTGACCAGAAGCATGAGGGGAACGCCCACCATGGCATACAGCACACACACAACTTTACCTTTCAAGGTGACTGGATAGATCTCCCCATACCCTGCAACAACAATGGACAAATGGACAGTTAGGAGTTGTGAAACAGGGAAACATTACTTCTTACCACAGCTATAACATTATGGATTCAGATTAATGGACTTATCAATACAAAAACAATTTCTTTAAAGGTCACCGATTGTGAAAAATCCACTTTTTCATGTCTTTTATACATAAACATGTGTCCCTCTGTGTAAAGAGATTCTGAAAGTTTCAGGAACAAAGATTCTCTCACTTTTTGTCCTGATCCATTTCTATAAAAACCTGTCTGAAAATGAGCTGATCAGATTTTCGCCACTTTATGATGTCATAACGATTTTTTTGGCTTGTGTATCCATTAGCCAATAACCAACCAAGGTACCCCCCCATCTTATCACCTTCAGTGTTTCCCCTACACTGCCAACAGAGCCCCGCGCCCCCCTGAAATTCAAGTTGTTTTAATTTTTTTATTTTCTTTTATATATATATAGCACCAAATTGCAACTGAAATAATCTATCTACGGTCACTTTTCACATTGAACATGTGCTCTTTTATTAAATAAACTAAACACTTTCATTTTAAGTTGTGAGTTTAGTGTGTTTGACCCTAAGAAACACTGATGCATTAATCAATAACATTACATTGCATTTAGCTGACGCTTTTATCCAAAGCGACTTACAATAAGTGCATTCGACCAATAACAATAATCAACAGCTTCTCTCTCTGCTCCAGAGGATTAAAAATAAATAAATGAATAAATATATATAATATATAAATCAGCATGTTTCTGGACACAACCACAATAAGGGGCACACATTGGAATTTAAAATATCAAAAGGACATAATGTTACTGCACCCTGTGTCATTTTGCTATCTCAGAAATTATTTATTTTCCTGTGCTCAAACTGAAAAAAACATGAATAAATAATAGGTGGGGAAAGAAGTACTCAGATCTTTATTTAAGTGAAAATAATAATACCACAGTGTTGGCTCTGTGCCAAGTAAAAGTCTGGCATTCAAAATGTTATTTGAGTAAAAGTGGAAATACTCAAGTAAAGTACAAGTACCTCAAAAATGTACTTAGGTACAATACTTAAGTAAGTGTACTTAGTTACTTTTGGACAGTGAGTAACTGTATTATCCTTTATACAAACAAGCAAATGGCATGCATGCCATGTGTCATAAAATACATGACTTCCAATCAATCAACAAATGCTACTTTTTCAAACAATGGACATTCATGCAATAATACAATGGCAGACAAAAATGTATCTATATGCCTGGAAGCATTGCCTTGAACCCTCATACTCGTGGTGAAAAGATGAAGGAAGTTCTCAACTAAAAGGGAAAAACAGAAGACAATGTGCCTCTGACATCTAACATCCTTTAATAAGCTTTTTGTGGTGTTGTAAAAAGCATTCTCTTCTGAGAGTGTCCTCTCTTCAGTGAGTTGTGGGCTTCCTGTTCCTGCGAAGCCATTAGCCATTAGGAGCTGGTGCTCCTTAACCACTTATAATGTATCTGAAAGTAACAGACATAGGCTACTTATGTATCTTCACATAGTCCTTACGCATCAAATAATGTCAAGAAAAAGAGCAAGCTCGAGATAAATACAAGATGGAATAAGGAATAATATTAAATAACATTCAAATAGTATGAAAAGTGAAACATTAACAAAGAAAATGTTCTGAAATAACATAACTGACTTCTTCCTCTAGATATCTTCAGCTAGTTGGTTTGAGGTTTGAAGCTAAGACAGAGTCAACTGTGGGGGTCTGTCAGCCTGCACTTAGTGTTACTTAGAACTAAATGCAATCATGCTGATGTTAGCATTATAATTAATCTCGAGGGGGAACATACATTTATCTACATAATCACAATGAATGCAATTGATAACAATACCTTATTTCAGTCTTAAATAAAGGGGTTGACCAACTGACCAAACAACCTGCAATCCCAAGAGCCGCGCTGCTAGCCTGACTATCTGAATATCTTTTAATACAAATGAATATGCAAATGTTAAAGTGACAAAATTAGTGTTTGATAAGATATTGGTTCACTAATTGAAAAAAATAAATGTGTTTGGATTCAATCCAATGTAGAAAACAACTGCAAGAGGCTGGAAGATGGACTATGCTTCAGCTAGCATTTAGCTAACATTTTACCAGTGCTACCCCAGCTGTGTGGCTTTGGTCCTGGGGGACTTTCTGTTGCTGACGTTACACAGGTTGGACCATTCGCTTTATGACCACCAGAATCGTTCACTTATCTCTGCCATGCTGGACCCAAGCATGTCCACAGACTGTAATCTCACAGGAAACACATATGGCTATGTGTGTATCAGGGTTGCCAACTTTGGGTACCTGGCTGGAGTGAGATTTTGATATCATGGGTTTAATTACACATATGCGCAGTAAATGACTGCTATCATGTCAGTAGCGGGACCTTAGCATATATATATAGGATATATACAATATATACAACTACACAATATTGGACATAGACTATAAAGGGCACACAGTTTCATTCACTAATGAAAGTCAAACACATGTTTGTTTCCACTGTTTTATTGTGTGCCTGTCGCGATAAGCAATTAATTTACTTATCGTACGATAAATAAAAATGAACTCGATAAATTGCCATTTACATGAGGATGTGACTAGCAGTTTGGAAGGATGTACTTGAATTATTATTATATTTTATCATTATGTCAGTGGTCTAAAATGGTCATACAACAGTGCCGACAATATTATCGTTTATCGCAATAATTTCCGGGAAAATGTATCCAACTAAATTAATTATCGTGAGAGGCCTATACATGAAACACACACACACAGACAAATCTACAGACTTACTCCAAACTGCCAAATATATTAATTAACACACTCTCACTCTCATATACTATTTGACTCTATGTTGGCCTAGTAGAACAATAAGCAGCAGACTTTTACTTTGTATCATTTCTACTGGATCTTAGATCTGCGCATGCGTAATATGGGTCGGCAGTGGCGGCTCCGGAGTATTTTTGTTGGGTAATCTATGGTAGGGCTAACCCATACAGTGGTGGGGCTCAAGTCAGTATTTGCAATGTAATTACATACACGCTCCCCTTGACAGTGAAACGCCACGCGTGAGGTTTAGATTATTTCCCTGTCTCAATCCAAATTGAACTGTATGAAATAAAAAGGCACATTTGTCTTGTAGTGAATAAAAAGGGCGACCTGGAGCCAATCCTGCAATTTCCCCACAGGTGAAAGAGTTGACATGCTGAAAACCCAACCCCTGCAGGGGGGTCTGGGGGGGATTCTCCCCCAGGAGATTTTTTGAAATACTAACATAAAATACACATTCTGGTACTCTCTTGAGAAGAAAAATAAATACATATATTACTACACGAGATATTTAAAAAAATGAATGCCATTTTAGTTTTTTGTTACTTTGTTCTGAAAGCTGAACCTGCTGCTCCTCACAGAGAGAAGAGGGAAGAGGCTGTGTGAATTACTTTACATTGTGGATAAGGGTGGATAGCCCCCATTGTTCTGTGTGTCAAAATGAAAGACAGCCCACACACCTATCAATCATCAAACCGTGGGGTCTTATTTCATTACATGTTGATTTCTATCAACATGTTGTATCGATGTATATAGAGATGTACTACAGCAAAAGTATTCTCCGTTGGGACTTCCTGCAACAACACCACGCCGTTATCTTGATTCTGATTGGCCAGAAGACATTATCAAAGATGTTCTATTGAGAAGACGATCACTACGTGACAAAAGTTTTCAAAACCGTTTCTAGTCTTTGGTATTCTTGTTTTGGCGTGAGAATAGTTTGGGCAGCGTGAGAGCGTGAGATTGAGAGTGAAAGCGTGTGTCACACGCCAGATGCGTGAGAGTTGGCAACCCTGGTGTATATTGCATGGCAAAGGAGTGATATCAATGAAACTAGAGGAGAGAGCTTGAATGTACCAATACCTCAGTCTGTCTGTAAATGTTGGAAGATTAAAAGGTTAAGGCTCTTCCCTGTCAGATGATTTGTTGGCTGTTCTCCATTACCGGCACATACTGATTAATTGAAAGTCATACAGATGAGTTAAATATAGAGAAAACCTCTAAAGTTTCTGACAGCCCCATGGCGTATCCCCACCGGGACACTAAACTTGGTTGATGGTGTTTGATCCCCCCGTAATGACTTATCGAATAGCTGTTCTTATTTTATCTAGTTTGTTTGAGGGATTGTGTTTCCCACACTCCAACTTCACATTGTTTAAGGGAGTCTGTTTTTTTGTTCATTCACTGAGCATTGGCACATTCTGCAGTCAATAACTCTTTCTGTGGGTGTCTTCTTTGTCTGCTGTGGGTTCCTTAAGGTTTCTGGGATCAACCCTATCCCAGGACATTCAAGTTGGCACCCCACATAGACACCTATCAGGAAGAAGGTGTCTATGTGGGTGCCCACTGGGGGCTGGCAGTTGACACAGTGGCTGATTAGGGAATCACAGTTTAATGCTCCCTCAATAAATGCACAAGTGCAGTTAGCATAATAACAGCTAAGGGCCAATAGCTTGCATTGGAAAACTGTTGCTCGGTGTGTGAATGAGGGTCTCCTGCCACATACAGTACAAACTAATTTATACATTGTTATGGAATCCTAGGGGGGAAAACATGACATCATTGTGGCACATGGCACAAGCATAACAAAATATATATCAGGCATGAAAACGGGTCAGGGGTGAAAAAGGTGAGAAGGATATTACCCCTTTAGGGGGGTCCGCGGGGCAGTTGTGTTGCATGCATGTAGCAGCCGCATGTGTGTAAACTGCCCCGCCCCCTCGCACACAGACGGGGGAGAGAAAGATCTCTCTTCAAATTTCTCATCGAATCTACACGATTCACGTAGGTCACCTATTTTGGTTTCAAAACAGCGAATTTCGCCGAAAGGTGAGTGATTTTCATGCCTGATATATCTAAAGGAAGCATTTTAAATCAATAAATGTTTATAGTTTTCATTACTTGCAGTAGTGATGCCATACAATGATTTAAGCCTGATTCAAATATCAGATTACATATAATGTAGTCAGTTTCATCTCGCACGGATTATGAGGACAATGGCCGACATAGATTTATATCCCCCCACTGCCACACTAAACACTCCCTGTTTAGAGAACCCACACCGTTATTGTGAGTAATACAGCAGGATTGTTGGCATGGATTATTGTTTGGAATGTCAACTGATATCTTGTTAAAATCCCAAAACACAATCTCTGCCTAAATAAATAATAATACATAACTAGAAATGTGTCATTTAAATTCAAATATAATGACATAAATGGGCCACTGTCTCATCACATTAATGAATCAATTAATACTATATTTAAAAAATAAAATAAAACAGAGAATGTCGTTAAATTAACTCCTCTGAATAATAAACAACTTTCTAAAATGTTCCAGGGGAGGGTGGGGGGCAGTGACCTCTAAGGATACGAATGCCCTGCTCAACTATTAATAACTATGTATTTTTGCCAATTGGTGCCAGGCTTTATCAGAGCTATCCCACTAAAAACAGGATCTACTGGAAACGCGGTGGACCAAAACAGTGAAGCTGAAAACATTATTAGGGCCCGAGCACGATGTGCTAGGACCCGACGGCGTCCTAGCACGAAGTGTGAGGAAACCTATTGTTATTGGTGGAATTCTTCTTATTTTTCTGCTGGCGTTTCCTGTTTTTGAGGTCTTTAGGATGCTTCAAAAGTTGTATAATTTTGCACGGATTCCAGAATCGGTGAAAACTACAATATTCTGGACTCAATGTGTTCAAATTGTCCAATATGCTCTCTAGCGCCACCTATGGCCATTTCCATTTTTGGAAAGATGTACAAAGTCGCACAGTAACTCCGAATGACCTGAAATGTTGCACACTTATTCGGGTGGACCTTTTTTTTAATTGGCATAATTTTAAAAACAGTTAAATATTCACTTACATTTCAAATTTTTGTTTTTCAACACCAAACGTAGTATACAGTATCGGTGGAGGGTCAGACACATTACCGTAGGAAATGAGCATGTTCAGTCGATTAATAAGGCCGTCATTACTCTAAACGTGTTTGCAAAAAGGCGGGGCTTAGATAGAAATGCTCATAACTCATCAACAATGTACCAAAAAAACACACATTTTGGTGGTAAGGTTCAGTCTGTATTGGGGAATAGGCACAACAAGTAATTTTCATTTTGGACTATAGGGGGCGCCAAAAACATGACAAATGTATAACTCAAGAACTGATGGACGAAATAAATATTTTTTTTTAGACATACTCTGGGGATGAGTATGAACTTATATTTAAAGTGTCGCAACAAATGACAAATGTGGGCGTGGCCTGTACTTTTTTTTTTTATGACGATGTTTTCAAATGTGTTTTGGAATGCAAAACTTGGGACACACTTAATTTTTCAAAAAAACTGCTCACTCTATTATGTGGTAGTCACATATAGTTTCTCAGAACTTTCCTCATGGAATTGCGGACATATTTCTAATTTGCTCCCATTAGCCCCGCCCCCCAAGAAGTCGGCCATTTTGAAAAATGTGCGTTTTCCAGCCATTTTAAGCACATTCTTGCAAACTCCTCCTAGGCGAATGATCGGAAAAATTCCAATCCACGACACGTTCAGCCCATATCCAATGTGATGCTAAATTGTGAAGGAATAATTGATCGCTCAAACGATGACCTCGTAAGCGAACGGAGAATGTTCAATTTTTGACGATTTACATGTCGCAAATTACTCCAAACTACTCGGATATAGTTTTCCCGATATTTACGAAACGCTGTATACACATTGCTCTTATGATTGCGGACATATTTCAAATTTGCTTTTATTAGCCCCTACAGAAAGTTGGCCATTTTGAAAAATGGGCGTTTTTCATGCATTTTACGGACATTTCTGCGAACTTCTCCTAGGGGAATGATCGGAAAAATTCCAATCCAGGACAAGTTAAGCGCATATCCAATGTCATGCTACATTGAGAAGGAAT
>CALSBZ010040619.1:24826-39787 GCA_943591055.1 Gobionotothen gibberifrons
GTGTGTGTGTGTGTGTGTGTGTGTGTGTGTGTGTGTGTGTGTGTGTGAGTGTGAGAGAGAGAAGCCCAGACATAATGAATGTTTTACCCCTGCGTAGGCTGGAGTCAGAGTGCCTGAAATCATAGCCACAACTTTGGCTCTGCACTTTGTATTTATGTGTGTGCTTACTCTGCATAACACAGATAGTTGTGTATTGGCAGTGCACACATACACACGTGTACTAGTAGTCACTATGGTGCCCTCGGGATAACAACAAACACACAACACGCCCACACACTTAAGCTGTGATCTGGGGATGATGGTGTGTGTGTGTGTGTGTTAATGTTTAGCTCCATCCCATGAGTTCAATAGAGAAGATCATTTCTGAAAACTGTTAAGCTAAGCATGGCACACACTGTGAGTGTGTGTGTGCTGTTGAATGTATGTGTGGAGGTGCTTGTTTCTTGTACATGATTTCCAGTGGCTGTGAGCCTGTAGCCTGGCTCATTATGGTAATTCTCTGTGTCTTTATTAGGCCAGTAATGGCTGACAGCAGGAAGGCAGAACATTACATTGATCCCTCTATAATTATTCCACAGTTAGCACAGCATCGCCCTGTGTGCACGTTCTGTGTGAGCGTGCACGCAAAATGTGTATCACTGCAAAATACAAACAATGTGAAAAAGATTCCTCTGTTAGAACTCTTCTACTTCTCTGTATTGACTGAAGCCCTGTTGACAGGCTCCCTCTGCCTTTCTCTTCATTTGTATTGCACTTAATTGGCATCTGTTTTGTAATAAATATATTTAAGCTTGGCTGCATGGGAAAAGGCCAACATAAGGGAGACATTAGGACAAGCAAGTGTCTCTAAACCCTGTGTTTGCATCACCATTGGCTGTCTTTATTTGCCTTTCATTTGGTAACTGCACTGCCTTTCATTTGGTAACTGCACTGTCCCTCATTGAACCCTCCTTCATGTTACGCGATACAGGCAAATATGTCACAAAAATAATATTTGTTTGTGTTTTGTCAAGGCCAGGGGGGTATGTCACGAAGCTGGTTCAACCTAACCTGGATATGTTTGAGTTAGCCGGTTGGCCTAATCCAAAACATACGCCCTCTCGCTAAACGGCACTACGACACGGGTTATCAAGTGGATCGCTCAAGCCAGCCGTGCCCTATCTAGTTAGGTGCGCATTTACATGACAGGGGTGGTATTTGGAGTGATTTTCGACCAATCACAAACATGGAGAAGCGTACTGACAGCGCAGCGCGTCATACTTCCTGAATCAAAAGTCAACTATATAATTAGACAAATATGAAGACGTTAAACTTTAAACATCCATGACTTAAACACTTTATCCAGGATAAAAGCCACATAGCTGCACCTGCAAGGTGAATACAGCTGGTAAAAGAAAAAGTGTTTGAATGCATACATTAACAGGTTTATGATACCACTGCCCCGTCTAAGACACGATCTGACTTTAATTACATTTGACTCGAGTGTTTCGTCAACTTAATGTGTTGCTTAAAATAATACTTCTGCATACAGTATGTGACACTGTGAGTGTTGCACGGCCAGATACGGCTCAGCTGACTGACGTGCAATATATTCCGTGTGTAAATCGAAGAGATAATACATTTTACAGCATATAGACCGTAACTTTGATCCAGTTACTTATGTTGTGGCAGATATTTAAGTAAGCTTTCTTAACGCTAATGTTATAATAGTCAGATTGCTCTGAAGATGGGAGGTGATATTCTATTAATGTTTACGTTCACATAGTCGGTGATTTTTGGCGGCCGGCTTTCCTGCAACGGCAGTTTTTCTGTATTTCCTTTCTCCTGTAATGTGACTTGATCGCTTTAAACTCTGCATCCCGCTCCGCACACGGAACTCTGATTGGTCAGCAGGCAGTGCTTTCACTGAGTTGAGCTCTTAGCCTGCAACCTAACCTGGTCCCGACCAGGTTAGCCGCTCAGCATAAGTTACCATGGAAATCTAGCCTGCTAAAAAGAGAACCAGCTTTATAGAACCGTAAAGCCGGAGTTTCCCCTGAATTTAGCCGGCTAAGCGAAAATCCTGCTTCGTGACATACCCCCCTGATTCCAGTCGGATGTGCATTGCTGAGGTCAGCCTGTGAGGTTGAACCTCACTCTAGCCCAGGGGTGGGCAAACTTTTTGGCTCGGGGGCCACCATGAGTTTTAAAATTTGACAGACGGGCCGGGCCAGTAGCAGATCGGTAAACAAATATTTAGCTGTCTACTCCTCATTATACACTCGGCACTCAATGTTGACTTTTCTTTTCTTTGGTTCACTCATTTTACAGATGCAGGTTCAAAGGTGAATAAGGTTCAAAGGTGAATTATTGCGTCATTGCGTCATCGTTTGCGTCATGACGTAACCGTTTACGTGCCTTCTTATGACCCACACAGCGTTTAACGTTGCTGATTTTCTCTGCAACACCGCTCACAACAACATCAATAGAGGACTGCGTCGGGTAGTTTTTAATTATACGAAGCCAGATTAAATTAAAGAACTACTTCTGCAACCTTATACTTTTCTCCAGAGTGCTGTGGTGCATCGTTTATTAATATGGTTCAGCTGCATTACCGCCCGCTGCAGTGCTGCTCGTCTACCGGAGTTTATTCTCCCGTTAACTCGCGGCAGCGGCCGCTGTAAAGTATTCACTGTCTGACTGTCACACAAGTAGCTGATAAATATCCCCCATCTCCATAAGTGAATGTGTTTTAGTCTGAAAGCTGTTTGGCATCACAACACTGTTATGAAAGTTTCTCTGGCATTCTACAGGTGATGTTAGCTAATCAGACTATCTTGACTAGGCTACTTGTTGCTATCATATTGTGGCATAAGCCGTTTTCTGCACGCATGTTTTACCGGCGTAGTTTTCGTTATGATTTTACTTGAGATGGCCACTGTAAGCGATTTCGAACCCTGAAGGCAGGAGAGACTGAAAAGAGTCAAGGGAAGCTTATAAAAGTTAACAGCATTTAATTAAACAAAAGATGCGGTGGTGTACAAATGAAATTGGAAGGAGGCGCTCTCCCCATCTGTCTGCTCAGTCCAGTATCCGGGGTCAGAAGACGCTGCTCCCTGGTTTGTCCTCCCTGTTGTCTTCTGAGGTCTTCTCCTATTGGCCGGCGTCATCGGGGGCGGGTCCTATGCATGTGGTGCCTTTTCTGTTGCTAAATTACATCATTCTGGTGTCTGTGGTGTTTAAACATTCCCTGCTACACATTATTCAGCGTCAATAAATGAGTGCTAATCCCAGTGTGCTCAGTTTAGAACATCACATGTAATTTCACCTTCCATCATGGTTTGAAACCGTAGCATCCCGTCAGATGCTAATGCTAACCGGAAGTGACGAATTTTCAGAATAAAAGTGTCAAGTTAACAGTTAGTGAACTTCCGTTTTTTCAGAATAAAACCGATTTAAATCAAATATTGTATTTAATTCAAATTACACCTTATCAACATTGATTTTAAATTGACTAACAGTCCCTCCTTACACACCTTAAAAGGTGTGTACATAATACTGAAATCAATGAGTTCTTCATCTGAACTTTACATAGTACATAACTCTTGTCAAAATCATACTATCAAAATGGAATGGTTCAATAACCTCAACTTTATAAAATACAAAAATACTTTGATGGTGCTCAAACGTAAAAGTTTTCCCTTGTGCATAACTTCTAGTGTTAACATTCAATATCATTCCTAAAAATAGCAGCATGGATTGGAACATTTCTTTCTCCCTCCTTTCACATCATAAATCATCTTCATATTGTATCTGGTGTAAAGGCACTTGTTCTTTTACAAAGTATAAGAAGGATTAAACTATCTAAAAATAGGTAAATATTACTCTTTATTTAAACAAGTCTAGCACCATTCTATCGGTCTGTTTTTATCTAAATGTTTGTGTCATCCTTTTACTGTGTCTCTGGTGCAATTTACGAATCTCTGCTGGCTCCAGTAGATATAGCTCTCCCCATCCACATTCTTGTTAGTTGTGGGACAGAGGAATAATAATTCAGAACCTGCTGATACTTGAATCTTACTACTTGGCATATGTTACAAAACAAAAAACATCTCCATGGTGAACTAAATAAAATCCTTGTAATCTTTCTCAAATCTAATATAACAATGAACTATTCCTGTTTGTGGTAAAAACACACTAACGTTATGTAATACAATTTCATTATGATTAAAAAACAACTCAAGTCATGATGATGTCAGAGTGAATGATTTCCTGAGTGTGTCTGTCCTGTAAGGTACGTCATTCTCTGCTTGGATCGTGTGCAGAAATCCCATCGATTGCACCTGGCAATACTGCTTCTACCTATCTATTATCAAGGTGAAAAATGAATACAGAAATCCAACATACATCAAATGTCTTTCTATTATGAATTTAAATCAAATGTATATCCCCATAATGACCTAAACAATAAAGTCTATGGCTTTTACTACTTTTACCAGGCTAGTTACAAGATGCTGTCTAAATTAAATTCTGTCTCATTACATTACTATGTTTTAGCTTAACTGTAATATGTTCTTTCTACATTGCAAACCTCAGGTACTTTAATATCTGTTGAAATATTACAAAATGGTTTCATTATCACAGGTCAACTTCTTCGGTATTCCATTCTGGAATTACATCTCTCACAGGAGCCCCTTGGCCACTGATTCTGCATCCGTGTTACCTGTTATAACTCAATCAATATTTAGAAACATGTCAACATTCACCAAACAGTATATTATCCCAAGATATGGAGCAGGTTAATTCTAAAACTATCTTCAATGCTCAGTTTGAACATCTGGGTTGGGGCGGAACGTTTCTTTCAATCCTTATAAGAAAAATTTAAATTGTGAATTTTACAACCATGTTGACCTTTATACATTATACACACTCCCCCCTTTTTACACATGAACTCATGTGTAACAAAATCCTGTAATGGGGAGGGGAAACAACTTTCAGGTAAATATTAGTTAGGGACATAGCGAACATTTACAATTTGACATCCATTATTGTCATTTCCAAAGTAAACACTTCAGTGAAAATAAATGTTTCTCTCCGTCCTTCAGTCCTAAAAGAAACAGAATCTTCAGATTTTAGTTTGAGTTTTACATTTGCAAACCGCCAACTCCTGTGCGGTTTCCCCTTTTTATGGAATTTTTAGGAAACCTCTTGTTTCCATTGGAGCTCCAAAATAATATGTTAGTCCAAAACATGCTTGGTTAGTTATTGTTTTAGAATCATGCAGTTAAACTGAACACATGCCGGCATACATTCACACTCACACTTTCTGGTTGTCAAGTCAGGTCTGGTCAGATACACCCCAGAGTCAGTCATTGACAGTGCTTTTGTCACACTGTCAGTCAGGGTCAAAGGTCATTTGGTCTCATTCTATTGGCCATGTCGTGCTCTGCAGAGTCTTTTCAGAGGTATTTCAGCATAGGCGGGTACCCTTTATCTACAAAAATATGTCATACATTCCTTATTCATTCACGATTTCAACTATGATTTTCAAGATTGTTTCTAACTTTTCATTTTTCCTGAAACTTGGTACAAAACTCACTTCCTTATAGTACTACTACTACTGTAATTCATTTACACCTAATTAGTATTACAATGTCTAATAGATGTAATTCAGAAACTTGTGTACATAACTATTATCTTGAGTCAAACCATTACTAGGATCTGTGTAGCTCTGCATTTCATATCTCATTATACTCATTTATCTTCAATTCTGGTCTACTTAAAAAACAATGTTAAACTCTTTAGCAGTGTGTGGAACCCTGGGTGTCCGAACATGCAACAATTACTCCCTCCTTTATCAAGGATTTAAAAACAGAAGTCATTTCATATTTCCATCTTAAAGCCCTCCTATGGTAATAACTATGCTACAATGGTGAAATCAATACTTTGGTTCTATATTTGGCTTGGCACTAGCTCTTCCGTTAACATTATCTATATAAATAAAGATTTGTCTTATAGAGTGGTTCCTAAAACTATAATTTTAATGGTGTTCAATATTGTACCAAATGAGCTCACTACTGTATTCACACATGAATACAAATCTCTAAAAGAATAATTCGTTAACATGATGAAAAGATTGAAGAATATGGTTCTACTCTGTATTCCTAACTCCAAAACACCCACTGCTTAAAGTGGAGTGAATTTTTCCATCATGTCTCCCCCTTTATCCCTCAGTGTGTTTTCTCATTTTACTTTAATAGTTTCCTCTTTACTGCTATTTTAATTTACCAATTGATTAATTGGAGATTAATAAATCTTTCTGTCTTTACGTATGTATCAAGTCTATTCAAGTTCTTTAAATGTGGTCTCTTTTATGTGCGTTTTGTGAATAAGTGTGTTTATGTGTAAACCCACTCATTCCCGTTTTCCTTTTCTCCTCCTCTGGTTTTCTCAAGCCGTGACCCCGGCATCCTCACTTCTAATCGACCCTGCCAACTCCTCTGATTCTGTCTTCTCTTCAGTCCATCAGCTCTTGAATCCATCCGCTGTAACTCTTTTAGGCAGCCTTTGGCCCAGTTACATCTGCAGCCCCCATCTTGCCACTGTTCTTGCACTGCTTTGCATTTCCTGTCCCCCTTTTCAGTCTCTTTGCTGCTTTCATGGAGGGCGGATTCTGCTCTCACGTCTCACACTTTGCTCTTGAGAGTATCTCTCTGTATGTCAGCATAAAGTTTGGTTTTGGATGTCTCTGGTGGAGATAGTTCTGGCTGCCGTTCTGGATGCAGTCTTGTTGTTGTTGTTTCAGCTTTGTGTCTGTTCGATGGAGAAGGAGGAGTCTCCTGTTGGGTTAGGTTTTTTGTCTGCTTGGAGGGTCGGGGTCGTAGCTCTTCTGATGCAGAGGGGGAGTCCAGGTCTCGGGACGCATTACCTATAGAAAGTCTAGCACACTGAGGTTAAATAAATCCAACCCTTTCCACTCTGTCTTTTCTAATCATACTATCTGTCTTAGTTGTTAAATGCCATCTAAACAACACAATTAATGTCTACTAATGATATTACACAAACTCCTTCCAAGAATTACTTCAACCATTGCTACATATTTACCCAACATAACTCTTTCAGGAAACCATTTTCTATAATTTGGAATACCTACATGTTTCAAGCATCACATATTCCACACACTACGAAAGAACATCTCCACACTTTAAATCCCACTATTACTTAGCTTAATAGTAAACCTGCAGAGCACACCACAATCAGATCACTGTAATGTAAGTGTACTCAAGTGTAGGCCTATGTCTACTTTCCGTTATACTTATTACTTTTGGTGAACATTTATTTATATTCTAAATTCCTTGTCTATGATATGCAAACAGTTTGAGTGTAAAAATGTGTTTCTCAATGTATTTACACTCTACAGATTCTTGGGTTTACTCATCTCCTGGTGCTGTCGTTCCTAAAAATGTTCGATTCCTTATTGTTTTGTACCAGTTTTCCAAAATCAGTTCTAACTGCCGTGTCGTTTCTGGAAATGTGGCGGTACGGCTACACACTTTGTAAGTGGGTGCCAACATGTTCCTTTTTTAAGTTTGATCCGGAGTGCATCTGCAGTGCGTTCTACAACTTCCCATGGTCCATTCCATACAGGTTGCAACGAGTTAATCTTGTGGATTTTTACATTTACCCAATCCCCTGGTCCAACAGAAATATTCGTCATGGCCCTGGCATATGCTTCCGCCTCAATTTTTCTCATATCTAAACACTGCTTCTCCTCTGTATTGGGAGGTGATACCTTGTGGTGGATATTGCTGAGTGGGGCAATCTCTGGCCAAATGTCTACAATCACCACATATGAAGCAGCCATCATCCCTTCTTCCTCTTGAGCGTTGCTTTCCTCTCCATTGTCCCTTTTGTTGATGCTGTATGGGAGTGTATACCTGAGCCTGTGACTGTACTTGGGTAGGAAGATACATAGGTATTTGCTGTTGCTGGAATTGTGTGGGAAGATACTGCAGTGCTTCAGGCTGTACTTGTCTAGGAAGATACACAGGTGTTTGCTGTTGAAAATACTGTGGTGCTTGTGGCTGTACTTGCCTAGGAAGATACACAGGTATCTGCTGAACTTGGTTTTGTGGACATACACTTCCTCCTCCGCTTTGTTGGTTCTGCATTTGATTCTCTTCCATTCCTCTGATGAGTTCTGCTTCCATTCTTCTGCCAAGTTCTTCCATCAGCTGGTTGACACTGGATAGGATTCTTACCTCATACTCCAATTCTTTCACATTTGGGGCTTGAATTGAAGCTTGGTGAGAAGGGTTGTTCTCTGATATGTCGGGAGGAGACTCGGTCAGGCTTGGATACTGCTTTGGAGTTTGGATAACTGGAGCCTCTTCTCCTGTCATTTCTGCTTCTATTGTCAATCCTTGGCTGGCATCTTTCAGATGGAATACCAGACTTGCAACCATACATTTTCTTTTTTCAGCTCTGTTCATAGCAATTTGTTCAGGTCCATACCAAGAGGGTCGTCCGGCTTTGATCCATGCTTTTTCCTGTTGTAGGTATTCAACACTCTCATGTTCAACTACAGCTTTTCGATGGGCTTCCGTTGGTCCAGGTTGATCATCTGCTGGAATCAATCCTCTTGCTTGCCATTGTCCCCACAGTTTCTCTATGTGGTTCCATGTCTTCTGTCTACGTTTTGGAACCGTTGTAGCATCTGATCTGGTTTTTACCCTTTCCTTGATGTCTGCAGTTGAGCCTGGCTTTACGTCTGGCTTCAACTTGGTGTCTTTTGGCGACATGTTTAAGTACTTGGATAATATTATTAAGTTATCAAAGATGAAAAACTAATCCTCTGAATAGTACCTTTGTATTCTTTATAAAGATATCCTATGTCACCTGAGCTTAACTTTAAAATCTTTTTTAATTTTTTTTTCAAACATAAATCAAAATGTTGTAAAACCGAAATTGGAAAATCAAAATTAGACAAATTAAATTAATATTTTGAAATTATGCTAATTTTTGTAATCTGAATAAATAAATAAAAAATGAACAGTGTATGGTTTTGACTAAGTAATATGAAAATAGGAATATGGTGCAAATCCAAATAAACCGTGTACAGTGTGTACTCAAGTTTATGAAATTATGGAAATGTCATAAAATGAGTTAACTACAATACTTCAATTCAAAGAAACTACATGTAATCTTTATCTGGTGGTGAAGAATGTATTAACTGTAATACTTATGTCCACTAGGGGAGCTGTTTTATTTGTAACTCCTCCCAACTGTATCAACTTGCACTTCCGGTTCATAAACCTACTTCCTGTTTATTTCCCCAAACAATAAAGTTCAAATTACTTTCTTTGAAAAGCATGAAAAACAAAACAACTCAATCTACTCCCAATGTTCATCTACACCAGGGGTGCCCAACCAGTCGATCGCGATCGACCGGTCGATCGCTGGGAGATTCCCAGTCGATCGCGAGATGTGTCTAAAAATAGAACAACAATATTCTGTTGTATCGTTAATGTCCTATAACATAATATTCCTGTGCCAGAATAATGCACTTGAACGCATCAAAGCTTTGTGATTGGCTGGCGGGACCCCATGTGTCGGGGTGTGGCTAGTGGGCAGTGGGCACAGTTAGCTGACGTTGTCCGCAGTCCGTGTAACAGCCAGGAGTGACAGTCCGCACACACACAAGACCGCAATTATGGCAGATGCAAAACAACAAAAAAGCCCAAAATATATAATATTCACTCCGAGTGGGAGGATGATTATTTTTGTATCTATTCCAATTCAAAGTCCATCTGTCTCATCTGCAATGCGAGCGTGGCTTTACCGAAGAAGGGTAATTTAGGAGCGGCATTTCAAAACAGTGCACAAATGATCCCTCCTAATTCTGCCCTACGCTCCCAAAAGGTGAGGGACCTGAAAGGACAGATAAATGCACAGCAGTCCATTTTCACCAGGCCCAACAACAAGAGCAAGGCTGCTACCATAGCATCTTATCGTGTCAGTCACGTTCTTGCGAAACACATGAAGTCTGTCAAAGACGGCGAAGTTGTGAAAGAAGCTTTCTGGAGGCTGCTGACGCGCTTTTGGTGGACAGTAAAAATAACACTATCATTTCAACAGGTTTTTGATATAATAAAAACTCAAGTTAGATACCGTTATTAATCAGCTGTAAGTGTTAATTTGTTTGAACTTATTCATTATAATTATTGTACAAAATGGTAAGAATGCAAACTTAAGTTGATTATAGTCTATTATCAATTGAGGATAAGAAACTAGTGTTGCTTGCATCCTATTTTAAAGGCATTTCTTTTTATACTAAAATGCAACAAAAAGGGTTTGATTCTATTAATTTTGTCTTTTTTATTGCACTTTGGCAGCAGATTCCTGTGTAGCTTCAGGTCTGAGTTGTCTTATTAGTAAGCCTAATTTATACTTTTGTAGCAACACTATTGTTATATGGGGCGAAGCCTGCGAGCTAGTTCAGGCAGTCAACTCGAGGACTATGCTGCATTCATACATAACGCCCCTTGCCACTCTACAACCAACCAAACAGAGTCTCCTTAATATGCCGCTCTATTTAACCTGCCAGATCTCTCTCCATGCATTGCTTGCTGCTGCGATTGCTGCAGCTACCTACGTCGCTGCTGCTTGCCTGCTGCCACTGCTGCTTGCCTGCTGCCACTGCTGCTTGCCTGCTGCCACTGCTGCTTGCCTGCTGCCACTGCTGTGTTCACTTGCTGTCTGCTGCGTTCGTGTTCCTGCCGCTGTGTTTCGTGTTGCTGCTGCTTGCCTGCCGGTGCTGTCCTCGCGGATGTCGATTGCGGTCTCCGACTCTGGAGCCGAGTCATCATGCGCGAAGAGGCCATGGGAAATGCCTCATTCCCGAAACATAGGCTAGCTCAGCGCATGGTTCAGACGCCGCTGGAACGAGCCACAGCTCCCGCACGACACACTTCCGGGTGTCCCATCCGTCCTCATCTGGAGTATCTTTTAATATCCTTTGGGCCAGAGGAAGTCCCGAGTTTTACGCCAGCTCAGGTAACAACCCCTCTCTTGTGTGTCAGCTAAGAGTCGCACGGTCTCTCGGTCGGCGGGTATTTAAACACCAACAAAGGCAGGAGCAAGCTAACTCCGGCATTCCCAAGTACCTGCCATCCTGTCCTACCTTCTCGAAGTAAAATCAGCGCTCGAAACCTTTAATTTCACGATATATTCCCGTGAACAATCGATTTCCTCTGCCTGCAATGTAAACAATGTTTCTACTTCCGCGTAAACCACGTTGTCCCGCTGACGTCACACCCCCGAGGATTCTGGGAATTGGAGTCCCAGATCCAGCCACGAGTTCTAGCTTCCTGCCCCCTGCAGCAGCAATTCCTCAGGAAGTGCATCTTGGCAGGTATATAATACTATTCTGCTATTCTGCAAAAGCAATGTTTTATTATGGAATATTTGGCCTGCTCTAAGTCATATTTGAGGCAATTATACAGAGTTGTAAGTCTATAAGTATTTATACTAGTCTACTATAAATCAATTAAATTAAAATGCAAATAAATTAATCATTTTAGTTACGTGAATATGAAGGGAAGCTCGATACATTTTTGACCATCATGTTAGACTCAATCGCTCCTACAGTGTCTCTTCTATGAATACCATGAATCATTCTCTGCCAAGCGGCCACGTACATTTAATCACCTACCAAGAAGAGTTTCCCTCACAGGGATTTAGCTCTACCTGCAACATTCTGCCCCTTGCTGGGGGTGCTTCAGGAGGCTTCATGCTGCAAATCGTTTCCAGCTCTTTCTAATCACAGATGTTCGTCAAATAATAATAATTTAAAAATGTATAGCGCTTGCAAATGACCTTATCACAGGCTTAAATCAAGGTTTCTTAGCAGGTTATGCTGACTCCCAGGGACCCATGTCTGTTGAAACCCGCACTCAAGACTGAAGTTTGAACTAAAGGAGCCAGGAGTATTGCAAGTGCTGCTATTTAAACGTTTAAAACATGACAGGCCCCTAGCCTAGTGCTAGGAGGAATTATTCCAGCAACGTTCTTTATTGAGCCGTTAGTTCCTCACGATTATTCTGTCAAGAGTATTAATAACTACTAAAGATTTCCCGTTTCTATGCTCTGTAAATGACATGGCAGGGAAAGCAGACATCCCATATGCCTTCTGTGGCATATATATTTTAAGGTTTTACAATCAAATGCGCATTTTCAATTTGTAATGATTTCCTAGTTAACTTTCCCAGACAAAACTTTCAACAGCTAGGCTACCTCTTTCAGAACAGGAACTGGAAGCCCCACGTCTAGGATTATCCTGTGTCATTCTCGTTAGTGTGCTGATGCAAGCTTCACTGCCACCAGACAAGCTGTCCTGCCTCAGAACAGCCATAATTACAATTCATGTTATTTATTTAGCGCCTTTCCAAATGTTCAAGTGCTCTACGTTATACTACATATTAGAGTTGTAATACATTCAATACTGATTACTGCCTTTAATCATGGTCTCCCACTGATAGTCTCTCTAAAAGAGATGTTTTATATTTATAAGGAACAGCGCTAGCCTTTCTGTCCAAATCTTAAGGCACCATAGTCTTAGGTACCTCTGCCCGGCCTAAAGAGGTGGTCCTGGGTCGCTCTCTAGCAAACTCTGGAGAGGTTCATTGCTGGTGTTGCATAGTCCGCATCAAAAAAATGGGAAACAAACTATTTGCGCGTCATCGCTTGTTTTGCTATCTATGCTGTGTGCAACATCCAATAACCTATAGGGTCATGTATTCATTCTGGTGACTGCTTACCTCACTGGTCCCCTGTGTACAGAGAAGGCAGTGGTACAATCTCATCAGAGCCACCTGTCATCGGTGAAACCTCCTCACTGCATAACGTCTCATTTTATGTCATGTTTTAATGCACGTCGTCTAATTTATAATCCTATGCGCTGGCCGCAGAGTCTGTTGATACACTCTCCAGATTAACAGCAGTATGAGAATAACTGCATGATGCAGGCTACTGTAGAAATTGCGGGATCTGCATTTTATCCGCTTAATTAATGTCCTGCATTGTCGGAAAAGCATCTCCGTACAATGACTTTAGTTGACAGTTCATAGTCCGTTTGAGGTTGCTTGGGTGATGCAAACCCAACCTTCTGCAAATGAAACGATGTAATGCTCTGGCGTAAAGACGCGGACTATTCGGCATGAATGCATCTTAGAGATGGTCAATGCACGGATCTTGGTCCTTAGCCCCTCTGCGACGATTGTAATGTTATGTTCATTCTCTTATAATGACCTTGCGGTGTCTTCAGATCTCTCTAGTTACTTACAGATGCTGCACCTTCTGCTGGTTCGGGGGATTTCACAATGAGTGGTTTGCCCCACCAGCTTGCCATGCCCTTCGTTCAACCAAATGACTCTGGATCTACACGTCAAGCCTCAAGGATTTCCCATATTCTGCCTCTAACCAAGAGCATGATTCAAAGCATACAATTCAGCTTGGTACTTTATCTTCTTCTGTCCCAACCTCCTCTGTGTACTTGTGCAATAGATATAATAGTTATTCATGCATTAATTGTATTTTCGTTCAAATCCTGCATCTTCAAGTGCTAAATGTAAAGCCAAGCTAGAGTTCATTCATTTGCTCATCAAGGGCCAAGGCACGTCCTCCACGCAATGATAAATACTGCCTCTTAACTTGCACCCGTGCAAAGGTTAAGGTATAAGTTCAGGAAAAGGGGTTTCACTATACATTGATAAACGTCAGATGCAGTCGTTACAGATTTCTATGGGTTTCTCAGGCGGCGAATATACACGGACCTCTCACCTTTTTAATCCTCAGCATAATCTCGCCCTTACTGAATTAACTTTGTAGATCAAATATACACACTGTTTTGAAACATTCAATGTCTGACAGTTCTGTTTGGGAAGTCACGGAACCCCGAATAATCATCGCTAAAACTAACACCGTTTTCTTTATCCTTTATCTTCCATGCTGAACTTCTCGCACCATTGCCCTCCGACACATGGGTCGGCACCCATGTTTATTCGATGGCTGCAAAGCCAACGACGAGGGTTCTCCTCCAAGCTGCGTGATCTCTGCCTAAGCTGCGACCTGCCCCCAGATCGCTATTCCCACTGTTTAAGAATCTGCGCAGCCACAACCGCAGCTCTCCGCCTACCTCAACCCTGTGCATCCTGGGCCGTCGGTCATCTTCTGCCCACCAGCGCTATATCATGCTTCACAGGAACGAGATCCTTTCATCACAAACGACCATGAACCCTTGCATTGCTCGATGCATGAGTAACGTTCAAAGATGTATATCTGTAGGATTCTGTTATTGCATACCAGGTGGTTGCTGGGTTAGATTATATTTATTTCATTATAGCATATTCCCCTCATAGCTGCATGCTTGGGGGGGTAAGCTCATTGTCGCTGCCCCAATACGAGATACAGCAGTCTCGATGGGTAGCATATTCCCCTCAAAGCCACGGTGCTGGGGGGGGGGGGGGTCGGCACTGGTCACTTCCAGGCTACACATAGCAGTCTCTCTAGGTAGTATATTCCCCTTAAAGCCACGGTGCTTAAGGGGGATGGCTTTTCGGGCTGTTCCCGGGCCTTCACATAGCAGTCACTAGATTAGTATATTCCCCTTAAAACCGCCGGGTTTAAGGGGGATGGCTTCACATAGAAGTTTCATTAGGTAGCATACATAGGTAGTATATTCCCCTCAAAGCCGCTGTGCTGGGGGGGATGGCTTTCGGGCGTTCCCGGGCCTTCACATAGCAGTCACTAGATTAGTATATTCCCCTTAAAACCGCTGGGTTTAAGGGGGATGGCTTCACATGGCAGTTTCATTAGGTAGCTACATAGGTAGTATATTCCCCTTAAAGCCACTGTGCTTAAGGGGGATGGCTTTTCTGGCTGTTCCCGGGCCTTCACATAGCAGTCACTAGGTAGTATATCGTC
>CALSBZ010040621.1:8682-26296 GCA_943591055.1 Gobionotothen gibberifrons
CTTCTTCTTCTTCTTCTTCTTCTTCTTCTTCTTCTTCTTCTTCTTCTAGGACTAGGCGCAATTTCTCTTGTTTCCCTTTCTCCTTTCCATAGTCTTGTACTTTTCCTTTATCTTTTTCCAAAATATTGGCTGGTAATGATTGAACATTTGAATGTAGCCTATATTATTTAATTAATGCACTGCCTTGGATTATGCTTTGTCTGCCAGCTGTTCCGCCATTTCTGCTGCATGTTTCTATTGTTTGAAAGCCTTCAGAAGGGCCTGTTATTGGCTGCTGAGGGGAGATAAATGAGTGGGAGGATGAGACTGAGTGCAGATGTCTCTGGCTAATAGTCGTCTCCGCAATCTCTACAGTCCCAGTGGACACAGGCTCATGGAGAGATGCTAATGTCCCTGCCTCACATTGTTAGCTTTAATCAAACCATGGAGCGGGATCAGCAGAGTGGCCTACGGTAGCAGTGAATGAGCCTAAAGTATGAATGATGTATGATGGGTGTAGGCCATTGATTTGTTTTGTTTGAGCTCTCAAAAAATGATGGTGAATCACAAAGCAAGGATGTTGTCTTTAAAGAGACTCAGGAAAAAACAATATTAATTTCAATTGTGTACAATTTTCAAGTCCCCTAGCTCAGATCTAATAAAAGCAGGTGACACTTCTGTCTGAGGATCAGTCAATGTTCCATTATAGCTCCAATCCATGTTGTTCCAGGCCCCAGGCTTTCTGTTATGGACCTAATAACCCCCACCCTATCTATCCAATATCCACCCTCCCCCTGCTTCTGTGTCTCTCCCTCCGCCCTGCAGGCAGGTACAGCAGCTCTCTGATTCGTGTTTCCTCATTGTGACTCAGCTCCTTTATTAGAGCAAACAGAGCATCATTACAGAAGCAGCAGCCATGCTTTCCAACCCGGAACCTAAGGAGTGTCTGTAAACGTGAAGTGGGTTAGATCTTTTCTGCACTTCCTGAGGAGCATCCTTTTTACTTGGCTATGTTTGGCACATGTTAAACATATTTTTGAGGATCATTTTCCTTTTTTTTGTGGCTGTGAGGACTATTGTGCTTTGACCTGGAGGCTTCTTTTGAATGATTGGATATGTTTGCCAGCATCATGAAAAGGACTCTATAGGGTGGCTGATGTTTTTGTTGCTTCCTAATGACCTTTTTTAACCTAATTACGCAGGGGCGGGTCATTTTACTGCACATTAACTGAAAGATGTGCTATTTTCTACAAGGATTTTCTGGCTAGTTTTAGATACATTTCCTGTTTTCTGTCTGAGACACAATTCATCTCTTTTGTTTCCTGACTGACTGACTCCCTATAGAATGTATTGTGTGATTGACTGGCTGACAATGAACTTGATATTTCAGTAAACAATTCGTTTACTGGCTATCTGACCTGCTTTTATTCCCTGACTGGCTGGTTATTGTACCTTTGCCTGGCTGCCAAGCTGATTATTTAACACCCCATAATTCCTGTTTTTGCTGACTGGCTAGGAGTAGCATCATATGTGTCCCCCCCGATTTGTTATTATATGGATTTGAAGGAGGCATGATGAAGGAGAGAAGAAGATCAACATCCTAAAGCTCAAAGAAGAAATTACAAGACACAAGGAGCATCAGAGAGAAAGGAGGAGACACAATTCACATGAGAAAATTGGATTATAGTGAGCAGAAGGAGGGGGGGATTGTCGGGAAAGGAAGGGTGACGAACGGAGGCGTGGCAGCGGAGAGAGAGAGCGGCGAGAGGGAGAGAGAGAGAGAGAGAGGAGGGGAGGAGGGTGGATGCGACCCACACCCTGAGATGCTGAGCTGGCTGAGAGAAGACGAGATGTCGGTCCAGGAGCTGCTGCAGAGGGTGCAGTGTGTCATCACTCATGTTGGTGAGTCCTCACATTCCTGTTTTCTTATTTGAAGGTTAGAATGAAATGGTTATTAGCCTCTGCTGGGGGGATCACACCATGGAACCTGCTTGCAGGGTGGTTGCTGCCTTATAAGGTGGTGTCGTTGAATGGAAACCCTTGAATTGATGGAAAATGTGAGGAGAAACAGAGCAGATGAAAGCCATGCAGGGGACCTCCATCCTCTCATCAGGACCGCTGAGGACAGGGGGGGGAGGGAGAGGGATGCTCTGCACATGGGCAGAGGAGAAAGTGTGTCATCGGGATACAACAGGGGAGTCATTTAGTCTGAGCAATGTTGGCATTTCTATGGTTATCATCATATTCAACGCTACATCTACTGATTTGAATTCACTGTGTGGTTGTTCTCTATTTCTCATGACCTGTTAATGAGTTGCACGTGCCTGAGGGAATGTCTGCAGATTGATGTGCTTCATTACAAGAAAATGTACTACATTTAGGTACATAGGTTATAGTTTGGAAACATGTATGCATTTGAATGGCCAATCCTGTTAAAGCATTGGTTTTTCACAAGATTCACAAGGTCAATATATTAAAGATGTAGAATCCCATGAAGCACTTCCTATCCTATATCACCTTTTCTCTGTCTTGCTTTCTCCTTACATCTTTCTTTTCCTCTTCCTTCTTCTCCTATTCATTCTCTCCATTGCTACTTTTCCAATGTCCTTCCTGTCCTTCCCCTCTCCACCATTCCTCCCATCCACCCCTTCTATCCATTGGTTTTACCTCCCTGCCGTCTCCCTTTCCTCTCCTGCTTCTGTATTCTTTCATTCTGCTCGTTTACAATTCAGCATCCGGGTCATTTCCTTCCCCTGCTTGTCGGGAAGTAGGTTATTGTGCCACGCTGGAAACTGTCGCACTCCTCCAACACTGCACTTCCTGCATCTCATAGCTATGGGAGTGTGGGGCAGGGGGTTGGAGGAGGGCTGCAGAGAGTAACTATGGAAACTGTGCTAGCTTCTGCAGAGCAAGGGGACTGTAATCGATGTATCAAGAGCCAGGTTCATGTGGGATGGTGCAGTCAATGTTTGCATCATTTGTGGCTGCATAAAGGTGCTGATTAAACAGGATATCTTGTTCTTGCTGTGGATTTGTGGATTTCTCTCTTAGATTATATTCGTCATATTCATATTCTGAATGCCCAGCCATTAGGAGAATTAGATTTACATCGAGACTAATAAAAGTCCAATGCACACAAACACATTCATTCATCAGGTGTTGTTTTAGTTGTCATGGAGTTGTAGATATTGATGTCTCTTTTCTAAGACTTTTTTGGGGGTTTCTTATCGACAAACTGTATGTTGGGTTAAAGCTGAGTTTTTGACCTTGAATATGACCGCCAGAGGGTGGAGAAGGCCTCAGATGTTCTACTTGAGTAAAAGTAGAAGTACCAGAGTGTAGTAATACTCTGTTACAGTAAAAGTCCTGCATTCAAAATGTTCCTCAAGTGAAAGTAGAAAAGTATTATCATCAAAATATACTTCAAGTACCAAAAGTAAAAGTAGTCATTGTGCAGATTGGTCCATTTCAGAATAATATATATGATATGTTTTATAATTATTGATCATGAAAGTGTTCTCAAAGCTGGTAAAGGTGCAGCTAGTTTGAAGGACTTTGTATACTGCAGGGTAGCTTGTGGATTTACTCCAGGTGGAACTAAAGTCTGATTTAAGACCTGATTATATTTCACAACATTTTTGCGACTTTGTAGAAGAACAAAGTAGCAATAAATTGTAACACTAAAGTAAAGGACATCTCAACATTCTACTTAAGTACAGTATAGTAAATGTTATTACTTAAGTTACTTTACATCTCTGATGACCGCTGACAAAACAATCTCATCACAAACTAGTAGTTTATTTTCTTGTTTTTGAGCTGGTCTTTCCTAGAAAAGCTTAACATGCAAAAAAAACACATAATGATGATAATTAGGTGATAATGATTCACATCTCCAGAACACTAAGTAGTTCAGTTTTCACAATGTTTATTTATTTAAAGGACAGTATGTGAAACAGCCACACCAAAAACTCCATGTCTTTTATGAATGCACCAAATGATTTGGTAATGTTATCGTGGCCTGATTGTCGACATATTTCCAGAAAAAGCAGCAGGACATATTTGGAATCTTTGGAAACTTTGAAACTTAAAAACTCTGTTTGAACCATCAATGGTGGTACCGGTGCAAACGCGCTACAACGGCGGAAAACCATTCCATTAAGAAAAATGCCTTGCAGTTTTAAAAACGATTCGGATAGAGAAACACAATCGGCACTGTTGTTGGAAACTTACATAAAATGGGTTATTTTAACAATGTAATCGATTCTTTCTGATATTATTGCAGATCTGCTCTAAGCTAGCTAGCTAACATAGTCCTTTCAAATATACTGACGAAACACTTTTAAGTCTGAAACAGGCTTACTGTGCCAACATGTCAGTTGGCCAAATGTATAATTCCTGAACAACAACAAGAGCTCAGGTTATTGAATCAAGTTGGTGAATGTTTTTTATATGCTGCACATGTATTGTCAAGTTGGTGAATGTGTTTTGGCACATTTGTGTTTTTATATTTGCATGGTGCAATGGACATGTTTTGAACTTTGTAGTGTGTTTGCACCTGTTTTCCACCGTATACAATAGACTGAGAAGGGGTCAGAAAACAGTTCTATGAACATGGTGATGATCATATGTAAAGACTTTGGAACAAGGGCATCCTGGCCTCAGATCAGATCATTTTTCTGTGCGACTTTGGACGTTTTTTACAGTTTAGTTTGGAGGACCTGACTGAAAAAGGCTGGACATTAAACTATCAAAGACTCAGAACCCTGGGTATTGTGTACATAGACAACAACTAGGATGAGGCTCATAAACAGGAGTGTCCTAGGACCTTGTTTGCATTTAAAGATGTATCTTATGAAAAACATTGTAGAAGGACCATAACACATCATGGGGTCTCTCTGCACACTCAGCTGTTTCTCTTTCATCTTCCTTCCAAACGAGTCAGTGTTGTTCATTAGCCAGCAGGGAGCTCACTCGCTCCAGCTTGGACCAGCAGACTAGAGTACACAGGATGTTGATCATACAAATCTTCCTCCCTCATTGATTTTAAAGCAATTACCCGTCCCTCGAATGACTTGTTTAGTCCCAGGAAAAACCGCCTATCATTAAGGTTGTGGAACAGTCACAGCAGGAGGAGCAAAATACTTAAATGACGGGACATCATTGATATAAGATGACCTTTACTATGTGTTAACTCACTGGAGATTGATCATGTGAAGCTCTCTCTATGTCATGTGACTGTCACATCCCTTCTGATGCTCCCATAACAACTGTGTCTAGCAAATGATTAGTTAATGTTAGAATTCAGTCAGCTGTGGCTTCCTTATTAACTAGTAAATTGGCTGGCTTGCTTGTCTGGGAATGAGTTCCTGGAAGTACAGTCAAATTCTGGTTGTTACATTTTCATTTCTGTTAGTATGAAGATAAATCAAAGATCTAGAACAGGGGTGTCAAACTCAATTTCATTGTGGGCCACATTAGCATTATGGTTGCACTCAAAGGGCCCGTTGTAACTATATTAATATACATATATAAATACATAATATATATGAAATAATGTATTATATTATATTATTGCCTCTGCATTGGATTATTATCGGATAGGGTAATAACTTCATAATTAACTACGTCTGAAAGCAGAAGTCTAGGGTAAATAATTGCAAGTCTCTTCAGTGCGCATGTCACAAAATGAGATGCATTGTGGGACATATAGTTTATGGGCAACATGCTTCTGTAAGATAAGATAAGATAAGATGGACGTGGGGAATTTCAGTAGTTTAACAGCAACAGGGTAAGATTGAAAAACAGGACAGCACAGATTCACACAGATTAATACAATCAAGGATAAATCAAAGATAAAAAAAAGAAAAAAGAAATAACTATAAAATAAGAAATTAATTAAAATGAACATATATACTGTAAAGTAGCATGTAACCGTATAACAAACGTATTATATTCTTTGCAAGCTCTTGCGGGCCACATAAAATGAAGTCGCGGGCCAGATTTGGCCCCCGGGCCTTGAGTTTGACACCCCTGATCTAGAACAAGTGGAATTGTGTTAATTAGTCAGCGTTAGAGGTGCTATACAAGGAATATTTTTAGCCAGGCTGCCAGTCTCCCCTTGGTGCTTTCAGTGCTCCAGCTAAGCTAGGCTAACCACATCCTGATTTTAGTTATGTACCTACTATTTAAATCAATCGTCTCATCTAATACAAATAAAAAAAGTTAAAGAGTATTTCCCAAACTTGTGCTCTGAATATTGTGTAGGTTTAAGAAGCCCTATTTAGCAAATAACATATGCCACTTGAGAATGTGAGAAACACAATAAAGTACAACACAGCAGTTATTTAATGAAATTACAGTAACACATAAACTAAATATAAGGACCAACTCCAATGTTGAAAAAGTGGTGAATATATACTGCACAATGAATTATCGTGGCTCAAGTAGGCTTCTGTACATCAACCTTAGTAAAGTAGTAGTAACTGTTAGGTGGAGAGTGTGACTTTAAGACCTGCTTGTTGGGTGCTCAGGTCAGTACTGTGAGAGTATGAAGATGTGTTTGTGCAAGGCCAGATGTTTTCAGTATTGTGTGCGCGAGGTTAGTTTGAATTTTGGCCTAGACGGCCCCTCATACTGTTCCTGTGGCTTCATGGCTGTTAGTTATATAACTTAATTTGCAGCTGCAAAAACATTTAGGTGTCACACTTGGCAGACAGGTGAGGCTCTAAAGAAAGGTTTTTATAGCCGCTGTGTTTGTGCTGATCCACCATGTTAATTGAAAATATATTCTGAGTTACTTACAATTACATAAGTGGTTCGAAAATAACTTCCTTGTTCCATGATGGCAGGATAGGTCAAGGACTGTGAACAATTTTGTTTATAACCCCCTCCCTCCTTAATTACAGATTGTTGGTTTCACATACTGTAGTTGTTGTGGTTTTTAGCTTTGGATTAAAATCCATATTATTATAGAAATCTTTTTTACAATTGTTTCATGCATTAAACACGTGAACTTATAGTTTTAAACATGCTGCAAAATCACCTGGTCTTCATCGTGCATATTTATCTCATAATATTTGTATCAAAACCACATTTGCCTGTACTTAATATGACTTTCACATGCAGCAGTTTTCAACATGTGTTAAACATAAAACGCACATTTTCCAATGTAGTGGCAGACATCGTACAGTATGGAACGTAATGTGTGTGTTTAAGCATTTCTACACTCCCTTTAAATGGGATGGTTCCAGTCAGCATATCAGTGAGCCTTGTGGTGAATTACACTTGGCTTTGCTGTAAAATCTCCATAGGAACAGTTTCCCTGAACAACAGAAAAACAGTATGGCATCTACTCCACCACCTATGCACATCAACATCCATGTACTAATGTCCCCTCTGTCCTTTATTGGCTGATGACATCAGAGCAGCACCAGGATGTGAAATGTAACCTTGGTCCCTCATGCATCATTCATGACCGCACATGCTGCTTTATGGCTGCGGATTTACAATGGCTGCTCCTCTTCCACTGATGCGTGCTGTCAGGATGATTAGTGCTGAGGCGGCAGATAAGAGCCTGCACACAATCATATTCTTGTTCAATTTAAAGCTTTCTGGAAGCTACCCTTTACCCTCCTCAGTAGTGAACTCCTACAAAACTGCTGCTTTATCAAAGGAGGGTGTGTTACAGGGTGACCTTCAGGGTGTCCAGAGAGAAAGGTCAGGCTGTAGTGGGGGATGATGTCTGATGTTGCTGTGTGTTTTTTTGCTTTCACAACCGAGAGTGTGGGAAGATTTTATCTCTGTGAGTGCGGGACATTACTGCCATTAGGTGCTAAGAGCATACATATAGATCATTTCATAATGCTGGATTCCTGCAGAAGGACTCTTGGTAGATTGAGTGTGTAACATGGAAAGGATGAGAAGGAATACTGATCAACACTCATCTTCTTCTTAGAACTGATTTTATGGGCCATGATCTGTTCTGTGCTCAACACTCGTATTCATTTGAGGGTTTGAACACTCCTAAAGTGGGGCTTTATAGTTTTGCTCAAAGGCTTCACCACACTGAGGAGCAGCTTCTTTCCTTATAGGCTATAAGACTTTGCAACTCATTCTCCTTATCTACATTTTTTATGTATAATAAAGTCAAAACTTCCCACATTTATTTTTGCGACCGAGTTGTAAAATGACAATATAACATTTGAAATAAATACATCTGAAAAATTACTTCAAGATTTGGGGAAATTGTTTTTATTCAATTAAAAGTAAAAACACTTTTTCCTGTCTCGAGTGTTTCAAGGCTCCTTATTATCTTAATCAAATAATATAAATCCATCATGAATCGCATCAAGGTGTTTTGGGGTTGGAGGGTTGTTTTATGCTTTACCATTATGATTTGTACATCAATAACGGACCAACATCTTAAATCCACAACTTGATACTCTGAGAATGTTTTTTCTTTGCATATATTCACCCTAATGGTTCCACACTTTGCAGAGTAATTCACTCCAGGAACCTTGGGTTACATGGGAGATAAGAACCTTGATCGTATTTATGAAAAACAGTGAGAGGGGAAAGAAGATGTGGAATGAAAAAAAGAGTGTCATACCATGTCTGGGTAACCACTACAATATGTTGGCTTCAAAGGCTCTGAGTGCTACACACATTTTTCACAGGTGTAGGAAGCGCTTGTTGTCAGGACAGCAGCTGGACGGAGTTCTCTGATCAGACGTTCTGTTGACAGGATCAGACGGCACGTTGAGGTCTTTGGCGGAACAGAACCTCATGAACATGAAATGACAGGGCAGCTGGTGTGGCGGAAAGAAATGTTTACATCAATAGAGTCACATTTAGTATTTAGACGGAAAAGCTAACCGTATGATGAATTCTTCACATATCTAGATCCCTTTTATGCAAACAGCATACCTCACTATCACTGGTACGAGCTACTTACAACTAGTATAATGCAGGGCCACAAGAAGAGCCATACAAGTAGATATCACAGCTCACAAGTACATATGTGAAAACCATAAAGAGAGACATTATAGAACATTGGTGAGGCAGACAGGCAATCCCACTTTGCATCTTTTGAAGAAAGCATTAAGTCGAGCATTTTATTTAGAAGGAAGAAAGGAAAGGAGGCAAGAAACATTGGGAGCAAAGTAAAAAGAAAAGGAAGAAGGAAGAAGGGAAGGAGGAAGAAAGGAAAGGTGTAAGGAAGTAATGGAAGTGTGGTATATTGACCACCATGGCTTAGTTGAATACTCGATTCTGATTAGTCAATTCGGACCTTTCAGAGGTTAATATGGCAGTAGTACTGACAGGTGTTTACTTCCTGTCTCCATGATCACCCTGTCGGGTGTTCTTTGTCCAATAATGACCACGTCGCTGCACATTATCCCATACATAATGGTAATAATGTTAAATGCAAACTGGTGCTTTTCAGACCACCCATTTTGCATTTTCGCATCCTCCTATAACATAAAAACACAAGCATTTCTCTTAGAACTCTTATTTATAGGTATATTGGCGAGCTTGTATGTTTTATGGGTGTGTCAAAGGGTGGTTGGTCTCTGTAAAGACATGATGGTAAACCTCAAGCCGTAATTTGAAAACTAGACTTGGGGTCGATCTTACAAAAAACACTTCAACTAAATAAGTAAATAAACACGTTACGACATGTTAATTAGAGAAAGTTACATTTGTTGGTGTATTTAGACTGGACGGATCCAGGCGCGCTGTTTCTTCCTGCTTCTGCTCTTTAAGCCAAGACCATTTCCTGAGCCCAGCACTTACATGTCCGATTCACATCCATTCTTAATATCTCACTCTCATAAATAAAGCAAACAAACATATTTCAGAAAAAGGTTAACTTCTCCTTTAACTATTGCATTGCATCTGGCAGTACATTATTTGGCAGGTGCTAGCCTTGGGGGGTGACACAGTACATCATAATATAAGTTACATTAGGTTTTTTAATGGAGGATTTTCTCACCATACACAACTAGTGAAATCTCATGTGGCTGACTTGGGGTCAGTGGTATTTCCCAGAGGGCCCCGCCAGCAGCCCTCCCCAACCTTTGTTGTTATGACGTCAGAGCTGCATTCTCTCTGCTTCCTCTTCCTGTCTCTGAAGAGCTGCTGGGTCTCCATATCCTATGGAAAACGTTTGTCTTGTGTTGTCAGCTGGACTGAGGCCAGCTGAGCGGCTCCACTCACAACAACACAGCTGAACAATAGAAATGTTTCAGTGAGAGAACTTTGACTTCCACGCCTGATTTACTCACTGCACAGATTTCTATGGTCAATCCTGAGCTGCTGGAGGTCAAGTGAGCTGGTGACCGACTCGAAAAGTGGCTGACTGACTGCACACCAGGCTTCTTATGTTTCTGGTTTTACTCCACGTATGACAAGACATGTATGTTTACAAAATACCAATTTGGGATCAATAAAGTATATCTTATCTTATCTTATGGGCTGACAGTTCATTGGACATTGGCGAGCCGGGCATTGAAAGAAATGTTCATATTGGCCAAATTCCGTGTCAGTCGTGTAAGTCTTTTTTTTTTTTACCAAAATCAACTACCTTGTATGAACATTTAAATGACCCACGTGCTTGGTGTTAAGCTATATTGTCCTAGATGATTCATCCCATTTGTTTTTGGAGCTACTGTTCGTTTTAGTTGCTTTAGTCGCTTTTTTTTTGCTTAAGATTTTATAAAAGCAGCTTGTTCAAAATAACAACTGTGTCTGAACAGAGATCAGAAAACAACAGCTGTTCCTCTCAGTTGGGGGACTGATGGGAATATTCTGCTCATCAATTATTAAAGAGATGAGGGGTGTCACAGTCTGCTCCATCATTCACCAGTAGTTTTCCATTCACCTGTCTCACCTGTTAACCACACCCACGTTTTAGCTCACTCTCTTTCTCTTCTGCACCCATTAGCTTCACTGCCAGTATTTAAACCCTCACCAGACACACACCCGTTGCCAGATCGTCACGCATTTATTATCATTGCCTACCCGGTTCCGACCTTGCCTGTCCCCGACCTGCCTGCTCTGCCTGATCCCTGACCCTGCCTGTACCTACGCTGACCGCCTCGCCTGCTCCCTGACCCTCTGCCCGGCCCTGACTCACCTTCTGCCCGCTGTCCTCTGGTTCGTTTGCCGGTACATCATCCGGTATTCCTTCTGCTCTGCTCTGGTATTATTACCAATAAAGAACATTACCAATACTCCGTGGTTTCTCGAGTGCTGCATTTGGGGCCTTCATAAGATTGTGACAAGGGGAGCATATGCAACGTCAGACAGACACTTTCAGTGAGTCGTTCCTCAGAGATGAGCTCATGGTGTGGATCCTCTCAGGAGGGGAGGCCTGTCTGAGGAGCTTCAATGGATCCAACAGCACACGTTCACTCTCAGTGAGATACTCAAAGCCTCATGATGTAATCCATGATGTAAGGAAGCCTCCTCCCTGCAGCTGAATGTCACAACACACAGTTGTTGATGGATAGAGACTAGCTTTTTCTATTGCAAACATTAATCCTGTTGAAGTGCTCTTGAACAAGACATGGGTTGTGATCGAATTGTCCAAAAATAGGGTCCTAAGTCCTTTTTGTTGAAGGAGATTCATTAGGACTTTGGAAATTCAACTTTGGTGTTAAGAGAATCTGACTTTCACTTCTCACAATTATTCTGATTCAACGGAGGATGTGACTGATGTTTGTCGTCCAAGAGAAAACTTTGATGGACTACTTAAAGCACATCTAGATACGATTCCCCATGAGTTGTTATGATATTGTTTACTGCGGGCTATATAAAGAGGGACAACATTAAAAACATGTGATTTGTTTAAATTAAAATAAAGGAAAATAAAGGAAAGTGAAACTAAATGGCTGCTCACCCTCCTGTACACTACCAACCTGCATCTTAATAAGCATGATTGTATGAAACTATTTGAATAAATAATTAGGGCTGTCAAGTTAACGCGTTAACAACGCTAACGCAAAAGATTTTTAACGTGCGATTAACGCATTTGTTCTCGGCCCGCCCCGTAGTTTCAGAGTCCAAAGGCTTGACGTTGTTGATGTTGTTGTCAGTTGGATGGTGGGAGATTCTAGCGAGAGATATTGATAGAAAAAAGGTTTTTTAAACAGCAAGCCAATCACACAGCTGACAGCCCCGCTCCTGCCGCTCGCTTGCGGCAGACCACGCTTGAAAGTTTGCCGGGGAGACGCCTGGACAACAACAACATCTCTCTCGGATGTAGTCAAGCACCTGCGGCCGACAAACTGTACCTCAGACAGCATTCCCTCTCGCCTTCTCAGAGATGTGTTTGATTCTGTTGGAGCAAGTATTTTATTACTTATTAATACCTCTCTTAGCTCAGGATGTGTCCCAGCTGCCTTCAAACATGCCGTGGTCAAGCCACTACTTAAAAAGAAAAATCTTGACCCCACCATTCTCGCAAATTTTAGGCCCATCTCCCAGCTACCTTTTTTATCTAAAGCCCTGGAGCGAGTAGTCTATGTCCAGCTGCAGTCTTTTTTAACCATGCATGGCATCCATGAAAAGTTTCAGTCTGGTTTCAAACCCATGCACAGCACTGAAACAGCCCTTTTAAGAGTTTTTAATGATCTCCTCCTAGCCGCCGACTCAGGTAGCCCAGCTGTCCTGGTGCTGTTAGACCTCACAGCTGCTTTTGACACCGTGGACCATAGCATCCTGTTGTCGCGGCTCGAACAGTCCGCTGGCATCACAGGCTCTGCTCTTGCATGGTTCAGGTCCTACCTCACAGACCGTAGCTTCTCAGTACAGCTAGGTGCATTCTCCTCTGCAAAAGCCCCTCTTACCTGTGGGGTTCCCCAAGGCTCTATTCTGGGCCCCATCCTTTTTCTATTATACATACTGCCCCTAGGTGCAATTCTCTCCAAGCACAACATCCCCTTCCACTGCTACGCTGATGACGTTCAGATGTATCTGCCCCTCAATGCTAATGTCAACTTACAGCAGCTGATGGACTGCTTAACTGAAATAAAATCCTGGCTGAGCCAAAACTTCCTCACCCTCAACGAGAGCAAGACCGAGGTCATCTTTTTTGGACCCCAACCTCCAGCCTCTCCCGTTGACATTCTTGGCTCCCTAAGTAACAACATCCTCCCCTCTGTCATGAACCTTGGAGTGACCTTCAATAGCGCTTTTAAATTTGATAAACAGGTCAGCAGCGTAGTCAAAACCTGCTTTTTTAAAATACGACTATTGGCAAAGACCAAGCCGTTTTTATCTTTTAAAGACTTAGAAAGGGTAATTAACGCCTTTGTGACATCGAGACTTGACTACTGTAATGCTTTGTATGTGGGCATGGATCAGGCATCCATAAAACGCCTGCAGCTAGTGCAGAACGCAGCTGCACGTCTCCTGACTGGCCACAAAAAGCGAGACCACATTACCCCTATTCTGGCCTCACTTCACTGGCTTCCAGTCCGGTTCAGAATTGATTTTAAACTCCTTTTATTTGTTTTTAAAGCCCTAAATGGGCTGGCTCCGGCCTACATAACTGAACTCCTCCAGCGCTACACCCCAGCCCGAGCTCTAAGGTCTGCCGACCAGCTGCTGCTGGTAGTGCCTAAAACCAGGCTGAAAACCAGAGGGCACCGTGCCTTCGCAGCAGCTGGTCCCAGGCTCTGGAACACTCTGCCCCTCCATGTGAGGTCGGCCCAGACACTAGGGGCTTTTAAATCCACCCTCAAGACGCACTTCTTCTCTCTGGCCTTTTAAATATGAGCAGAGCATGACATTTTGATTTTATATCTTAAACTGTGTCTGCTTTTATATTTGTTTTAATTTATTCTGTGATTGTTGTAATATGTTATTTATTTATTTGTATTCATGTACAGCACTTTGGCGCGACCGAAAATTGTTTTAAATGTGCTTTATAAATAAAATTTGATTTGATTTGATTTGAACAAATGGGTGGCTACAGCTTAACATTGTGGAGGACGAGGGGCTGTGTTAGATCATTCGGATCGCATCCAACGTGTCGACTGCACATCACAGCGCATTATTTTGACCCACAGTGGGAACTTCAGTCTCATGCTTTGACTGTTATGAAGACAGAGGAGCGGCATTTCACCGACAACTGTAAACAGGCTTGTCTGTTTGAGCAACTGGCTCAGTGCAAAGAAGTACACAGGGTTGGGAGAGAGTGAAGAGAGAGAGAGGTTCCAGGTTGTTGTGTTGAGAATATTCAGGAGAATATTTGTCATTGTTCCAATGATAATAAACAAACATTTGCACAAAGCATATTTGTCCACTCATATGTTGATAAGAGTATTAAAAACTTGTAAAATATTCCTCTAAGGTACATTTAGAACAGATACAAAATGTGTGATTAATTTGCGATTAATCGCGATTAACTATGGACATCATTAAATATTTTAATCGACTGACAGCCTTATAAATAATACTTTATGCAGTATATGCATTATTTTTTAGGCCAATCATCCACTACATCTACTACTATGCATATCAGTATTCAAACATGTTGAGTAAAACAATAACCACCAAACTCACCATGAGTTTTTCACCAATTATTCCGTCATTTTATGGTATTTTGTTCATAGCTTGCCTTAAGGTTAAACATATTGCAATGTCATAATGTATAAGCACTTTGACAAGATATGGAATAAGAATAAAATAATAAGCACTGTAACTTACATGATCTGCGTTTATCTGTCACAATAGGTTGTTTTTGTGAAAGTCCGTATGCTACGTCACTTTAAAGGTCCCATGTCATGGCCATTTCTACTCATTTCCATTGTTGAGGTCTACTAGAATAGATTTATATTGTTCAATTTTCCAAACTCACATTGGTTTCACATACTGCATCTCTGTATAGTATGTGTATTCACTCTCTGTCCTAAACAGCTTGTTGGAGCTCCTGCCCCACCCTCCCTGTGAGCCCACTGTGCTCTGATTGGTCGGGACGTTGCGAGGCTCGCTACTGCTCGCCGCTGCTGGGAGGGGCGGACAGGTTTCCGGGTCGACGATACAGAGAGACACAGCGAAACTCATCCTGAGCACACACAAACACTCACAGCCGAAGTAAAAACAATAAGTGTGGCTTGATATTGAGTAGGAAAAAGGTTTATAACGCTGTGAGAATGGGTCTGCGGAGAGCATTTCTCCGCCATCCCAACTCGTCTATTACCAGCGCTCAGGGAGCTCTATGCAAGTCAATGGGATTCCCTGTTAGTTAGCCAAGCGATCCTGGTGTGTGAGGTGCTCCGGATTGGTCCATTTGGGCCAATCCGGTCATTTGTTGTTGATTTGGGTGTTCACACGTCACAGAACCCAGGAAGCAAACAATGGAAAAAGAGAAATCTCCAACGAGGCGTTCTGGGGCAGCATAGAGAGGTATTTTCTGTGTTAGAGTTTTACTCGCTACAGGGTGTACTTTGAGGGTTTGTGACTGCAGACCGTTTACATGCATAACAACCTTCATAACACACAAGGGGACGGGTAATAACTGGAAAAGCATGACATGGGCCCTTTAAATGTTGCGGCCACAAGGAATGGGCCGCATAATCTCCTTTCCTTTTGTAAAGGATTGTCTGGGGTATCCTAAGCTAAAGGAGATAACCAGGGAAGCATTGAAGCTCCTCTCCTATCATCAAGTTCAAACAGCTCATGGCTGACACTCAAGTACTTCCAGGTCATAAATGATTCTAAAATTAGACTTTTCTAATAGTCCACATGACTATGAGACTACAACTAATTAATCGTTTATACACCTCTTCAATAACATAATGGGAAATGTCTAGAAACAAAAGCCAGTCAGTCAGATCTGGAGCAAGAGGAAGCTCTCCGATGTAGTTCCAGATGTTTGACTGACTTTAATTGCAGATGAAAATGCTGCCATGATTTACTGAGACTCAGATCATTCAAACCAACTGTGACTGTGGTCAGACACACAGACACAGATGCATTCAAGAAACTCATGTTTTGAATTTAATTACTACATTTTTGTGTGCTGAAATATAGATTTATGTCCAGGAATTCATGATTGCCTGACTATATGACCATTTATCTTCCCGTTTCATTGAGGAATGTCCAATTATGATCATCTGTACAGGCGAATGTAAACAAATAATTAAAGCCACAATCTCTACAAAATTATTTGAAACTAACTTGACAAGAACTTCCTAGTTTGTGCTTTCCCATCACATTCCAAGCAACCCTATTCAATTGATCAATGTTTTTTTCTTTAAATGACATATTCTGCAAATGTTTAGGTTCAAATCAGTATTTTTTTGCCTCTACTGGGACATGTCTCCATGCTTTAATGTTCAAAAAGCTCTTTATAGTTATCATACTGTCTCTGCTGCAGCACCTCTTTTCACCCTCTGTCTGAAACCAGAGCCCAGTCTGCTCTCATTGGTTAGCTGGTTAGCTATGTTGTGATTGTTTAACTGACCTATCAAGTACAATTTGTTGGATTGCTAGCCGATAGAAGCTCAAGTGTTACATAATGATGTCACTATGTTACAGAAGAAAATGAAGGAGTCCAATCGAGGCGTTTAAAGGCCCCTACACACCAAGCCGATTTCGGCCGTCGATAGATGTCTGGCCGTCGATGAGCGTCCTGTCGCCCTACTCAGATTGGTGTGTCCCTCCCCGTCGTGTCTTTTCGACACCTTCCGCGGCCGATTCAACATGGCGGAGGCTGTCGGCAAAATAAATCACTCTGATTGGCTGTTCAGCTTAGCGAAACACTATTTGCCTGAATGGGAGTGGAGCAGTACAGTACTTAAAGGGGACCTATCATGCAAAATGTACTTTTGTACATCTTTTATACATGAATATGTGTCCCCGGTGTGTCACTCACCAAGTGTCAGAAAACACAATCCTCTCTCTTTTCCTCCATACCCAAATCTCTAAAAACGGAGCTGCAACGGAGCTGATTATTATTTGAATTTTTCTGACGTCAGAAAAGGGGTGCTCCGCCTATATGGGCAACTCTCCACCGATCAGGGGAATGAGAGACCGCTCGAAAGCGCTGGAGACGCTGTAGTACATATTCCAGGCCTGTAAGTGGCGCTGTAGTCTGCCACAAAAGCAGAATCAGTCCTTACAAAAACAGGGCTGGAAAAGAGCAAATAGAGCGAAATGAGGCATGGCTAAAATGCATGACCTGTTTGGTCTTCACAGACATGTTTTATATAGGTATGGCCCTACAATATGTTTCAAATATAGCATGATAGGTCCACTTTAAGTAAATGTACTTTGTTACTCTCCACAATCTGCCTAGCAGTATTTTAATGTTGTAGCTGTTCAAGATGGTCATTTTAAAATGTAGGCTAGTTAAACCAATAATAATGCTAGGGCTGCAACTGACAGTTATGTAGGCACATTTTAATTTTTTCTTAACGCTGTGATTAAAAGAATAAACACAAATAGCAGGATAGGCACACATATTTGCTATATCTTGCCCCACTGAAAAGGCACTGCACCGATACTGTTAAAATATTGGCATAGTTCATCCCTGTGCTGCTTGGCTCGAGCTTTAGCATGTAGCTATTTGTTGTTTGTATGTCACGCAGGCTGCGTCTCACTTCGGTTATTTCTCATTTCCTCG
>CALSBZ010040621.1:26696-39866 GCA_943591055.1 Gobionotothen gibberifrons
GTGTGTGTGTGTGTGTGTGTGTGTGTGTGTGTGTGTGTGAGGTATGTTGCTGTGGACGTAGGACTGGAGTCACTGTGCTCGCCCCCCCGTCCGTGTGGATTGTTTCAGAGCAGCAGCATGGGATCAGTAATGTGTAAGTGATGGACATTTTGATAGCTTTCACAGTGTTACACATGTTGACATAATCTGTTACTAATACAAGTTAAGGATCAGCTTCTGGAACACTTCGGGACATGATGTACTGTGTGTTTGCATGGTACCACTTTGGCGTTGCCCCCCATGACAGAATGATGATAGGATCCATTAGAAGTGAATTGGACCTGTTTTAGCCAGAGAAATTGATATAGAGTCATGGTCTGTTTATGTGCTGAAAGAAGTATTCAGATTTTATATACAAGTAAATGTAGCAATACTAATTTTTAAACTGATATTCTAAGTTAGAAGTACTGCATTGAATAGCTTACTTAAGTACAATTAAAAAAGTATTGGCATTAAAATATACTCAAGTAAAACCCAAAAGTAAGAGCGTGATTTTCATAATCATATTTATTTACTGGATTATGATCATTGATGCTTCAATGTGTTTATCAAAGCTGGTAAAGGTTGAGCTAATTGTAATTACTTTAGATAGTGTGGCTGGAAATATTGACTTGTAATTGTGTGTCACTATGTCAATTCATTTGTTTATTTATGTTTTGTTTCAGCTAGTAATCTGAATCTGTAAAGTAATAACGCTGTTCTGAAATGTGGAGTAAGAGGACAATATCTGTCTCAAAATGTAGTAGAATAAGTAGCATAAAAGGAAGCCAGTACCACTAGCTTAACATTTTGGAGTAAATGTACTTCATAACATTTCTCCGCTGGTCTGTACCAGTGGACTTTAGCGTATCAATATTGATAACAGCAAGCTGTAGGAGCAAATAAGTATATTTATTTGTGTCTCAAGTGTGTTTTTGTCATTTATTTGCAGCACATGGACTACAGCATTTTCAGCGTTAGTAAAGGGACTGTTTACTGATACTGTATTTGGAAACATACTGCAAGGAAAATTAAAAACAACACTCAAAACTAAATTATTTTCTTTTACGGAAAATAAATCCAGAAAAAACAACAAAAAAACTCAATTTAAGTTCTACAAATGTCCACTGTAGTCCCTGATAGAATCATAACACATTTGCAGAGGTGCAGAAAACAACCAACAAACTAAGATATATCCCATAAAGAAGAACACATAACTACATTCTTAATTGTGTAGCATACTCTGTTTCCTTCTATTTGTTTGTTACATTCTGCAGCTAGACACAAATCATTTCACTATTAATTGTGTGTATGATTATTTAAGTCACAAAAAGAAAACTACATTTTAATTTGAGTAAAGATCAAAAGTAGCAGTGTTTAGAGCATAGCTACATTTCTCCTAACAAGGTTCCATATACAGTAGGACACCTGGGGCTTTAAGGACAGTTTCTTTCTCCATTTTATATTCCAGCCTTGCTATACATTTGCTTTGTCCTGTACATTTGTATTGGATAGGTGAGAAGAATATATAGCCACTTTCACAATATGAGTTTTAAAAGGAGTTTCATGTTAGTGTCTTGCAAAAGTGTTTCTTTACATCATTTGAGCTCTGGGAGAACAAATGATGACCAAAGGGTATTCACAGCTTCAACTGCACAACTGTTATGCAGCTGCACTGTCTCTCTAAATAACTTCAGGCATTGGGATATTTATTTTGGTGGCACCTGGATGCTTTTTGATGTTTCTCCTGGATCCTTCATTTTTATATACGTATGTTCACATCTTTTTTTTATTTGGCATTTTGTCATATTTTAAAATCTGAAAACACCACATCTATTGTGCGAGAGATCCCTACAGTGTCACATTTCCTGGTTCATTGTGGGGAATCTTTGGGACTTTTTCCCTGTGCTTTAGGTCTAATGACAGAGTGTGACGCATGCTGTTCACACTGTCTCTCTCACAGCAGGTCAAAGTTGTTTGTGGCACTCACACAGGCAGGCATATGCAAATGTCCTGTAATAGGCTTAACTTTCTAACACAGAGATTATGACGGAGAGGCAGACAGAAAGGTGGAGGCTCCTTGATGTCTCAAGTAGCAGTGCTGTGTTTGTGTAAGGGACAGCAGAATCATGTCGGAACATGGATTATTGTCTGCTGCAGAGGCATGATGGGTAGATAGATAGGCCCACTCACCCAGATGATGTTAGCTGGAGGTTTGAGTAAGCGGAGATGGACGTCGTAGGCAGGCTGCGACGCAAGAGCATTGTGTCTCGCTGTCCATGCTGTGGTAAATATGGACCAGCCTACTCCACCATACGGATCTCCACCGCTGAGATGGAGTCTTACCACCACTTTGTGGGGGTGTGTAAGGAGACTGAGTTAACCACACTAAGAAGTATGTCTACCAATTACCTACATCCTCATTCCATGCTTCCCCTTAACATGTGTAATGTTTTACTGTCTGTATCTCACTTTAGTCTGAGCTTGGAAAGTGCATCACAAATGTACTTTCACATGAAAGATCAGAGCAGTGTCACAGTTGTGTTGCAATGGAGTAATGCAGTAATGACGTGTTTTTGTAGGCCGACCGGGAAGTTAGCATCGCAAGGGCTACCCCAACAAAGCAATGGGATTTCGGTAGATTGCAGAAAACAAGATCCGTGGCAAACACACGTTTATGATACCAATCACCAGTTGTTAGCTAATGTAAGTAGTAACTAGCTAACGTTAGGCTAAAAAATAAGTTAAAAGAAAACTGAACCAGAAGTGATACAATTCTTATTCATTTCTGGCTTTTAGGACACCTGCACCATCCTATTATTCAAAAGCAAGATGGCTGATGCCTTAGTTACGTTCTTTGTCCGAGGCCATGTCTTGCCGTTGGACCCCTGTGTCAGAGTAGATATTATGTTCCTATTTATTTCCCTTTTATACATTTTTACAACATGACTTTTACTTTCACTTGGGAACAACATACTAGAATGTATTCACTCTCTGAGTGTCATACACCACTTGTCTTCACTCTGTGGGCTGCTATACTACACTGAACAAAAATATAAATGCAACACTTTTGTTTGCATTTGGGTTAGGGTTAGGGTAATGTTGTGAATCGAGTGGCCCATGGTGGTGGTGGGGTTATGGTATGGGCAGGCGTATGTTATGGACGACGAACACAGGCCACTCGATTCACAACATTACCCTAACCCTAACCCTAACCCTAACCCTCACACCAGATACTGACTGGTTTTCGGACCTCCCCAGACCCACCCAATAAAGCAAAAATGCACGTTTCAGAGTGGCCTTTTATTATGGCCAGCCTAAGGCACACCTGTGCAATAGTCATGCTGTCTAATCAGCATCTTGATATGCCACACCTGTGAGGTGGGATGGATTATCTCGGCAAAGGAGAAGTGCTCACTATCACAGATTTTTTCAGATTTGTGAACAATATTTGAGAGAAATGGTTATTTTGTGTAAATAGAAAATGTTTTAGATCTTTGAGTTCATCTCATGAAAAATGGGAGCAAAAACAAAAGTGTTGCATTTATATTTTTGTTCAGTGTAGATATACTAGATCGATATATAGTGGGGTAGAACTATGAGGAATCAGAAATCCTTTATTCATCCCGCAGTGGGAAAATGTACAGTATAGGTACAGTGCAAATAAAAGGCAAAAGTAAATGGGTAAATACTGACAAATTAAATACAATTAAAAACAAGTTAGTACACATCCATGGTAAAACATTAATTATAAGGGGACAAGTTCAGTTTGAAGTTCACAGAATCTGAAAAAAGAGGAAAATAGTCTCTTAGGTTGTTGTGGACTTTATGATTCAGATGTCAATAATGTTTGGCCATTTTGATATACAATACTTAAGTTGAATGAAGAGGATGGACTGTTTTCGAGACATAATGTAATAATTTAAAGGAGGTCCATATTGCTAACAGAAAGCAGCAGATCATAACAACGAGCTGCCATACATGGTTTTACATCAGCTTTTTTTCACACTCAATGCCCTATAAGAATTAGGTCTATCCTTCCATGCTCAGTTTTTCAGGGGTAAACAGAAAAAAGTTAGTAAGGAAGTATCTTAATTTCAACCTCACTGGGACTCCTAACATCTGCTGCAGCTGTTGTTCAGGTGAAGATGACGTCCAGACAGTGGCAGGCAAGGCTGCATTCCTCAGAGGTGAATAATGACAGAGCTTAGGAGGGGGACGCTCAAAATAACATCACAGTGGGCAGAGAGAGGAAGTCAACAGAAACAATATGATGACTAATAAGATAAACCATGTTTACATACAAATGATTTCCTCTGACAGAACGGACAAAACCTTCTGCTCTCTCATTAACATTCATCATTTACACTCAGACGAGACTACGTCTAACATTGGTTACTATTATATAGGCAATGGAGTATGCTGCATAACAATCACCCTGCCTTTCGAACACACAGCAAACACACATGACCATTGAAAAACATTATAAATAAGCATCTTATACACATCTTATCACACTATGATATTTAGTCAGTTAGTAAAGTTGTTCTTATTTAGGAAGGAAGTGTAGGTAGGATCAAAGATCTAATAATATACCTCAGAGAAAAAGTTGTTTTAATTGTCCTCGAAAAAATCCAAAAGCCCTCAAACCAAATAATAATTATTGTGTGCCTGATATTTATTTTTCCTATTTGCAATATAACTCCATTGTTGACCAAATAAATGAATAAATATCCTTAAAAAATGGTTAATGAAGTATAAAAGAAGAAATATATAAAAAAATTGGAAAATCATGAATACAAGGTGTCACGACCTGGCTCAAGGAATAGTAAAGTGGACCAAAAAGTCCAATAATATATAGTGGTAATGTATTATTATTAGGGCTGTCAAGTTAACGCGTTAACGCAAAAAAAAATTAACGCCACTAATTATTTTAACGCGATTAACTCATGTGTATTTTTTGTCCTCGGGCGCCCCGTAGTTTCAGAGCGCATCGAGTTTAAAATACCATCTACAAGCTGATGGTGACAGCCCCGCTCCTGCCGCCTGCTTGTGGCAGACCACACTTCCACGCTCACCGGCAGGCTCCGACAGGCCATCGGGAGGACCGGGAGGGTGTGTGTATGTGTGGCTCGAGCGAGGCACACCTTACGTGTTGTTGTTAGCATCTGGTGCTAGCTAGATGCGCTAACGGATATAAGGAGCTGTTTCAATGAAAACAGAGGAGCCACATTTCGCCGACAACTGCGCCGAGCACTTGGCTTCATGCAGGTAGCCAGACAGAGGGACATAGTACCAAAAGTCAGCACACTCAGCACGGATAGTGCGCGCAACATGGTTGCAGCGTCCAGGCAGCTCCCGTTCGAGCATATATGCCTTGAGCTGCACATAGCTCCAACGATCCATCACACACACACACACACACACACACACACACACACACACACACACACACACACACACACACACACACACACACACACACACACACACACACACACACACACACACACACACACACACACACACACACACACACACACACACTTTGTATTGTATTATAGAGGTTCCAGGTTGAATTGAGGCGAATATTTCTAATGTTTAGAGGTTGTTGTGTTTAATATTCATGAGAATATTTGTCATTGTTCAAATGATAATAAACAAACATATAAAGCATATTTGTCCACTCATATGTTGATAAGAGTATTACAAACTTGAAAAATATCCCTCTAAGGTACATTTAGAACAGATAAAAAATGTTAATCGCGATTAACTATGGACAATAATGCGATTAATCGCGATTAAATATTTTAATCGACTGACAGCCCTAATTATTATATATAATTAAAGCTGTGAGCAGCGATGAGCGGGTCTTCAACGAACCACGCATGGTTTGCTGTTGTCCGCACGTCAACGTGTCACGTAGATGTCTTCCGGACTCGGCCATAAGAAAACGTGGGAAGTTTCGGGCCGATCGGACAATGTACATGGGAGTTACAGCAACATCGTGTTTCATGGCGGTTATGTTTCGCCATGGCAACGAGATATGATGACAACCCATAATAGGCTTAGATGTCTTGAGGGCTGCATCGTTATATACCATGAGAAGATTTGGGCCGCTTGGAGCCTGTTCACTGGAGTTATGAGAAAACCTTGTTTCATGGCATTGTGTTGCCATGGAAACGGCATATTATGAAATCTCAAAACTGACACTTAACTGTCTTCAGGGCTGGACCGTTAGCATTGCACATGAAGTTTGAGCACTTTTTAACGATTTACACAGGAGTTATAGCAAGATCGTGTTTTATGATGTGTTGCCATGGCAACAGCGTTTGAGGAAAACTCAGTTTTGTTATATCGACGTGTTGAGGGCCGAACCATTAACCATCATGTGAAATCTGGGTCCATTGAGGTACGACAACATTATGTTTTATGGCGAGGGATGCGTTGCCATGGATACGTCATATGATGGGACCTCAGATTTGACATAGAACTGTTTAGTGCCGTAGCGAGACTTAGCCGCCCTCTGGTCTCAGACCCGAATTAGGTTTCACATACTGTCAGTGAGATAACTCAAAACTCGCACACACAACTTGTTTGGAATTAGGAAAACAAAACAATGCACCTATTATAAGATATGTGGGCGCTTTATGACCATTATTAATATGTCACATGACAGACAGTGCAGTGTAACAGGGGTGCTCTGAGAGGGGGGGCATCATGTTAAAGTGACAGCTTTTGGATAATCCTAGCAGCCTGTTTTTAGCTCAGTACTAAAGCGTTGAACGTAGTGATTTACGAGCATGTTGTTGGTTTCTGTGTTCTTTAGCGTGTTGGAAAATGAGGAATCTCCCAAATCCGTGTTTGAGTCCCTTTGACTGAACATGCTAAGATTTATGGTGACAACAACAAAGACGCATACAAGAACAAACATACACATTAAAAGTGCACGCATTCTTCAACCGCAGAAGGATAATGACATCCATCTCCGTTTGTTGTGTGTTAACCCTAGTGTTTGTGTGTGTGTGTGTGTGTGTGTGTGTGTGTGTGTGTGTGTGTGTGTGTGTGTGTGTGTGTGTGTGTGTGTGTGTGTGTGTGTGTCTGAGAGCCCTGTTATCAGCGGTTCCTGTCATTAGACATCCTCTGATTGTCTTCTTGTACTGACGCCTTTTTCCTTGGAACCAATAGGAAACCCCCCTTTCCCTGGACCTTGAGGAGCAACCACCCAAAAATAAAACATGTTCTGCACAATGTGTGTATGTGAGGGTGTGAATGCGTCTATAGGTTTGTGTGCGCTATAGCCAATAGAAGCGTGAGTGCTACATAGTGATGTCACTGTTACAGCACTAAACAAAGGAGTCCAATGGAGACGCTTCAGGCAGGGGGGAGTGTGTGGGAGACTGGAGTGATCCATTTTGCATCAGTTGAAGGTGCTGCAGGATTTGCAGGGATGGTTTTAAAATATTTCAAGGGTAATGAGAACTAAACCACATAATAGCCTGTGACATTGTATGGACGCTGCAAAAATAGTAATTGCACCTAGCATTCATGCACAACACATGTATTAAATGAGCACTCTCAAAGTGATGAATGCCTAGTGCTTTACACATATGTATGACTAAACTGTAATGAATGTACAAGAGCTCACAAAAGAGGATGCAGTCTGTACTGACATTGAACATCATGAGATGATCAGGCCCTCATGATGCAGGGGGAAGTGGTCACATGTGAGCTCTACTGGAGGACTGAAAATTCTGCTGAGAAGAGAAGGGAATCCCACAGTTTAAGATGTGTTCTACTCCTCATTCACACACACCTATATTCACTGTGAATGTGTAAGGATAAGGTGTCAGAGGTGAAGGGGTCAGAGGATTTAGTGGGGGCAGGGACAAGCAGGCGCTACACAAGCATTTAGTTCTAATAGGATTGGAAGTGAACTAAAAATAAAAGCGGTTTCCACGCCAAGCCACAAATTAAACATGCCAGCAGTGTGTTTGGTAGGAGCTTGTATGTGCCATGCTAATTTCCTTCTTTTTTTATTGAACATTTTCTGGGATTTCCTCTCAAATGTGTGCCATTATTAGCACCTGCATGTTAATGTATGAGGAGCAGGTTATGCCCTCTGTGATGCACAGATGATGACAATAACACACTGCTCCAGACAGTGCAGCAGCACAGATGTCCACATGTTTCACAAACAATACTGATGTAGTGTGGCACAGAATGCTCCTCCCCTGTTGCATACTGCTCATCACATAGAGACTCAGTGTAATCTCCTCTGTTATGCACGCTCTTTAACACAGACTCTATTGTGAGTGTGTGGGAAGTCTGCTGCTAAGTGGTAGGCAGACAGAGCTAAGACACCACAGTGGGCACCCAGCTGACACACACATGTACAGTATAAACACACACACTCAGTAATGTCCTGTTCTGATTAAGTTGTATGTTATCGAGACGGTACATGCTAACATTGTCTTGAACTGAAGCATTCACTCAATGCTATATTCGTCATGTATTTTTCGTAATAAGCTAATCTTCCTTTTCTTGAAGAACTGTGTAAGAATTTAGGAATAGGCATATCTTTAAACTCAATCTGTGTTTTGTCACCCAACTTCCGGCTTTGTAAAAATGACTACGGTAACACTTTATATTAAGGTACACAAATGAACCATCAACTAGTTGTTAATTAACATGCATATTAGCAGTATATTGGCTCTTTATTAGTCATTATAAAACACTTATTAATGCCTTATTCTACATGACCATATTCTACAAGTAATGTTTGTTTGTTTGTAACCTTTATTTATCCAGATTGGTCCCATTGAGATCATAGATCTCGTTTTCAAGGGAAACCTGCAGCAATTAGGTTCCACATGAAATATAAAACAACATAAAACAATAGAGAATATCATACAACATATTTACAAGCTACATGTTTGTGTGCAGCATACCAAACTGAGATTGTATTCTTAAGAAAAGGGTTTTTTGTACGTTTCTTCAATGTCTTAATATCTGAAGAGTAAAGATACATTTGTAATGTCAGATCTGGATATGGAGTTGATGTCTGCTCTATGTTTACCCAAGTCGGGGGTGTTGTTGTACAAAAATAATATGAATCTGAGTTTAGTTGGTCAGCCATATAATACCATTTAAGATTAGGGAATTGAAGACCCCCCCTCTCATAAGGTAGGTATATATTTTTGCACACCGGGACAGAGTTTCACTCTGAATCTCGTTATACTCTGTGTATAATGACAATAAAAGGCTTTAACTTAACTAATAGTTTAATACGGAGTCTGGCTTTTCTGCTTTTCCAGATGAATTGACTAAATAATTTGTTAAGCTTTTCGTAGAACATTTGGTAGTGGCAATGGAAGCGTTTGAAAATAATATAAAGATTGAGGTAGCATGGTCATTTTTATGATATTTATTCGTCCGATCGTAGATATAGGCAAGTTGGACCAGCGGCTTAGTTTTTCAGTCACTCCATCTACCAGGGGATCACAATTAGCTGAAACTATGTGTCTGATTTGCACCCAAATATCTGAAACCGTCAGTTGTTGTCATAAATGGAGTATCCATTATGGGACTGTGTCTCTTTGTCATTCAGAAACATCAACACTGATTTAGAGTTATTCATTTTGTATCCAGAAAATTCACCGAATTCCTTTATTACGCTCATTAAATTGGGAATACTATGTTTTATATTTGTCAAGAAAAGTATTATGTCATCTGCGTTTAAAGAAATGTGATGTTCTATCCCCCCAAGAGTAATGCCTGATAATTCTGTATGTGCTCTCGGCCATAGCTAAAGGTTCGATTGCTAATTTAAATAGCAGTGGAGACAGAGGGCAACCCTGTCGGTAGATCTCTCTAAATTAAAGGGTGCCGAGATAGGGTTGTTAGTTAGGATCTCAACAGTTGGGTTTGGTATAGTAGCTGAATCCATTTCAGAAGGGTTTCACCAAAGCCGAATCTTGGAAGTACTTCAAAAAGATAAGTCCATTCAATCCTATCAAATGCTTGACACACATCCACTGAAAGCATTGCTGTGTCCTTCGCGTTATGTTTCTCATGTAGTCTATTTAAAACTCTTCTAATGTTGTGAAATCCCTGTCGTTTTTGCACAAAACCTTGTTGATCATCAACAATTAATTGAGGGAGATATTACATTACATTACATTGCATTTAGCTGACGCTTTTATCCAAAGCGACTTACAATAAGTGCGTTGGACCAACAAAATACAAACTTGAAGAAAACCAATTCATATAAGTGCATCAGGTTTCATAGAGCTAAAACATTTCAAGTGCTACTCAACTGGCTTTAGATAAGCCAGTCCTTTATTAGTATACAGTATAAGTGCTTTGTTAATAATTCTATCGCTCGAAGTGGAGTCGAAAGAGATGAGTTTTCAGTCTGCGCCGGAAGTTGTGTTAGCTTTCTGCTGTCCTGATTTCAATGGGGAGCTCATTCCACCATTTTGGAGCCAGGATAGCAAACCCACGTGTTTTTGCTGATGGGAACTTGGGTCCCCCTCGCAGTGGGGGTGCAGCGAGTTGTTTGGCCGATGCAGAGCGGAGTGCACGTGCTGGGGTGTACAGTTTAACCATGTCCTGGATGTAGGAAGGGCCAGATCCATTCGCAGCATGGTACGCAAGTACCAGTGTCTTGAAGTGGATTCTAGCAGTTACTGGAAGCCAGTGAAGGGAGCGGAGGAGCGGCTGGATGAGCTGCAGAGGTCGGATGGCACATGCAGGTAGACCAGCCAGGAGGGAGTTGCAGTAGTCTAGGCGTGAGATGACGAAAGCCTGGACCAGAACCTGCGTTGCTTTCTGGGTCAGCTGGGGACGTATACTCCTGATGTTGTAAAGAGTGTATCTGCAGCAGCGGGTTGTTGCAGCGATGTTTGCAGTGAAGGACAGTTTGTTATCTAGGGTCACACCCAGATTCCTTGCAGTCTGAGTCGGGGAAACAACAGAGGTGCCGATGTTGATTGTTAGGTCAAGAGTGGGACAATCTTTTCCCGGAAGGAAAAGCAATTCAGTCTTGTCAAGGTTGAGCTTGAGGTGGTGAGCAGACATCCACCGAGAGATGTCTGCTAGACAAGCAGAGATGCGTGCGACGACCTGGGTCTCTGAGCGGGGAAAGGACAGAATTAATTGGGTGTCGTCAGCGTAGCAGTGGTATGAAAAACCATGCGGGCTAAAGACAGATCCGAGCGAGTTTGTGTACAGGGAGAAGAGGAGGGGACCGAGAACAGAGCCCTGAGGGACCCCTGTAGTTAATTGACAAGGGTCGGACTCTGACCCTCTCCAAGTAACCCTGTAGGTGCGGTCTTTGAGGTATGAGGTGAGGAGGGAAAGTACAGAGCCTGAAACTCCAAGTTCTTCGAGAGTGCGAAGGAGGATCTGATGATTCACTGTGTCGAATGCAGCAGACAGGTCCAGAAGGACCTGTCTGAGAGGGAGGCTGCTTTAGCAGTGTGCAGTTCCTCAGTGACAGCAAGGAGGGCAGATTGTATCCAATCGTCCAGAAAGCGCGTTGCAAAGTATTTTTGTATCACATCCCATTAAGCTAATTGGTCTGTAAGATGAGCATTCTCTTGGTGGCTTGTTTGGTTTTAATATTAAAGTTATCATAGCTAATCTCAATGAATCTGGGATCGTTCCTTTGACAAAAGATTCTTCATACATATCGAGAAGCGGCTTTACAAGTTGTTTTTTAAATGTTTTATAAAACTCTATTGGAAACCCGTCTGGTCCGGGTGCTTTACCGCTGTTGATATTCCCTATAGCTTCACAAAGGTCGGCTATTGTCAATGGACTATCTAGTTTTGCTTTTTCATCATCTGACAGAGTATGCAACTGCAACAACAAAAACTTGTAACCTCCATCATGCGTGACGTTCAACCCTGCCTAAATTGATCTCCATAAACACAAAACAAAACAAAAAATCGGTGCCCAACAACCACACCTTGAAACCTTGTCAAGTAATATATCCCTTCAGGACATAACACAATACCATCTAAACATATTAAAACAATATCTGCTGGTCTAATGAAACATACAAAAGTCATATGAGCACAATGCCATCCTTATTATATAGGTCTATTCCCAAACAGAATCATATTTCAATGGGCTTTCTCTTAAGAAGGAGAGAGAGAGGAATAAAAGAAACCTCCATATACACACGCGTATAAAGACAATGTAAATATTTGCAACAGTAACTCAACTCACAATATCTTCCGATGCACTGTCAAGCTCATTGTGGCCGTGCGATTCCCACACAACACACACCAGAGGCTATTGTTGGATGCTTTTGTAGAACTTTTCGGCTTCTTGTGGCGTTGTGAAGAGATGAATCTCCGTTGTGTAGCACTCTGAGTTTGCAGGGGTTGTGTTGGAATCCACGGAAGGCGTTGATGTCAACAAACAACTTTGTAACAGTGTTAAATCCCCGTCGGATCCGGACCATTTCTGCAGATTAATCCTACGCGAATGATATCTTGCCCCCGTCATGTGTGATGTCTCGATGTCTTCATTCATGATAGACAAACTCCTTCTCCTGAAACTTTAAGAAGCGGACGATGACCGCTCTGTGTTGGTTGGGTTTCCCCGATGCTAGTGTGCGATGAACCCGCTCCAGAGTGAGAGCCCTGTCAGGTGTCAGCTCCAGACATCGTGTCAGCATGTCGTTAACGAAGTTGAGGAGTGTTTGTTGGCCCTCGGCTCCTTCTCGTATACCAAACAGCCGCAGATTCTTTCTTCTGCCCCGGTTCTCCAGGTCGTCTGTCTTTGACTCAAGGTAAGCGATATGTTTGTTAGTGGAGTCAAGTGGCTGTAGTAGACCGACTTCATCCTCGAGTGAAAATATTGCAAGCCTTGGTCGCAGGAGGGTTTGACTGATATTGTGTTCAAATATTTTGCCGTGTAGGAAGGGATTTTGTATACAATTGTGTGTGGTTGTCGGGAGCTTCCCAGCTAAGCTGCCATCTTGGTCTCGTCCACGTGACCCCCCTGCTTTTTCACTTCTTATCCTCAGGTTCACACACACGCCTGGTAAAGCAGTTGTGTGTATTCTCTTATAGAAGTAGTTCCCAAGAAACATATCTGAAAGCTCTGTAGGTATTGTATTGAAAACAATGAGTGTGT
>CALSBZ010040621.1:49866-61212 GCA_943591055.1 Gobionotothen gibberifrons
TTTATTGAGCTTTAAAACAAATGAATAACGACTATATATAAAATACATGGAGCCTCTCTTTTTCCTCCCTCTCTTCTGACAGCGTCAGTGTCTGTCTCATGCAGCTGATCCAGTAATGAGTGACCCGGCCGACAGTAAAAATAAACATATTTATAACTAGTTTAGGTAGTTTGAGAGGTAATTAAAATAGCTAAGGGCGATGATCTGACTTGAAGTGTGTGTTTTGCTCGGTTCACCGCTGCATCACAGCGGGAGGAGCTGCAGGTGAGCAGCGGAGTTTTTCAGGCTACAAGTTACGAACCCTGCTTTATAAAGACATTTACAATGTGCAGTGGAAGTGTAGGCCTAATCATGTTTTTTGGTGCAGGAATGAGTTTTGTAACGGAAATGAGTAAGCAGTCTAGCACTTCCTTTTAACAATGTCTCAAAGTTTGTTTTTAAATTAGTTTTTGGTTAGATTCCTGGTTAAGGTCTGTGGTAAACGCAAGCTTATAAAATGTTCCTGTTTTATTATACAACATAAAATATACCAGACAATACCATACTCAAAGAAGTGATTATTAAGACGTAAATAAACAAGACTACTTAACGTCATCATGATGAATGTTAGCCATCTTTGGCTTAGCGGTGGTGTCATGGTGTCCATGACCTAGCTTATTTTTGGGCTAAAAGTTGCTAACAAGTGACTAAATGTAACTATGCAACGTTATCATGCCAAACATTAGCCACTTGAAGCTTAGCGGTGGTGATGTGGGGACCATGACCTAGTTTCCTTTTTGGCTAACAGTTGATAACAAGTGACTAAATAAGACTATCGTCATGCCGAATGTTAGCCACCTTTAGCTTAGCAGTGGCAACGTGGTGACCATGATCTAGTTTCTTTTTAGGCTAACAGTTGCTAACAAGTGACTAATCTAGTCAAATGTTAGCTGCCTTTAGCTAGGCAATGGTGATGCGCAGCCATTGGACCGTGATGTAGTTTGTTTATTTAAAGTCTAATGCTAGGTTTTTACTTCAGGCAATTGCATGCTTCAAAAATCATAAAAGTGGTAGGCCTATTAATATGTGGAGATTTTGCTGCTGAAAAAAACATGTGAGTATCATAAAAGTGTGCTAGGAATAATCCCATCGAGGCAGCCCTTGCGATGCCAACTTCTGTTTAAGCCTCTAGAAATATGTCAATATTGCACCACTCTAATGACACAGAAAAAGGCAATCCAAACAGGTTGTAACAACAGATATGATTTAGGGATTGGTCCACATGTGTGCTACGTTTAAAAATGGCGGTTGCGGTGCTAAATATAAACGTAATCCCGATATAGCAGACTCAGATACTAGAACAGAGCAACATTGATATTGCCGCAATTAAAAGCCAGACTCATTACCACCCATTGTGCTCTCCTTTAGTCCTTGATCCCCCTGCTCCTCCTTTTACATTGTGCTGTAACTCTCACTCTCTGTGTTTCTCTGACTGTCTGTAACCCATGGATGTTGAACTGTGTCTCTAGCTGTATCTGATGAATGTGTCTCTCGTTCCAGATGAGATCATGCAGCAGGAGATCCGGCCGCTGCTGGCTGTGGACATCATAGAGCAGCTCCACCGCCAGTTCGCCTTACTCTCAGGTACGGAACAAGACCCCACTGTATTCCAAACACTGTGAGGGCTCCTTACTTAGCATAAAGCATTACATTAAGAACATTTTCAGAGCAACTGTGGGTCAGGAGGGTAGCTACTGTAGATATGACCTTCATTTAAACAGTTGAAATTGGTTAATAAAAAATAAAAAGGAAAATTCACTCTCAATAATAATTGGCATAGAATGGCAAGTGAATACATATTGAGTATATAAAGTCTCAATTCGGTTATGGTGTTACTATGAATATTATTTTATGCAATGGACATCACTGCTGATTTAATGCGTGCCACAAATAAACCAGAAAACATTGTTAAATCTTTCCAGTTGGCCGAAAGATATTTGCATGAATAGGTCCATGTGGACATCAGTTTGAGCTTTCTCTTAATTTTGCAATTTTTTTCTCCAAAAAGTACATCTGTAATATTTAAAGGAGTATTCCAGCATTTTAGCATTGCACTTACATGAAGTTGGACAACTCGAGAGAAAATGTTTTATAACATCAATATCCAAACATTCACTCCAGGGTTGTAGCTCATATTACACTGGATGTATCCCAGCTTAGCACCTCTACCTGCTAAATGCTTTGTCTTTTAAATCCTTTCTTCAACGTATTGTTTAGGCTTTCTGTAAATAAAAAAACACGTTGTCAGTCGTATAGCCTTCGTAACCCCGGAGAAGAAAACCCTGCTTATCTTTCATTATTTTTATAAGACAGAAACACAGGATGCTAGATTGGATTTGACGATAGCAGACCTTTAGGTTTCCTTTATGTTTAAAATTGGTGAAGTAGCCCCCTAACATCAAACCAGCCACATCTCATACTGTAGACATTTTTGGTACCACATTCCCTGCTATCTTCTCCTACTATAAGGATTAACAGTGAAGTCACTATATGTATGTGTCTCTACTGCATGGTATTACACAGCTTCACAAAGGCTCTACTGTATATTACTATGCTGTATTGTACATCAGAAAGACCCTCTTCTCCCCTGGTCTATACTGTATGCTACTATAGACTCTGTTCCTCCCTTGCACTGTCATCATCCCCTAATTATGTTGTTTTGGAGCATTCTGTGTTTTACAGTATATCTCCTCATCCATATGGAAAATGGACTGTATTTATAGAGTTTTTACAGTGATTGTTACCACACAAAGTGTTTTCACATATACAAGTCAGTATTCACCCATTCACACACATTCATACAGAGGCAGAGGCTGCTACACTAGGTGCCACCTGTTCAGGGCAACACATTCTCATTCCCAACTCGGCCTATGTTGACGTTATGTCAGGGTCCCTGTCGTCACTTTCCAACGCAAGGGGGCCCTTTAGCGTCCGGTTTCAACTATCAGGGAGTCCCATTGACTTGTATAGAGCTCCCTGAACGTTGGTAATAGACGAGTTGGGATCGCGGCGAAATGCTCTCCGCAGATCCATTCTCACAGCGTTTATCAACCTTTTTCTAACTCAATATCAAGCCACACTTATTGTTTTTACTTCTTTATTTTAATTGAATAATGTAGGACTTTTGTTGCAGTCAGTTATGGGGAATCTGTATTGTTTCATAATTTGTTCCTTCTAATTTTGTATTCTTTTCTAAACCACACACTGTTATTTACTCAACAATAACACATAATTGTCCTTGTGTTTATTTATTTGTTTGATTAATAAACACAAGTTGGAGTCCGTCAGGACCGAGGGTCGGAGCAGCTCATAGTAGTTGCTTTAGAGAATTTTACACCCGGAAGTAAGTATTCTCTCCGCTTCGCTTGACAAACCCCGTGATAGTCCTCAAGCCCTGTGATTTGAACGGGTCCACCCCGTAAATAATTTAGTATAATCACACAAATTCTGTGTTTTATATTTAATAATTCTGTGTTCTTTATTTATTGAATGTTCAATACCTGACAAGGTCAGAGATGAAAAACTTGGGTCGCAGGTTCCTCAACAGTGCATTACAAGACATCTATCAATATGTGTGTATACCTCCACCATTAAACTGTCGTATTCTGCACATTTCTTATATTATCTACATACATCTACCAATTGGATCAAATATAAAAGTCAACCGAATTAGTATTGATACTGCTAGGAGACGTATATTGTGAAGAGAAATTGAAGATGTTGTTTAATTGCTGATATTTATGATCCACGTCACATATTCAGTTTCGGCGGCAGTTCTTCCTGTTTGTCCAGAAGTCTTCTCATCAGGGATCTATAAATAGAGAACTACGGCAGATATGTAATATTTAATGCAGCCAAACCGTGTATTACAATGCCGTTATGTGATGACTTCCAAAGAGAAAAGCATGCACACTCGGAATAAAGTATTATTTTAAACACATTTCTTCGGATTCACATAAACACCATATCCCAGCGTGCATTGCGGCTAAACCATCCAATCAGAGAGCTTGAGGACTCATCACAGGGTTTGAGCAAAGCGGAGAGAATACTTACTTCCGGGTGTAAAATTCTCTTAAGCAACTACTATGAGCTGCTCCGACCCTCGGTCCTGACGGACTCCAAAAGTCCGACATTATACAATCGAACAAATAAATTATTGTTGAGTAAATAACAGTGTGTGGTTTAGAAAAGAATACAAAATTAGAAGGAAAAAACGATGAAACAATACAGATTTCAGTATTCTGAGCCCCTACTGTCCCCATAACTGACGGCAACAAAAGTCCTACATTATTCAATTAAAATAAATAAGTAAAACCTATAAATTTGGCTTGATATTGAGTAAGAAAAAGGTTGATAAACGCTGTGAGAATGGATCTGCGGAGAGCATTTCGCCGCGATCCCAACTCGTCTATTACCAACGTTCAGGGAGCTCTATGCAAGTCAAAGGGACTCCCTGATAGTTGAAACTGGACGCTAAAGGGCCCCCCTTGCGTTGGAAAGTGACGACAGGGACCCTGACATAACGTCAACATAGGCCGAGTTGGGAGTGTGTTGTTCAGGGAGACTAACCTCTATCTAAGCTGCAGCTGCCCGTTTCTTTCCAAAAATGTCAGCAAGCTCTTATCCAATTCTTATATTATTGAATATTAACAATGTCTTCGTATTCAAAGTGCCAAATTCAATGTCACTTCAAGCTTACAGGAACTAAAGATTCCCTTTTAAACCTTGTGATAAGTATTGTATCATCGACAGAAGTCACAGAAATAAGGACTTTAAGTATTAAACTGCTGCTTGAGTTAAAATGATTGGAAGACCATCAAACCAAAGTGATAATGTTTTTTGGGGAAGAACACAGAAAGCCCTTAGGTTGACTCCTGAAGGAGAATAGAAGAGGACATTGAGTCATTAAAAAACTGGTTTAATCCCACATATTTGGGCATTATATCTACATATATATTTGCAAAAGAAAAACCTATGTGGTACTTAAGAACAATCCAATTCCATTTGTTTTCCCATGGTTGTTATTCATTGGGGACAGAAGCTTTTCACTGCAGTCCAGCTGGAGGGAGTTATTGCTCCTGTCTCCCCAGCATTCACTCTGGGTTCCCTCAGACTTTCCACATGTGGCACAGCAGCCGCTGTGCTGCTGCAGAGATGCTTCTCATTCCTTCTCTCGGTCATTTTACAACATCAAAAATAACTACTGTTTTCAGAAATCCCCTTCTCAGCAGGACTTACCTTCAGAGACACTTACGTTTAACAGAAGCAGAGTTTATGGCTTTGACCACATGTGTGTGTGTAGCCTTCTCAGCAGGATAGGGGTTGGATATTTTAGTCCTTTTTCCTTATACAGTTTTTTTGACATGTGAACAGGAACCATTCTTTCTTAGATTGGTGGGAAATGGTTGTATAGCATAGTATATACTGTACTGAATTTACTGCAGGTTAAATTACCTTAGCGCAGACACAGGGCGGCAGAATGGAGAATATATTACTAAAAGGCAAACTAGAAGGACTGCAATTTTGTATATTGCCACACTGAATTCAATGAACTCTGGTGGCCTTTACTATAGGAATCAGCAACCAGCAGAACAAATGTATACCAGCAGGGGGAGCCAAAGTATTTTTATAGGATACTCAAGAAACATTTGTGGCATTTTCACTGCTTCTTTACCACTTTAGTGTAGTTAACTGAACTGTGGATATGACTGGTAAAAAAGAGTAGTCATTCATCCTTGTTTTTAACTATCGTTTTAGTTTTCCCCTACATATATACTTATCATATTGATTACATTGGCAAGGTCAACAACGTACTTGGTGTATAACATGTGATTCTGCCCCTAACCTTATCAAACCTTAAACCTTAAACCATCAGATTTATAATGTATTATAATCTCAAAACCATTTATTTCTGGTTGTTTCCGAGGAAAATGGAACCTCCGTACATGAATTATATGAATGGAGAACTGAACAAATAAATGATTTTCTACAAATCAGCAGATGATCACAAAGATAATTAAAACAGGATCTGGGAACATAAGAGTTTTACATTTGTAATTAGGTGTATACATTTTCAGTGGCCGCCCGGGCACATTAACAGTGTTACACACTACATGGGTACAGAGGCAGTGAAGATGGTTATAGAGACAGAATGCTTCTACAGAGGGAGCTGCACTGGATACACTACACCTTATCCCCAAAGCATGAAGACAATATTATTTGTTTGATGTTTTTTGCCTATGGTTTTTCATGTTTGACTATCCTACATCATGAGATTGTGTGTACACAAATAGATGTGGCTCCCCCTGCTGGAATGAATTTGTAGTGCTGGTTTCCTATAATAAACCCTAACTGCCAGAAAAAAGGCTGAGTAAGATGAATAAGTCAGTGCAATGTTAAAGTACTCTAAAGATGTTTATTTGTCCATAATCTACACTCAGGATTCTGCACCCAGACCTCAAGGTCTATTTGTGAGTTAAGAGCACTGTATCTTAGTTTAAAAAAAAAAAATCTATTCCATGCTCACTATTGATTCCTATTTACTTCACACTGAGGATGTCTTAATTAGAAATAATACACAGGTACATAGTTCATACATGGAAGGACAGAAATGTAGCAAACCTGCACTATGTTGTTTTAATTATTAACCCAGGCAGCCCAATAAGCTACAAATAATATATTTGCATATCTTTACTAATCGCAGGTGGTTTATAATATATATAATTTTTCCCAGCAGACACAGAGCATCAAGGCATTAGTGTCTGCAGAACATTGTATTGGAGAGGTGCAGGAGGATGTTTAGCTCAAGGTTGCCACCTTGTGACTGTTTTGTAGAAGCAGGAGAGTTAGAGGAGTACATTTGGTTTTGAAGATATTTCATTAAATTATTTTTCAAATTCAATGTTCGTAATGTTTCCTTTTCACGGCTCTAAGAGCAGAACTGTTTGGCTTCATTTCAGCTGGGCTCAAAAGCTACCGAGTCAATACATGTGATACATTAAATAATGCCAAATACAATTCACAGATAGATCGGTTTTCTTGATAAATGGAGAATCTGTGTAATAACATGCAATACTCAAATACAGTTTCATCGTGAATGATTCCTTATTTTGGGGAGAGCAGCTAATGTGGTAACATTCAATAAAAACATCCATGTGGTGTGATGTTTAAAGGCGTCATTATCAATTCTAAACGTAAAGGTCATTCCACAATAGTCAAACCCATCACATAATAAGAGTACATGTTGTGTGTTGTGTTTTTGTTGCAGGAGGGAGAGGGAAAGATGGCGCCCCCATCATTATTTTCCCAGAGTACTCGAGCTTCAGTGAGGTGCCGGAGGAAGACTTCCTCAATGTCGTTACCTACCTGACCAGCATACCCAGGTACGCATTCTCTCAAACAGACATCTTTATAAAAGCCTTTACATATGGGACATCCCAAAACTAACTCCCAAATATTATATGATAGGAGCTTTTATTGTGAAAGGTAATACATGGTTTCACACCAAGTCTACAGTACCATACTCTCTAAATCAGGGGGGTCCAAACTGTTTTCACTGAGAGCCACATGCAGAAAAATATACGAAGGGTTGGGCCCCTCACTAGAGGTGAGGTCTATTCCCTTATAAGTTAGGTTATAAGTTCACAAAATCAATCAGATGGAGGTAAATTATTCTAGATCATTTAGTATTCTTTAAGAAAAACAGCCTACATCACAGCTCTCAGGGTTTAACTTATTTTGTTACAAACAGTGTCTGCAGCTCATTCCTTAAAACAGAAGCCTCAGATTGCTTATAATAATGGGAAATAGGAAGGGTATATTTAAGGCTTATTATGCAAATGTTTATTGTTTTTTGTTTTTATCAACTAAGATTTGTTAGAAAATGATTTCATGAAAAAAAAAAAAAAAAAAAAGACAGAATGTATTATGCTTATTAACACATGAATGCTGTGTAATATATGTTTACATATATATTTAAGAAGTACAATATAAGAAAAGGACACATTTCAGGTGTTGGCAATTTTCCATTACACCTTTTGAATTTGCTTTGGGCCACAGTTGGCCCCCGGGCCGTAGTTTGGACCCCACTGATTTCGAAGGTCGCAATACATAGTTATAAATATGTGTCATCAGTCAATGTCTAATGCAGGATGCCTCAAATACCAGGATGTTCTACTGAATCTCTGGCTATCTGTCAAACAAACCCTTGAGCAGCAGATATATGAACAAAGGGGCAAAGTCTATTGTAATGAAGAAGTATCATGGTCCCAAAACAACCTGATGCTGGGCCCCACCATCCCACTCTCTTTGCATTGTGTCGTTTTTATATATTGAAAATCTATCTGACCCCAACAATTCTGTGTGATTTTTCAATTCAGTCAAATCTTTTTAAAATACTCTATATTTCTGGAACTATAGCAGTGAAGCTATTGTTTGTTTTTATTTAATGTGCAAGATGTTGTGCGTCAGCTTAGTTCTACTGTGTCAGATTCAGCAAGCAGTGACGTGTACTTTACACACCGATGCACAAAGCAGCATCCCAGTTACATGTTTCCCTCCTGTCTCCAGCCTGGATGCTGCCAGTATCGGCTTCATCATCGTCATGGACCGGCGGAAGGACAAATGGAGCTCAGTGAAGGCCTCTCTGTCCAGGATCGCTGTAAGTTCTCCAACACATTCATATTCGAATCATCATATACATACATTTGTACCTATACATAACAAAAGGTTTGTCTAATACATACATACATTTCAAGTTCCCAAACAGAGGTACAGGGAGGGACCCCTAGGGCTACTGAGGGGCATTGCAGGGGGTACGTAGAAAGATTAGTGATTGCAATTTATTTCCACACAAAAAAACAATTTAAAATAAATTCTCATAAGCCTCAGAGCTTAAGAAAGACACGCAAGCTCAAGTGTCTAATTCAAAGCTGTAGTCTTAATTAACACAGATGTAGAAACTGCCAGAAGTCTTAATATTATTTTTCACAGACAAGTGTAAATGTCAAGTTTAAAGGCATTTGTATTAAAGGTGAGTTATACAAGTGATTTTCATTTAAGGATCAGTTGGGTTGAATACGCTAACACAAGAACAAATGTAGGTGAATCATCACAGATGAGTGAGGGGGTTCTTGTGCAATCGGGCCTATTGTGACCAGTACACCACAATTAAGGCGAATCCTCAAGCTGTGACTTTTAAACTTGAGGATTGTGAGATCTTTTCTGTCATGTCTGTCTGCAGCTTCTGCTGTTTACATTTGAATTGTTATTGAGTTGTTTCCTTTTTTCCACGTGATTCTCATAGGGCTTTAGTTTAGTTTATAATGAGTGCTATGATAAGCTGAATATGTCTCAGGAATGTATTGTTGGTTTGGACAGAAGGACTTGTGGTTGTTAATAGCATTTACCAAGCAGAGAGAAATCATTCAAGGAGACAAATGGACACCAGTAATGATATGAATAATATGACACTCCTCTCACTGTACTTGTGATGATCACTGAGGTCATATACGTGCATTAGCACTTTTAAAAGGAAATGAATCTTGAGTTTCAAGGCCACACAGGAAGTCTTTGTAATGAAATATTGCAAGCAGTATGAGTCAGCAGTGTGTTCTGCATTAGCTTACAGACATGTTGAGCTAAATTGACCTGTCACTGAGTCCGATGTCTCAGAATAAACAGCTGTAATAATTTGGCCCTTTAAAGTGTTAAATACAAGAAATACACGCATTCTGGTCCCAAATGACTAAATGAATGAGTGCATCAAAGGATTGGATGTATTGTAAATGTGCACGTGGTCGTGTTATCCAGGGGGCGTTTCCTGGAAACCTGCAGCTGGTGTTGGTGCTGAGGCCGTCCAGGTTCTTCCAGAGGGCCATAACAGACATTGGGATCAAGATGCACAAAGACGACTTTAAAATGAAGGTACCGGTAAGCATGCTTCAGTACCAACAACTTAGACTCTATCAACTGCTATCATTAGAAAACAATTACTTCTCTCTTTGTTAAACAGAGTGTTTAGAGACTTCAAACTAAATGCATGACAAATGAATGTTGCATGAAATAACAAATTGTAAATACACATCCATTCCATACATTGTACAGCGTTAACTGATATACAGGCTTGGGTTGTAACGGAATAGCCTTCATGTAACGGCGTTAATCAGAATACAAAAATCAAATAACTGTATTCAGCTCACGTTACATTTGCAAAACGAGTAATCTGATTACAGTTACTTTCGTAAACCTGAAGTGAATACATTTTGGAATACTTATTGGAATTATTGGTGGAAAAGTTTCCTCACAAAATGTAATATTCATTACCGGCAGATCTGTGTGCACGGCGCTGCAGCGTGTCTGTGAGAGAGAGAGAGAAGGGGAGAGAGAGAGAGAGAGAGAGAGAGAGAGAGAGAGAGAGAGATATGCAGCATGTCTGTGAGGCCCCCCGCACGCAGATGAGAGAGAGATCTCTTTTAAAATATATTGAAAGTTAGAGACGGAGATGGTTAGATAAAATGTGCAAGATAACGTTTATGTAGCATTTATTTATTGTCGAAATGATGACATTTCATAACGGGATCAAATCAAAGTGAATGGCCTGCTGCTGCTGAATGCATGGGGCAAGTGACTGGAACAAGTTTTAAAAGTTATTACATAGTTTCAGATAATAATAATAATAATAATAATAATAATAATAATAATAATTCATTCTATTTAGAGGCGCCTTTCAAAGCACCCAAGGACACCTTACAATTCATAACATATTCCAAGGAAAGGTCTTAAGACAGTACAAAGAATGCAGTCCGGGTGATGTTTTTTATGTGTGGTGCAGATGAGAGGGAGCTGTCCAGAATGACACCAAGATGTTGTGTTTGAGTTCTTGATAAGCCATTAAAACAGTAAAACAAGTGTCTCCTGTTCACCACAACATACCCATCTGTTATGGAAAAAGAAAGTATTCCAAAAGTATTCTAAAAGTAATCTAAACATCATCTGAATACTTTTTTAAGACACGTAACTGTAACTGTATTCGGATTACTTTCAGAGCCATGTATTCAGTATTCAGTAACTAATTACATTTACAAAGTAACCCTCCCAACCCTGCTGATATACTATACTTAGCATGTGAAAAAGACGATTTGATTGTAAATAGTTTTTCAAGATCTCCACGTTGCCATGAATTAAATGTTGGGAGAGAAATACTAAAGCTCTTATAGTCATTTCTGAGCCTAAAATATGTCAAGTCTAAACCACGGTGATTATCCATCCATCCATCTTCTCCCGCTTATCCGTGGTCGGGTCACGGAG
>CALSBZ010040621.1:98298-111105 GCA_943591055.1 Gobionotothen gibberifrons
ACACACACACACACACACACACACACACACACACACACACACACTCGCGAGCCTCCCCCAGACCAGTAATCCAAGCGAAAATATCTCCCCTTCGTAGTATAAATTCCACGGGTGGAGCTGTCAATTCTTCCTGGTCCTCCGGACCGCCTGGAAATCTCTTACCGGTACTAAGGACCGGGTAGGACCGGCACACTTTCACCACTGTATATATATAATATTATTATTGGTTATCGGTATCGGTCTTGAGAAGCAGGAAGTTATCGGTATCGGTATCGGTTTCAAAAAACCAATATTGTGCATCCCTACTTTTTACCCTTGTTGAATCGATTTTATTAAAATAGCATGCTTTTCTTTGTTGACACAATGTATTGAGGATAAATGTCAATTTTAATAAAAAAGGGTTTGAATACAAAATGTGTCCCCTTACATGGTTTGTTGCCTTATACCTTTGACAATAAATACATTTCAAATGAATGTTGTATTAAAAAAAGAACGGAGGAATTGTTTTGTCCCTCATCTCAAGAATCAGTGCTATAATGACAACAGCAGGTCTCCCTTGAGAAAGAGATCGATGATCTCACTGGGACCACCTGGTTAAATAAAGGTTTGAAATGAAATGAAATGAACAGACCACAGATAAGACTGTCAGCCTGACAGCTGTCACTCATTACACGCATTAGTGAGCATGTCAGTGTGCTTTGTCTCAGTTTCTCTAAACCCAGTAAGTTTCTCCTCCCTTCTTCAACACTTCTGAAATGAAAGATGGAGCTACTGAAGCCAAAACAGGCAGGTAATTACATCCCTGACGGATAGAGAAAAAAAGATGAACGTAAGAAGTGAGCAGTTACAGCTGTTCAAGAGAAGGGGATTGCTGACAGTTTAGGCCAGTGGTTCTCAAACGTTTTCTGTCTGGAGAAGAAAAAAAAAAGTTGGGCCCCCCGAACACAAATAGTCACGTAATGGGCCAAGTTACCATTTATTAAAATACATGAATATGAACGTGAGCATTCCTTTAAAAAAAAAAAAGAAAATCACTTTGCTAGAACAGTGATAATAAAACAATGCTCCATAATTCTGTGTGGTCAAACAAATAAATACATAATACAATTGTGCAATCCCTTTGCTAGAACAATAAGTTGTAATACTTTGCCACTTTGCAATCTGTGCAAAAAAATGAAAAGAAAGAAAATGCTGATATTTGGCAAACAAGTGTGTCTTATTACAGCATTAGTGGCTGCAATGAGCCTGTTTTGCACTGGACATTTCTTCAAAACGGGGTTGCAGGCTCAGTGGCGGTGCCAGAGATTTCTTTTGGGGGTGCTGTGGGGTAGCTTGACATTTCATAGAGGGTGCTCAAACATTTACGGTTTCCCATTAATGTACCGGTCGCTACAGTGAAATGTGTGCAACAATCCCCACGCAAATACACAGTGTACCTGCGACTGTTACAATGAAAGCTCGATAATCAGCTCACGGCATATAGGTGTAAGCAGGGGTAAAGTGCTATTTTTATAGGTGGTGTGAGGACCTCACATCCTCTAGGGCAGTGGTTCTCAACTGGTCAGGCCTCGGGACCCACTTTTTACTTGGTCAATACATCGCGACCCAACATTTTGAGACAAAAGATATTTTATTGAGAAGATGATCACTACGTGACAGAAGTTTTCAAAACCGTTTATGGTCTCCGGTACTTCCAGTCCAACGCCGACTGCATGCACAGCATTAGAACATCGGGCCTTCAAAATAAAAGTTTGACTTTTTCCCCAAAAAAAATTAAAAAAATTCTATTTTCTTTTTTCAATTTTTTTTTTCTTCACTCACACATCCGCGACCCACTCGAAACGGGTCCGCGACCCACCAGTTGAGAACCACTGCTCTAGGGGGGTCCGGGGGCATGCTCCCCTGGGAAGATTTGTTTAGTTAAATGCATCAATCTGCTGCACTTTGAGAGCAAAATGAAGAGATCTATGGATACATCTCTCAACACCCATTTGAGACGGAACTGTAAACAGATTTACTTTTTCTTTATGGATATTATACAAATCACCCTTTTCAACTTTATTCTTTTTTTACTATCATATAGTATTTCAAACCTGTTTTTCATTTATTCTCTTATTCTTTTATAACTATAATGATCATATAAACGTGTGCCTCGGGAGTAATTGTTTACATAAACCTAAATGGTGACCAAAACGATTAAGGCGAGACACCCCAGGTGAATAGGGTAATTTTTTTAACTTAAAGATATCAGCTAGAAATTTCTCCAGTTAATTACTGACAATAAGGCAATTGTCTTTTGTATTACAAGTTTTCTGAAATAGCATGTTTAAATATGCTAATTAACCATTATCTCATTAAATATGTGCATATTTGAACACATTTCAGGAATCGAAATCTCAACTTTGGATAAAGCCAGGTTAAAAATTCTTGTTTCATTTTGTAGTCATATTAGTATCTAAGGCTTTTACAGAAGGGATTTTGGATATCTCTTTTTATCACTCCATAAATCAGAAAATACTGTCAACAGCCCTAAAATATCAATTTTTGCCATGTTTTTAGGTATAAAATGTTATATAATTCAGGCTATGAATGATATATAAACAAACCCTTCTGTAAAAGCCTTCATAATATTGATAGGAATATAACTGGAAGGTTTGGTGTATGTATGTGCAACTGAAGTGGAGATTTCGAACTCAGAGTAGGAGAAAAAACTCATTTTGAGAAAACGACCTTTAAAGATAGCAGTGTGGCGCTAGCTAAACCCTCCTGCTATTTGGATGACAGCTTGCGCCTCGACGCACTCCGTGAAGGTATTTCATGATCAGTGTCATTTGTTTTTTGTATAACCTTGCTTCGTGCAAGTGACAATTGTTGTTGTCTTCTCTGTGAACGTTTTTTTCGCCGTTCTTTTGTCATTTTGAGATTTGAATTTCTAGCGGAAAGCTAACCAGGAAGTGATTTAGCACACCACGTGACGCATCTGAACGAATCACGTTGTCAGAAAAAGACACCAGCCAATGAGATTTCGTTTCTTGGTTTAAGACCCCTTTGCACTTTCACGATTGGTTGCTGATACAAAGGAAATGACCATATTTGGATCCGATGAGATTGTGTAGGAGAGACGGAGCTTTCCAACGATACCTCTGATTACATGGAGCAAACAGCGGTCGCGGTACTTCATGTTACGTTAGAATGCTAACTTTTGGTGAATTTAGGAGATATCTACAGACGCAAATAGACAAACTATAGTAAAATAAACACTTAAATGTGTATTTTGTACGTTTTCCTTCCAAAAGCCTGAAAGAAAACATGTTATGGAATCAAAATAGCACAAAATCTCAAAATTGACCAGTGCATGAAAAACGATGTTTTTGCCTGCCGTGTCTCGCCTTAAGACCCACTGAGATAACTTAGACTAAAGTTAACTATCTAAACACTCGAGTCCTTTAGTTCACTGAGCCTCTCTGTCTGACAGGAGAGGACTTTCCTCCACCTTGTTGTTGAAAAAGTTCCTTATATCCGTTAGCGTAGCTCGCTAGCACCAGAAGCTAACAACAACGATCTCCGGTACCGGTGCGCCCTCTCCCTCTCTCGCGCACGCACACAAAATGGCTCGTTCCACACACACACAGAGCCGAGCTTGAATTACCTTCTCGTTGTCTGGCACTTCCGGGTCCGGCGTCCATGGAAGTCCACCGCTCTGGGTACAGGGCCGCACGGCGTGCCCCCCCCCCCTTGGCGTGCCCCCCCCCTTGGCGTGCCCCCCCCTTTCGTCGACTAAAACTAGACTAACACGTTTTGAGTTTTCGTCGACTAAAACTAGACTAAAACTACGAAGGATAGGAATGACTAAAATGTGACTAAAACTAATAACCATTTTCGTCTAAAGACTAAATCAAGAACAGCTGCCAAAATTAACACTGGTCTGTTGTTCCCTAAGCCACCAGAAAACATCTCCAGCTGCAGTACCCCGGGAAGCCCTCTTGGGAGTAAAAACCCTCCAAGATTCCTCGCCGTCCACTTCCCTGGTAGCCTGTGCCAGCTATCATAAGCTAAAAGATGATTATTTGTATTGCCTTAAGACTATCATAGTTAACGTTAGCTAATGTTGTGTTCAAAATTCCAGGAAAGACTTCTAAGTTCAACTATTTATTAAAAGAGAGCAAAATATATATATATTCACTTGGCCAAGGACTCTGTCACGTCATAGAAATTACAGGCAGCAAAGCATAGTAAAGCCAACCATGAAGAACAAAGTCAAATCCTATACTTCCAGCGGCGGGAGTCCGCAGGAACATCACAGCGGATGGTGAACTGGCCAGATGTATGGAGAACCGGGATGACTGGAAGAGACGATGGAGGGCTCGTCTGAGGACGACCTAGAGAGAGGGGGTGCAGTGGGGTTCCACACTGGAGCTCATGTGAAATAAAGTCTGATACTGTACAGTACGCTGGATGTACAGCGGAACTTAATGTAGTCGAAAAAAACGAACGGGAGGAAATGCAGCCCGGCTCTCGATTTTTAATCCTAATTTAATCATCTTAAACTCAATATGAATATACTGTATTCAACTTCATTAAAACGTTATTAACGTGTTTTAACGTCAGTAATTCACTAAAAATATTTATATTTTAATGGAGCCTCGACGGCAGATCAGCATGAGGGGTGTTATTTTCCCCATAAGGAACAAGTCGCTGCAAATTATCCCGTTTATTACATGGCCCAATTCTCAACAAAGTAACGACATGACTCCCAATATTAATTGAAATGCTTTTATGGATTTAGAAAATGTTTTTATTGATTTAAATTGACATGCATCCGCTAAGAAAAATAGTCCGTTGTGACATCGCGTAAAACAGAGGATTTCGACATGTTACATTCATTGCTTACATCCACACGCCTCTTCTCCTCATAACTTTTCATTTATTGCATTTTTACGGCTTTAAACATACTGGAAATACTTCATGGCAAAATAATGTATCTGTGTACGTGTTTTACTGTAGGCTACTGTACTTATCTGCATGCACTAATCAAACATTTAATTCAGCGTTTATCAACCTATAAACCTTTTTCTTACTCAATATCAAGCCACACGTATTGTTTTCTGTGACTTTGTGTGCGCTCAGGATGAGTTTGGCTGTGTTTGGCGGGGGGGGGAGAGCTGCAGCGAGCCGTTTAGTGGAGAAAGTGAATACTGCTGAATACATACTATACAGAGATGCTGTATGCGAAACCAATGTGAGTTTGGAAAATTGCACAGTATTTTTCTATTTTAGTATACCTCAACAATGGAATTATGATCAGTGGAAATGGCCATGACACCTCTCCTTTAAGGACTAACGTTTATAATAATAAATAGCGTATTTATCCATATTCATAATTACATTACAATACATTACCAACAACCGTTATTTTAATCACAAATAATGCATGTTTCAATGTAATGCGTATTATTTACGTTAACGAGGTAAATAGGCTAAAAGAAAAACATTTTTCCAAAAGAACTACGCATCTCTTGAATGACAATATGCTTGCACTGCACCTCCAAGGTGCGCAATACATTATTGCGCAATCTATGCCTGTGAGCGTGCTGCGCGAGCCGAGATGATGTGTGTAACTACTCTGGTCTTGAAATAACTTTACGCATCAAACTGATGTCCACAATCACGTTTATTCTCTTCTTTTGTAGAATCATGAAACACCGTGAAAACGTGTTCGCCTAGTAGACCAGCAGTAGAATTACGTTATCACATCGTTGACACTTTTAGCGCTCTCTTCCTCTCTCATAAACACAATATAAACATCCGGGGCAAGAGGTCACATGACTTCCGGAAAGACAACTCTTATCATTTTAACAAAATAAAGTTCAAGCATACATTAAGCACTTTTTACGACGGAGTATTAGGGCCACACTTAGAAGAAAAAAAACAGAGTTACGAGAATAAAGTCGTAGTTTCATACTGTAAGGGACTTGAGAAGCGGACTTTGAGGAGATTGTCTCCTTTCTGCAGGAGGAAATGGCTGGTTCTGGCCAACTACATTACATTGCATTTAGCTGACGCTTTTATTTTTAAGCGACTTACAACAGTCTGAATGAAACGGCAGCTCTCAGCTAATGGCCTATCAACCACAGCTCTCTCCCCCCCTGAATTGCAACTGAGGGAATACCATAGACTGTATGGGGAATACACTGGGTTAAAACTCCACCCGAATCTCCGGATTTGAATCCCATCGAGTTGAGTACCTTCTACAGCAGGGGTTCTCAAAGTGGGGCCCGCGGGCCAATGGCGGCCCTCGGAAATGTTTCTGGCAGCCCGCGATAGTTAATGTGACAAAAAAAAAAAAAAAAAAGAGTCACTACTTGACTGGTAAGAAATTATATGAGAAGCCGCTGTGGTGCATCTGATTAAAATGCCAGAGAAGATGTATACTCCAAATGATGTTTATTGTAAATAGGAGGTGAATGCCAAGATATGTACACAAAATGTATGTGTGTTTGTTTGTATATATAGGTATGTAAAAAGGCGTGTGTGTGATTGTGGTTATTTGCGTGTGCGTGTTTGCGTGTGTGTGTGTGTTTGCAAGGCACTTTTGAGACAAATTAATGTTTGATTAATCTTAATGTATACTCTATGTATAATTGGTTAGTACAATAAAGAAAGGATTTGTTTTGGAATTATTTTGTGTTCCGTTTTTTCTTGGGCGGCCCTCAATCCAATATTGGGTACCTAAATTGGCCCTCACTCATCAAAACTTTGAGAACCCCTGCTCTACAGTATGCAAATCAAACTGTAGACGGTGTGAAAGCAGTGAGACCTGTGAAGACACCATTGCAGTAGTCAAGTCTACTGAAGATACAAGCTTAAAATCAGACCTGTTTTTTAAATGAAATCTGACGGCAGGCAGTTTATTTTCCAAGTATAAACATACAGTATACAACAGATATACATGCATACAAATTATAACATCAAATGTATGTTATTAATTTTACAAATAGGACAGAGGGTGCAGCACAAACAGTACGAAACAAATAGAGAGCTTTCTGAACATCAGCAGGAGAGGACTCTTTCAAGACACTAGTAAATACTGAAATGAACATTAAATGTCCTCTTACCTACCTCCTACCTAGTTTGTTTTTACAAATCACACTGTAGACGGTGCACCTACAGTATTGTTTCAAATAATGGTCGGAATGTGACCTGTGAGCCTTCTGAATTACCGTGGGACAGCACATTTTACATTTTCATGTTAAGTAAACTAGTGTTTTCTCTTAACATCACCCAAATGTATATAAAAGGAGATCAAGGCTTGAAGTTACTTCAGATGCTGAAATATTTTTATTTTTCAAGTATAAACATACAGTATACAACAGATATACATGCATAAACTGCATAAACTCAAATGAATATTTCATTTCCAGAGGATACTGAAGATTTAAGCAATATATTAGTCCAAGAAGCATCGCAAAGCCCACATCTTTCAGGTTGTGGAGCACAATTGTCTCCTCGAACAGTCTCCAAGATGCATGCATGCATGTGCAACTGTGCATGTTGCCTTCTCATTGTAACTGGGAAACCTGCACAACTTACAAGTCCACTTCATCCAGTTGCAGCAAAACGGAAATCTTTGAAAATCTGTCTGTAATAGAGAACACACATTTAGGTACATTATGAAGCAGGCCTTAATAAAGTAATAAGAACTGAGAACATGACAAAGAATAAGATGCACACAATTACAACAGTCACGTTGCCCATAAACTACAAGCCTTGGCTTTCACAATTACAATATTATCCATGAATTCATATGATAAAGACTTAAACAGTGCTTCATTTAAAGAAATAAACAACTTGAAATGTTCATCTTTGATTGACGAGGCATATTCAATCTAATACATTCATGGGATGCATGTAATAATAACAACAGGGAAAGGTTAGTGTGCATCCACATAGAGCATTTTTGTGTCTACGTGCATGCCAAATATATCAATGAAAAAAACTCATTTTTTAACTCCATTTAGCTACTTTTCGTTTTGCCTGAAACCATTACATATGCAACCACTCACCTGACTTTGCCTGTCTGTCAGTGGTTCATCAGCCGAAATCACTGTCATATCGCTTCACAAAAACGTATTCATCCGCCGCTTAGCTTTTCATAGTCATCAATCTGTCCGGTGGAAGTTCTTCTTTTGATAATCCTTTTTTACAGCGGCTCCATAATATAACTGGCAAAAATGTAAGAATTTCATGCAGTGGGAAAATGGTTTAATCTGTTGGAATAGAGTATAAATATCAAATATCACTACTTTTCTTCTAAATGAAATGATGACATTACAAAATGCATGGTTTAATGTAATGTAAACATTTACATTATTATTATGATTATTTAATATATAAAGACTATATGTTCAAATGCTCTTCAAAGCAGTTTCTGTCAACTACAGTATGACACAGAGCAACATCATTTCTGTATTTGTGAATGAAGCGCCATCTCCTGGTTAAAACCTGAAATTGAAAATCTGGCAACGCCCTCTTGGAAAATAGTGGGAGGGCTTAACATTCCTCGAAACTGGACATAGGCAGGTCGTAGGCAGGAAGAGGTAAGCTGGTATGGAGTCAGATTTGGGTCAATATTCTCGCACGTAAAACAAGCTACTCACGAACGGAAAATGTGCTTTTACACGCGCATAAAATGACCCTCGCGCGCAGATTGAACCCCCGCGAGCTGCTATGCGCTCGCTCGCGAGAGAGACAGCCCTCTTGCTCGCTCGCGGGAGTCTCCGCGGAGCAAACAGAAGCATCAATCTCATTTACGCCAATCCTGATTGGCGGGTGATCTCAACATCATCGTCAGGGAATCCACCCCCTATAAGTAGCTTGCGCCACGACGCATGCGTCATTCAAACACCTCTTCTCGCTTCAGAGCACATCTCTATATCGGTAGCCGGGCTAGCTTACACAGTCCACAGACGGAACCAAGCTAACCAAGCTAACTTCGGTCGACGGACGCTCGCAGGCTACCTTTATATATTCTTCTACGAGAAGACTGTCGGTACTAGCATACCAGTTAGTGCCAAATTCGACCTCACCCTTTTTCTTTTTTCTCCGGAAATCGAAAAGGTAAGGTTTTGTTTCAAGCTAGCAGCACACCGGTGGCTAGCTTACCTTCCTCGCTACTGACACCACGTTAGCGAGGACGCTTTTTTCTTTTCTTCTCACACCAGAGAAGAATAGGACTAAGAAAGAATATTAACACACCAGTTAATATTCTTCGGGAATAAATCCTACACCGTCGTCTTTTCTCCGGATTAACGACAGGTTGGAGAGGACGTACCTGTCTCGACAACGTACCTGCTACGAGAGCGTCCTTCCCACGTCGCCTTAATGGCGAACAAGATGGACACGTCTCTCCCTCACACCAGAGGAGTCAGGGATCCGGAGGCTCGGCTCTGCGGCTGCGGGTTGAAGATGTCGGACACAGACGCACACCAGGTCTGCTCGTCCTGCCTCGGGCTGCAACATGCCCAGGAGGCTATCGACAACTCCGGCTCATGCGGGCATTGTGCCCGCTTCACCCGAAAGAGCCTCCGCCGACGTCTAGCTAGCCAAGCTAGCTTGTCGAGATGGGACCTCCTCACGTACACTGATGCGCCGGATGGCTATCAGGACACGAGGACGTCCCCCGCTAAGATTGAACCCCGCACTGTGTCGGTCTGGGGCTCATCAACAGCGGCAGCTGCAAAACCAGAGTCCCGCCCTGTGTCAGGCTGGAACTCGGTAGTGGCTAGAGACGTGAGATTGGGACCCCACGCTACACCAAGCTGGGGCTCCCGGCTGGACCTCACCATGGCCGCACTCACGGATGATATCCTGGAGTCAGAATGCGCGGAGAACGAAGAGGGTGCCTCTGAGTTCCTACTCTCTGACTCGGATGAGCAGGAAGACGATATCTTCACGCCATCAGCTCCAGCTGCAATGCTGGGAGCGATGGCTGCTCCCCCGGGCGATAGCACACCAGCTTCGCCCTGTCTGAACGTGGACCTGCAGGCCGTGTGTCAACGTGCCGCGTCCAGGCTAGACATCCCATGGCCTGAAATGGCCAAGGAGACCTCTAGGTCCCGCTACGAGGGGAAGCTACCCCAAGCAGCGAGGAGAAAGAGGCAACTCCTTCCAGTCTTCCCGGAGTTGCTGGACGAGGTGTCGGTCTCCTGGACAGACCACCCCTTCAGCAATAAGGCCCCAATCCAGGGTGCCTCCTCCCTGGACTGTGACGGTATGGAGAGGCTCGGCCTGCTCCGCATACCGCCGATGGAACCGCTGGTGGCAGCTCACCTCCTCCCGAGGATGGGCAGGGGCAGGGACCCCACGCTACCGGTGAAGGCAGACCGATTACAGTCCAAGCTGGCTGATCGGGCCTATAAAGCCGCAGCGTTGTCCGCCAGGGCACTCAACATTTCCTCTCTGCTGACTGCCTACCAGGCTGAGATCTGTCGAGCGAATCTGGGCCGGCCATATGGGACGAGATCGCAGCGATCACGGACATTTGCCACCTTCGCCCGAGATGCCTCTCACCCTGCCCGGTTTGACATACCGAGGCAGCAGAGGCCACAGCCCGCCCCGAGTCCCCAGCCCAGGCAGGAGACGAGGGCGAGCTGGCCGAGCAGATCTCCGGTTCCGGCAGCAGCCGTGCAGGCGCAGCCGACCCAGATCCTCAGCCACCTGACGGGAAGGAAGAAGCGGGCAGCCTGACAGCCTCCTCTTCTCCCCTCTGTGACAGAGCTGCGTTCCCCAGCTCCAAATGTGTTTCCGCTGCCTTGAGAGATGCCTCAACGCCATCCTCAAGTGCACAAAACACATGATTGTCACATTATTGTTGTGTTTTTCTCTATAAAGCATTTCTGCTGACGCATCCAGGCTCAGGCCGAGAGCGCAGCTCAAAAAATGAAATAAAAAACAATAAAAACAACAAAACCAATGAACAGTCCGCCTATTGTTCCCCTTTTGAGAGCAGCTACGGCCTCTCTCAAAAGGCGGACATTAGAACGGGTCTGTGAAGGCACCTTCGCCACGCGCATGCGCAGTGGCGACAGGGGTTTTGAAGCCACCGCTGCCACGCGCATGCGCAGTGGCGTCGGGGGTTTTGAAGCCGCCTCCGTCACGTGCAGACGCAGTGACGACTGGGGCTGTGGAGCCACCACCGTCACGTGCAGACGCAGTGACGGCTGGGGCTCTGAAGCCACCACTGTCACATGCAGACGCAGTGGCGGCTGGTGCTGTGAAGCCTCCACCGTCACGCGCATGCGCAGTGTCGGTGGGGATTGTCGAAATGAGGTACCACTGTGCTCAGACACTAGAGGACCCCATAAACACGACAAACAGAGACTCTGAGGGCAGGGGACATGACATCTCCGCTGACTCTAAGGAGAAAACAGTGGAAGATGCTCACAATGTCTGCCGGGGGTTTTAAGACAGTAACACGGGGCTACGGCCTCCGACCCACTGTCACCCCCCACCCCTCGCTTCTCGGGCATTCTGTACTCACAGGCCCGGAGAGAGTCAGCCCGTTTTCTAGAGAGAAAGATTCTCTCACCTCTAGAAAACAAGGCTATATCTGTGATACCCGTCGAACAAAGTCAGAGCGGCTTTCATTCCAAGTATTTCCCCGTTCCCAAACGGGGAGGGAACGGAACTCGGCCAATATTAAGATTGATGAGCTCCGAGCAGATATCTCAAAAGATACAGCTTCAGAACGCTCACTCGCACATCTTTGATATGTCTCGTGCGACAAAAAGGACGACTGGCTCACATCAGTCGACCTGGGAGATGCATGTTTCCACATTCCAGCATATTACCCACACAGGGAATATCTGTGGTTCACATCTCAGGGTGTCCGTTGCGAGTACGGAGCACTTCTCTTCGGTCTGTTCTCAGTCCAAGAGGGTTTGTACGATGTACGGAAGCCGCGATAACCCCGTTAAGACAACAGGGTATTCGCCTGGCAACCTACCTGTACGACTGGTTGCTTCTCGCACAGTCAAAAAACAGGGGGTTATTACACGGACAAATGTCCCGTAATACACCTGCTCGACCTGAGTTTCATCGTAAACACAGAAGAGAGCATGTTGTCCCCAGCCCAGACTGTACTTCCCCTGAGGGAGTTTCAGCACTAGACAGCTGCCCTCAGACTAAACCCCGCGCGGAGAGTAGTGGTCACTATGAGATGCGTAAATGGCACTGCGCCACAGGCTGCGCCACAGGCTGCACCCGACTTTAAATAGTACGGGGCGTGCCTATGGGTGCTGTCTTATCGCAAATGGCGGTCACCACGGACGCATGTCTGACGGGCTGGAGAAGTATTTACAAAGGTCGACCTGTGAGGGGGTTTCTGGAAAAACAGGAACCTCCAACGGTTGCACGTAAATTACCTAAAGTTTTAGCGGTGTTCCCCACCCTAAAACGCCTTATGCCTTCCCTCAGAGGACACCATGTCCTCATGAGGATGGATAATACGACAATATCGTATGTAAACCACTAAGGAGGTTTGCGTTTTCCCCAGTTACATGCTGGCACGCAAACTGATCTTGTGGTGCTGCGGTCGCCTCCTCTCCTCGAGAGCGAGGCACGCACCAGTTGTGACTAACCTCGGGACAGTCCTGCTGTCCAGAGGTGTATCACCATATGCAGACTGGACTTTACATCCAATGGTTGTGAGTCAGCTGTGGGTGTGTCGCGGCCGAGCCGCGATAGATCTGTTCGCATTAAAAAGATTATGCTCATTGTCAGCTGTTCTTTCAATGTGGGGGGGGGGGG
>CALSBZ010040621.1:137675-149111 GCA_943591055.1 Gobionotothen gibberifrons
CGAGGTGTTCAGTAGTGAATGTGAGAGTATTTCAGTAGTGTGTGTGCAAGGTCAGATGTTTTCAGCAGTGTGTGCGTGAGGTGTTCAGTAGTGAACGTGAGAGTATTTCAGTAGTGTGTGCGCAAGGCCAGAGGTTTTCAGTAGTGTGTGTGTGAGGTGAGTTTGAATTTTGGCCTACACGGCCCTTCATAGACTAGAGTGGCCGCGATCGCTAAAAAACCCGCAGACGCAACGTAGCGTGGCGTGGCGTGGCGCAGACGCTCCCGGTGGGATTAGGGGGTTAGAATGCGGTGAATCAGAAGTCCTGCTGCAGGGAACTCAGTGGTACATTACCTCCTGGTTGCTGCTTCCTGTTTGTGCCTGAGTGTGTGTGATAGAGGAGGAGGGCATCAAGGTGCAGATTTACAATGTTGCCTTTTGTGGGTGCCATAAAGCACTATTTTGACATATTGTCTCCTTCTGAAGTTGATAATATAGCAATTTGCATTTCACATGGATTTCACTCATCCTATTAATGTCCATTATTACACAGTTTAGTTAATACTCAATTCTGATTGGTCAATTTGGACATTTCAGAGGTTGTTTTGTAAGGGATAATGTGCAGCGTTCCGGTCATTATTGGAAAAAGAACAATCACACAGGTGATCACGGAGCCGACACGAAGTTGAGGGAACTTGATAATCTTGGAGGGTGTTCTTTTTTCAATAAGCTGCACATTATCCCGCTTATTACACGGCCACATACTAAAAGACTATCGACTTAACTCCCAATATTAATCTAAATGATTTTATTGACTTGAAAATGGTCTTATTGCTTCCGCTAGCAAAACAAAACTCTGTTACATGGCGCACCAATGGCTAAACTCCGACACCATCAACTGAATTTAAAATGAAGGCAGCTCTGATTGATGTTTTCCTTTACTGTCCAAGTCTGTTCACAGTTCCTGTTCCACCAAGTCCTTAAACACTACAGAGCCCATACCGTGTTAGTGTTTACTTCCTGTCTGTCTGCTTCGGTTGATTTACCTGACGTCTATTAACCTCTTTTCCTTTCGCTCTCTTGATCCTCCGCAGCAACGGTCATTATAACAAATGTATTTTGTTTTTTGCCACAGCTGACATTAAATTGACTGAATTCTTTCTGTGGAGCAAATTGCTCTCAACACATTATATAACCAGTCAGTTTTCTGTCCCACTTTAACAGTTCCATCAAATGATCGTTCCTGTGAATTTCCAAGTTTAACAAACTTTGGCAGGGAAGTAACAGATTGTGCATGGCTGAGCTGATAATGGTCAGTCACCAGTGAAAGGAGCAACATTGGTAAAAGCCACTGATTTGTTCATGGAATATATTGATTTGGTGTAAAAGAATAGCTTATAAATGTACTGATCATCCGTAGTATAAACATAACACACACATTCCAATAATTATCCAGAGATGAGATATTGAATCGCATTATTTGGACCCAAGGTTCACACATTTTATGTCTTTCGAATGGACTTTATAAAATAAAAGCTTGGGACTGCACTTAGACTTGAGCCTTTGGACTTGAAAGTACTTGATGAAAGCCAAAAGATTGAAAATAATTTTAAACAATGTACTAAGAATACTTTACCTTGTTTTCTGGAATCGACTAATGTTAATGCCATCCATTCCCAGCAAGTCGACACTTAATTCCCCTAGATCCACTTTGTTTCAGCCCAACTGATAACATCTAATCGAGGTAGCAGAAGAGAAACATAAATAACTTACATTACAGCACTCCAGACAAAATCAATTATACCAGAAAGAAGTTGCTCGCAGAAAAACTCATTCTTATTCACCAAAAAACGTATTCACCAAAAAACATGTTAAATTGTAAGGTTGTAAATAATTGATTTTTAGAGCTTTTCAGTATTTTAAAAACAGGATGGGACAACTACCCGTTTGCAGTGAAACAACATCATTATTTATATAATGACTTTATTTAAAGAGCCATGCGTTTTTATTTTGCTTTAAGGTTTTGTATGTTAATAACTATATGATAAGTGTCAAACAAAAACCACCCAGGGTTGAGCAGTGGTCCAAATCTGTGTGTATCCTGGATGTAAGGTAATGTACACTCTCTGGGGAGGTCTGCATCCAAACACAACTGATGGCCACCCGCATGTATACAAAAAAGTGGTGAAAGAAAAGTAGCAAAAATACAGTGTAAAATTACTCTTTTACAAGTAAATAGTCCTGAATCAGAATGTTATTCAAGTAAAAATACAAAAGTACTGTAATCAAAATACAATTTTGCCCATTTCAAAATCATATACGTTAATACTCAATTCTGATTGGTCAATTTGGGAATTGTAGGGGTTGTTATTACTCACTACTTGCTAAGGATAACATGAATGTTGCTAAGGTGGATCAAGGGCCCCCTCTGCACTGCGCTGTTTTTATTTTCTTTACTGGGGATGGTTTAGCCCATTGCATCTCAAGTTTCATGCTCTCCAGAAATCTAAAAATGAATATATTTAAAAAAAAAGTATTGCATGGTGTTTTCTGATGGGGAAATCTAATGTTTTTGCCCACAGCAAACGTTTTATTTATCAGACCTCTTTCTGCAGCTCCGCACACAGTCCCTTGATCCTCCTGCAACCATCTGCTCTCTTTGACAGCGGTCTGCGCAAATTAAAAACCTCTGGAATGCCTAGATTGACCAATGAAAATGTAGTATTTATCTAAACTGTGTAATGGAGTAGCATAATCTGAAAATACTCAGTTGAAGTACAAGTTAGTTAGTAACATTCCAACACTGATACACACCATTATGCCAATAGAGGATTACACTTTAAATGTTATAAAGCATTCATTGCACTGTGTGCTTCACAGACTGGGGCTGATGTGATGAATCACAGGCTATATATTCAAGGGATTTTATGACACACTACGACCTCTGCTTTAAATTGAAGTCTAACGGCGTCATTTGGGAGCAGAATAGATTGAGGGTTCCAAGTGTGGCCCTAACATATTTTTTAGAGTACCTCTCACGTCCTCACACACACATTTACACACATATCCCTGCTCTGGATCTCTGGAGTGTGGCCCTAAAACCTTTCTTCATCCCTTTTTTACTTTCTCTGCACTCCATTAATCCAGCCAGCAGATACTTATCGCACTGATTTACCTGCTTATAAATCTGATGCCATATGGATTGGATTAAGCGTTGGCATACAGTTAAGTTTATAGTGCTGGTTATGATTGGAAGCCAAGGGGTTGGTGCCTGGGTTTGGATTAACACTCCAACTCTCTCACTTCCTGTATTCTGTCATTCTTTCTCTTAGTAGAGGGGAATACCTTGGGAAAGAGACCGTTTTGTTCTCTCTGCAACAAGCCAGCATTTTATTTGCAGGCTTTGAGGGCATCCAGACCACGGATGCAAGGAATGAGGACTACAGGGGGTCAGATTTTCTTTTTTTAATCAGCTACCGTTCAATTAAATCCTAAATCATTGACTGCAATATCATGTATACTGTATATTTCCATGGGTTAAAAATGCCAACCTGCCTGATTTCAGATGAATTTGAGACTTTATGGCTAAATCTGGCACATTTACATGATGGGCTCAAGTGCTCATCGTAATTAATGTGCATTGTTCCTAAATAAATACTTTTTTTTTTAAATTACAAAATCCATGCAAATATGATTTTCCTCATTTTATAATACCTAATATGTTGTTGGCAGTTCAGCTTGGCTTAAGAAAACGACACTGTTTTATAGCTATAGAGGTTATAATTTGCAATAAAAGGAGATACAGTTAGTGAAGGACATATGCATTTTATTCTATATGCATATGGTAATGTTGTTGTATTTTGGACATATTGTATAGGATACAGGAAAATGCATATTAGCTTTTATCTTTTGATTCTGGGGCAATAGAGTGTTTTATCTTTATCTTTGAGTTTTTCCCTCAAGCATTAATTTTGTATTCTATTCAGCCAATTAACAAACTATGTAACAGCTAAAATTGACCACATTGTTTTATTAAGCTTATACATTCAACCCACATCTCTTTCTTATGGGGTTAGATTTGTCTCATAAATATACAAATAATTTGTGTGTAAATATGCGATTTGGAAATGTAAAACACCTTCCACAAATGCATTTAAAAGATTTGCAAACTCACAAATACATTTGCAAATGTAAAACGGATCTACAAATACGCAAAATATTTTCACAAATAAAAAAAAAGATCTGTGAATACTATAATTAATTTACAAATAAACAAAAGGAATTTGTGAATATCTCTTTAACATTGAGAACTTTCGATCAGGCATTTGTGAATCCATTTGGTATTTGTCAACCAAAAATGTGCTTGTGGATCTCAAATCTCTGCTTGACAAACTTTCCGCCGGTCTCGACCGAAATCTGCTCGTTGTCACTCGTTTATTTTCGGAAACCACGTGATGGCCTGCTGATGACGACATTTCCGCATTTCCGCATTTCAAAGTTTCAAAGTAAGACCATGATGGTTTGTTTAATGTGCCGTTTTTGTATTACTTTAATGAACAGCGGTACGTTAGGTGCATTCACCATAATGTTATAGTGATACAGTTAGTTTGTGTTAGTTTATTTGTTCAATACAGCTTATAAAACGGACAAGTCAAATCAAGCAATCTGATTGGTTCTTAGCCGTGATATAATGAGCGTATACCACGGGTAGAATTGTAGTTACTTTTCACAACAAGTCAGCATCCCTCCGCGTCTGAGAAAAGCTACAACCGTTACAACTGTTACATTACGTCCGTTACTAAACTAACTAACTAACTAACAAAGCTTAAGATGGAAACATGTAAGGGATAATGTGCAGCAAGGACTCATTGACCGCTGTTAAAGGACGCTCACATCTGCAGAAATAAGTCTGGTCGATTTAACTGTATACAGTTGGGCTGAAAAGCAAAATGCATGCTTCGCGTCGGGCCGAACCACGCCCCTTAACTGTGATATAATGAGCATATACTGTACCACGGCCTGTCGTGAGCTATTGCTTAATTATATTGAGCACATTCATATGCATTTTAAAGTACGTAGGCTCCGCCACTTTCGGGGTCCGGGGGGCTACAGCTGGCAGCAAAGCAGCCCCAGAGATAACTCCTTCTTCATATTTTTTGTATATTCATTAAAGCGGGTCAAAGTTACAAAGCACTTCACATTTAATTAGTCGGCCTAGTTTTACCTTTTACCTTGCAGTGGTAAGGTCATCTGTAGAAAAGCACCTTATTTAGGTTAGCCTTCACAGTAAGGCTACATTAAATGTTGTGTTATACATGGCACCAAGTGTGTTACATATCAAGCGTTCAGGACAGTCTCTGTTCTTGGTATACTGTATAGTCACTCACCTTAGAGCAGTAGTTCTCAAACTTTTTCTGCCATTCCCTTTGAACAGGTGGGCCTTTTCAAGCCCCACCTGTCGTGAGCTACTATTACTCCTCTTTTTTTTGTTTTTTGCAGTGTATATATTTAGCACATTTTAACATTATAGAGAACCGCAGTGACGTGTCCTAAAACCCGGAAGTAAACTCCTTCCGGTTCCTTCGTCAAAAACGCAATCCAATTTCTCCATAGGATTTGGGAAAATAGCTCGAAATAAGGTCTGTGGCTGACACACATTTAAGAGACGGATCACGTTTTGTTCAGCCGGATAATATCCACATGTCTACTCTACTTTTTATAATTTTCGAATCATAAATCTAGTCGCAAGAAGCAAAATGCTAACGTTATGCTATAAACAAACTTCAACGTCACGCCAACTTAAGATCCATATTCAAAGATACAGATTCTAAATGGTACAAGTTGAAGCGTTTGTTTGAACAGTTTGCAGAAGGCAGGCACTTGCTTTCAAGCAGAACAGGGCAAACAAACTTAGCGGGAGTGTTTTACGTGTTCGGTGTAATGACGTAAAACAGCCTGGACAACTTCTGTAGTCCTATTCAGCCACATGTTAACAACCATCGTTTTTCAGACACGTAAACTCTTCAAAAATCACCAGTTGGGTCACTGCTGATGTGTTTAATGTCGTAGAACAAAACGTGATCTGTCTCTTCAATTTGTGTCAAACACAGACCTTATTTGGAGCTATTTTCCAAAATCCTATGGAGAAATTGCATTGCTTTTTATCGAAGGAACCGTAAGTGGTAAAAATGCTAACTTACTTCCGGGTTTTTAGGACGCGTCACTGCGGTTCTCTATTATGCTTACCTTTAACCTTTGTGTGCTGTTTGGGTCTGTGGGTTCCGTTTTCAGTATTTACTAAAATAAAATGTAATTGCAATTTAATTATTTTAACCTGCTTTATTTGGGGGTGAACCTCACATACTCTCAGGGGGATGCTCCCCCGGGAAGATTTGTTTTTAAATGTTGAAGTTAAAGGCATCAATCTGGTGCACTTTGAGCACAACATGAATTTATGAATACAGCTCTCAACACTCATATGAAAGGGAGCTGTATACTTTTCAATAATCCAAACATCTTTAGAATATGATCACAACCAATAACAAATCATTTAAACTTGTTTATTCTTATCTTATGTTACCTAGTTAGGATTATTTCTTTTTATTTATGCATATTTTACTAATCACTCCCCTTTTAAACTGTTTTTTTACTGTCCTATACAGTATACACATTGGAATGATTTCTTACTTTATTTTTTACAACTAGGCTATATTAAATAGATAACGGTCTCGCTCGCTCACAGAGGCTGTGTGCTCCTCCGTGGCGATGACGGCTTGCGTTAAAAAAATAATAATAAACATATTGGTAAAATGGGGGGGGGGGGGGGAACTCCTTATGAAGTGGTGAGGTGCCACGAGGACCCAGGTTCGATTCCGGCCTGAGGTCCAAAAAATGTATCAAAAAAATTATCTCCCGTTCATCGCATCCATTCGCGACCCACCTATCACATCTCTGCGCCCCACACTTTGAGAAACGCTGCCTTAGAGCACTGTGTGATGAGATAATTAGCTCTAAAGCTGAACATTTGACATCCGTTTTTCTTTTTTTAATCTTCAAAACTCTTGTGAAAACACAGACTTACTCATGTCATCCATTTTGTTGGTGTTTTAGATTTGGTTTACCAAAGTCTTAGGTTTACAAAAAGGTGTAATATATGACTAACACTGTATTGTTACGCCCAGGTCTAGGGGAACCTAGGCGCAGCACAACATTTGCACTCTCCCCACTCTTCCCACTCCCAAGAACACGGACACCGAGTCAGAGAATGCCGTTTGGTAAATGTAATTACCAAAGAATATTATACAAACAGGAGTAGCAAAACCAACATTTTTTTAAATAAACTTTAAACACAAAATCTTACCTAACCGAGTAAATAAATATACAGGCTTCTTACCTACTCTAACTTAAACAGGAGAAAACGAACAATCCAAAAGGAAAAAAGAAAAAAAGGGTTTGCACTCCTGAGAATTTAAATCCGTCTTACAAAGACAGGTAAAGTGAAAAAAGCTCTCAGCCAGCGGAGAAGGACAAAATGACATCAACGTGTGAACACAGCACCATAGGACAAAATCTCTAAGCAAGCGCCACATCGGGAGTAGGAGAAGTTGAGTCAGATAGAGCGGCCGAGGAACTGCACGGCTGCAGCTTAATATCCCTGGCGGGTCAGGCGTAGACGAGACCCTGGACGGAACCTGGGCTGGTGTTAGTGGGACCCACAACGGAGCAAGGGCTGGTGTCGATGGGACCCGAAGCAGGACAGGACACGATGTTGGCAGGAAACTCGGCGGAGCAGGTGTCGGCGGGACCCCCAACGGGACAGAACATAGGGTTGGCAGGACCCCCGGCAGAAGAGTCGTCGGCAGGACCCCTGCGTAAAACCTGAGTTAGGCGACCAGCATCAGAACACCATCATCAAATGTGTAAGACACTGATCTTTCACCCGTTTTGTCATTTTCAAAGGATAGGCAGAACGACAATGTACTGTCAGATTTCTGTGCTTTAATCAACTGATCTTTATCTACTGAAAGTTGAAGGGGTTTGTCGTCAGGCTGAAGCTCTATGGAAACAGATATTTTCTCTTGACCCTCTGCCAGTGGGTTCAGCGGATCGGAGTCACTCATAAAAGAGTTACTCAGATCCACTACGTCACATAGTTTTCGGGACATGGCACGAGTTACAGCACACACAGGGAACAGCTGAACCGAATCCAACACAATGGACTCAGACACACATGTGACCTAATGACCCAGGGTCGTAACAGTATATACATTTGTAATTCATGTCTAAAATGAAAATGTGTAAATTCGGATTTTGAGTAAAATAGTTGTTTATCAATCTACTTTCCCCATAGCAGGGACATCAGGACTGAATGACTTCATATGACATACCAAGGTTGTCTGATGTGTTCAACCAACCATTTATTATAAATATGTTTTTTTCAACCAACTATTTATAAAAATATAAGAAACTGTAAAATCTTACTATTTACAATATCAGAACTTTTTCAACCAATTATTCATTATAAATGTAAAGACAGGGGGAGCAGTGTCAGGGCCTTTGTCTGTCTTCCAAGACAGTTGGGCTGGCTGCTGTGCAGGTGGGGGTGATGGTGCATGGCTGCTGGTGGCTGTGTTGGAGGGAGGTACGTTTGATTGTCCCGGGTTGATGCTGGTGGCTGTGGGGGTACGTGTGCTCTACGACAGGGGTTCTCAAACTTTTTGTTTATGCGGACCACTATTTATTATCAAGGATTTTCGCGGACCACCTCATATGCAAACCGTAAAAATAAGTACATATATAAACGTAGTGTTAAAACGCCAATATTTTTATTATAGTTAATTATAGACAATCAAAAGTAAATTGAAGCCTATCTGATACTTTTGTGACCGGTGTCTGTCTGCGTTGTGTATGTTTCTCAAAGAGGACGGCGGACGCTATATTAATTAGGTCATCCCAAACAATGCCACAAGTGCGCACGCAAGCAGGGCACTCACAAAACGGGCAGACAGGTCTACAAAAACTACCGGTATGCTTAGTCCTACTTTAGTTACTGTACTGCAAAAAGCAGACGCCGCTGCGCTCAACACACACAGACTCAAAACCATGGACACACAGGCATATAAGTAACATAAACAATGTATGGGCCTAAGTTGCATAGAGGCTTGAGCTACAGTATTGCAACTAAGCAGACAGCGCTGCTTCTCTCTCTCTCCACTTTCAAAATCTATTTAAATTTCAATAATTTCCCAAAGTTGTCCTGAAATTAACTTATTAAATAAACGAAATGAAAAATATAGCCTGCTCAGGGGTGGATCTAGGGTGGCAGGAGATTTTGAGGGGTGGCATCCCCTGGAAGAAGTATATGCTGATTTAATCGCAGTCATATCAATCAATGTTAACTTGGAAAGCCAAAATATTGATATTTTAACTGAATGACATTAGGTGACATTATTGTGGCACATCAGTAAAGCCTTAAATATATAAGATGGCACACATAATTGAATGCATTTTAACTGAACAATAACTGAATGAGTTTGTTTCACTCTTAGACCAGGGGTACCAAAGCTATGCAGACTGCTGCAATAAGTACATTAATTAACTGTCTCATCGATGTTTGTCTGAATTAATATGTAATATTAACAATCATATTATTCCTATCAGCTGTCAATCACTGTTATGATGCGGCGATTGCGATTACCATTATGTTCAGCAAAACGCCTCACAAACTGATTAAGATCCAAAGCTTTAGTGCGTTTTGATTCAATGCTGAGTACAGCCAAACTTGACAGTCTCTTCTCTGTCATTGTAGACTGCAAATACCTCGTTCCTTCCGTCTACAGTACTTGGGTCCGGATGCTTCTTGTTTTGCTCCGTCCCGTTCAAATGAAATGGCCAACAATCATATTTCCACGCTCGCGCCAGGGACAGTCAAGGGTTACAAGGCTCGTGTCTTATGGTGCATTCACTTGCACTCGGAGATTTTCTCTCATAAATGTCCGATGAGCCCAACGACCACTACCCCACTGCCTGATATCATTAGAAAGCTAGGAATCTCCTCTTTCAAACAGTGTACTGTATACAACTCAAAATGTGTCTTCGGGTCAATGCGACTGATTTTGATAGAGCAGTCACATATGAGGTGGTCCCCGAAAATCCTTGATAATAAAAAGTGGATTTTATTTAGCTTTTTTCCACGGACCACCTGCAGTACCCTCGCGGACCACCAGTGGTCCACAGTTTGAGAACCGCTGCTCTAGAGGATGATGAGGTGACCTTTACAAACATTGGGGATGTAGTGCTGGATGGTGCTGATGATGATGATGATGATGATGATGATGATGTAGATGCTGTGATTTCTTTACCCCCACACCAGAGATGTGCCATCTCATGCACTCATGTGGATAAGTGGTTACTGTCAACACCTGAAACAAAAGCAGTCTACAGAAACGCTACCACAAAGTGTGCAGGGTTGTGGAACAAGGCTAGTCGATCATCAGTGGCCTCGGAGCTCGTGGACGACATTATTGCAAAGAAGCTGCTAGTACCTTGCACAACTAGGTGGAATTCGTGTTATGATGCCCTGGCTCGAATTTCTGGGATACCGGTGGTGGAGTTGAACACCATCTCCTCCAAACTACAGATGAAATGTATCAGTGAAAGGGAACATCTGAGTACTGTACTGTCATGAAGCCACTTACTGTGGCACTGGACATTCTTCAGGGAGAAGACAATTGTTTTTATGGCACACTCCTACCCACACTGTAAATATTGATGTCCAAGACTCTGGAAATGAAGAATGAACTGCAAATCCTCGTTGGCCTACCAGATGCAATTGTGCAGGTAAGAACTGTTATTTTCTTTTGCATTAAAAAAAAGAATTAAATCAATCAGCCAATTGCATTGTATTTTATAAACGTCATTCATATGGGTGGGCTGTGTGACAGTGTGATTGATATGTACTGTATTAGCCCACATGTGTATATGTACTGTATGAGACAATCAACCTGCAAAGCCTTTTAGTTGTAAAGTGTACAACATGTACAACATATAGGTTAGGCCTACACATTTTGTGGCCCTGAAATAAAATGCATTATGAAACTATGCATACGTAATGTGAAATGCAATATTTTTTTCTTTCTTTCTTTAAACTATGCTCATTATGTATACAGTATGACTCAATAATGTTTTTTAGTTTTTGTCTTTTGCACTCTTGTTATATATGCATCATTTAAGGCAATCAAAACCAGATTTGCAAGGGTTCTTGCAAGTGAAGATGCTGTCCTGGCTGTTGTGACACTACCAAAGTTCAAGCTGCGTTGGTTGCGTGACCAGGAGAGGAAAGACCAGGCGAAGGCAAGTCTGCTAGCAGAGTGCCGAAAACAGGCCCTTGAGCAGGAGCAGCAACCAGGTACAACCAACCCAACACCACAGCACAGCACAGGGTCTACCAAAGAGGAT
>CALSBZ010040621.1:169111-183452 GCA_943591055.1 Gobionotothen gibberifrons
CAGGAAGTGTTTTAGCACACCACGTGACGCATCTGAACGAATCACGTTCAACAACAGAAATGTTGTCGAACCCTTGTTCACAGGTCTCACTGCTTTCACACCGATTTGCATACTGTGTAGAGTGAGCGATTAGTTTATTCCCTCAGACGCAATTCAGGGGGGGAGGGGGGGAGAAAGTGTTCTCAAAGGTGGTAAAGGTGCAGCTAGTTTGAATGGCTTTGTATACTGCAGGGTAGCTTGTGGATTTACTCCAGGTGGAACTAAAGTCTGATTTAACACTTGGTTATATTTCACATCATTCATCCACATCTGTGAAGTAACTAAAGGTATTAAATACCATTTACCTCTGAACTGTAGAGGAGTACAATAACAAAGTAGCAAAACATTGAAATACTTAAAGTAAAGTCAAGAAATCTCTTTTTATCACTCCATAAATCAGAAAACACTGTCAACAGTATGATTTGCCTAATGTGGGACAGTCCTAAAAGGGTCATGGATTGTGCAAGAGCAATGGTTATTTACAGGGCTTTAGTCTTCTAATGCATTATTTTAGATATGTAAGGTGAAGGGTAAATTATATTAAATAATTGGGGGTATCTGGGGCGTAATTGGGGGTAATTGGGGGGCTCTGTTAAAATGGTATGACAAAGTCAGGGATAATGTTAGGGATAAATGTCTGAGTTTAAAAGATGGCAATTAATTTAAGCCCAAATATTCATAGTAATTTAATAAATCCTTCCAACACACGTTGAAAAAAATAGCCTAAATTAAGAAATCATTCCAATAGGTCAGTAAAAAAAAAAAAAACACAGTTTAAAAAGGGGAGTGATTAGTCGAATATGCATAAATCTGTTAGAACGCCTCCATTTCCGCATTCCAGCTGTCCACATTCCTGGATTCACGTCTTTCTCTTCCGACCGGGCAGAGTTTTTCGCCAGTACACGTATTAAAGTTGAAATCTTCCGGACAAAATTATAAAAGTGCCGGTCAAAGGTCTTCTTTGTTATTTATTGAGCTTTAAAACAAATGAATAACGACTCTATAGGCCTATAATATATAAAATACACGGAGCCTCTCTTTTTCCTCCCTCTCTTCGGGCAGCTGTCTCATGCAGCAGCTTATCCAGTAATGAGTGACCCGGCCGACAGTGCAAATAAACATATTTATAACTAGTTTAGGTAGTGAATATGAGGAGAAGAGGCGTGTGGATATAAGCAATTAATGTAACATGTCGAAATCTGTTTTACGCGATGTCACAACGGACTATTTTTCTTAGCGGATGCATGTCAATTTATATCAATACATACAACTATTTTTTAAATCAATACAACCTTTTTCTAAATCCATAAAAGCATTTCAATTAATATTGGGAGTCATGTCGTTACTTTGTTGAGAATTTGGCCATGTAATAAACGGGATAATTTGCAGCGACTTGTTCCTTATGGGGAACACCCTTCATGCTGATCAAGATCCCTCCACTACACCGTCGAGGCTCCATTAAAATATAAATATTTGTAGTGAATTACTGACGTTCATATTGAGTTTAAAATGATGATTAATTTAGGATAAAAAATCGAGAGCCGGGCTGCATTTCCTCCCGTTCGTTTTTTTCGACTACAGTATATTAAGTTCCGCTGACCGCTGTACATCCAGCGTACTGTACAGTATCAGACTTTATTTCACATGAGCACCAGTGTGGAACCCCACTGCACCCCCTGGTGGATCAATGATCCATTGCAGCTGGCTTCATTATAATTACATTTATTTATAACGGGGGCGGTCTCAAGTCAAGCTGGAGGCTTTCCCTTGAGCGAGGGCAGACCACTTACCAATCACTGCCCTCGCGTTTCAAACTGTCCGAAATTAAGTGCTTCATCTGTATCAGATCGGACAACGGTACAAACCTGGTGGGTGCCCAAACTGAGCTCAGAAAGGCCATGAGTTCACTAAACGAAGGGAAAATCCAAGGCGCTTTGCACCCTGAAGGAATCCAGTGGAGTTTCAATCCACCGGCGGCCTCACATTATGGTGGAGTCTGGGAAAGACTCATTAGATCTGTCCGTCAGGTGCTGACCTCCACTCTCCATCAGCAAACCCTTGACGATGAAGGCCTACAAACCATCTTCTGCGAGGTAGAGTCCATCCTCAATAACCGTCCTCTCTCCACTGTGTCCTCCACACGACCTGGAACCACTGACTCCCAATCACATCCTCCTGCAGCCTATCCTACCTCCGGGAACGTTTCAGAGATCTGACCTCTATGCCAGGCGCCGCTGGAATCAGGTCCAGTACATGGCGGATCTGTTCTGGCATAGATGGACAAAGGAATACCTTCTGCTGCTCCAAGAGAGACAGAAATGGAACACAGTGAGGAAAAACGTTAGCGTTGGAGATGTCGTCCTGGTAGTTGACCCAACTGCTCCACGGGGGTCGTGGCCATTAGGCAGAGTACTGGAGACCAAGCCTGATGCAAAAGGTCTGACCCGTACAGTCAAGCTCCAGACGAAAACCTCCATTATCGATAGGCCCATAGCTAAGCTGTGCCGCCTCCTGGAGACGGAAGAAGAATAGGTCTTCCTTAAACATCAATAAGGGATGTAATGTATATACTTTATTTTTCTAAATTCATTATTTGTTGGTCGTTTTACGGCTCCCTTTTTGGCTAATTTGAGTAATTGATTCTGAGAGAACAATTAGGGGCCGGTGTGGAGGAGCCGCATTTAAGTTTATTTTGTTTTGATTTATTTGGAACCTGTATTAATGAATTTTTCTGTTTCAGTGAGAGGTGTGCTTTGCTCAGGTGAAGGGGGCGGGGCTAAGGCTTTAAATTGGAGGTGCGGTGTGTGACGGGAGAGCAGCAGGCAGCAGCAATACCGTCATTGACACGCAGACGCAACCTTATACTTAGCCAAGACAGATTATTAGGATCTGCTGTTTAAGTTTATGTTAAATATTGTTTTCGTATTTAGTTTTATGTTTTGCTGGAAATAAACCGTGAAAAGCAACGAAACGTCCAGTGGATTGTGTACCGCGAGTCTGACACTGCTTCCCAGGCCCAAGCTCTAAATGTGGCCAAGAACAATATTGTTGGGATTTTGGCCACTACACTTACTGTTTATTTGATACCAATTTGGTAATGCAATTAATAACACGGTTTGGGTTCGTTCTTCATATGACTGTGACGTTAACGTGTAAGCTCAATAATGAACTCCAGCTCAACCAACCATATTGTAATATCCAAGTAATCATCTTGAAATATGACATTAATAATTGTAATATACACACATCTTATTGTGAGGTTGATTTCACATACACTACTTCGACATTAGCTTGTCTACATACTTGAGCATAGCCAATTTAAATTAACCTTAGCGATGCATACAGTTCCTACCTACATAATAAAATATCTCTAAGTTACAAGGATGACCTTATTTTATCAACCTCAAACAAAAGCCGTTTGTTCTACAGTATTATCCCACTTAACGCTTAACACTTGTCTATTTCGTTTTAACCTTTATATATACAGTCTATGGTTCTAACTCTCTGGCCAAACCAACAGACAGGACGTCCAACACACGGAGGTTTCTCCCTGAAGTCTCTGCAGCTCTCTGGACACCACGCTGTCTCAATCCGTCCACACTGAATATGAGAGGGGAAAAATGAAAATAATAAATGCTTTAGACAATAAGAAATATAAAGTTGACTGTTGAGTTGCTCAGTTTTTTTAGATTGTCAATACTATTACTGTATAACTAATATCTCAGGTTAAGAGGCACATTCAAATAAAGATTGGTCTTTAAATACATTTTGTCTTTTGAATTGTTTGTCTAAAGTCAAGGATCTAGAACTGGTACTTAGTTTTAATGATACAGTCTGGTTATTATGCTGTTTGGAGGAGGCATCACAGGTAAGAGTACTAACTAGCTACCATCACATGTACCTTAGCTTGACTTAAATGTATTGAACGCAAAATATAAATAACTAATGTCATGCAAACATATTCATATTTGCTTGATTCCAGTGTTGAATTTAGCACAATTGCATACAAACGTCAAGGGATTTTAAGATTCTGAAGTCTTCGTTCTAAATAGAAAATAGCATGGATAATTTACAAAGGCTTTAAAAACACAGCAGGAGCCCAAGACAATTATAAAACTTGTCATTATCTCAGTACAGTTCAATTGGTTTTATTTTCATAAACGGTTATCAACCGTTAGTGCCAAAGCAGTAGGCTATAATATATTAATTACAGCTGTATAGACTACAACCACTACTTGTTTAGCTAGCATTTAAACTCAACAAAGCTAGCTTTAGCTGGCTAACTGACGTTATTTTGCCGCTAAACTGCACGATATAAAACGGTGGTCTTCATAGCGGATTTAATCCTCAATCACAATAATACTATTCAAAGTAATACTGGTGAAATAATGGGCAAAACTTACCGTTGATTGACGCGACATGTCAGCGGACTGGTACTGACATGGACCGTTAGCCCCGCAGTTGGACCTGACTATGGCTGTGACTGTGTGTGACTGACTCGAGCCTCGTCGTTCTGATAGCTCCGCCCCTTCGCTCCAACCCCCCTCCCTCCCCCACATCTACAGGTGAAAATTACTTTTGCCACACATTCATCGCAAGAAGTGTAGCAAAAGTCAAGGCCGCAGATTCGTCGATGTATACTGCCACAGAGCAGATTCGTGAAGTTGTAATGACTGATTTGAGAGGTTGTATTAACCAAGTTGCAGTTGTAATGGAAAATATATTTAAAATATATATATTTTTCTGCAAGTGAACATTTGATCACTAAGTTAAAAGAAAATTCTACAAGCTACAAATATTTTTTTTTCTTCTGTGACTTCAAATTTGGTTCACAGATACGTGGATATTTTATACAAGTGTAAATGTATGCACAGAAGCTCAGATTTCTTTTCTGCAAGTGCTCACATCAGGTTGCTCTACACCATATCTACCTTCATAGTAACTGTTATGTTTCTTTTAGCCATTTTCTCAGTCTCTCTCTTGTTTCCTCACATACGTTAACTGATGGGAGACCTGTGATTTATGTTTTTTTCTGGGTCGGTAGGTCCTTAGTGTCCATTTGTCATTTCAGACCAACATAGCTGCAGCTGCCCCGGCCGAGATTTACTTGACCGACATACGATACAACCAAATCCGACACGCAAAATCCCACACGCAAAGTCAAGCTGCTTTGAGCGGCCTTATTGGCTGCTGTGAGTCGGGTAAAGTCTCACAATAGGTACCGCTGGAAAGCTACAATTCCAGTGATTCGGTGGTAATCTGCATGATATGTGTACTCCTTATAATCGAAAAGATTTGATTAAATACGTAGAATATGCGACACGGCGCTGCGAGCGTCAACTCCAGAGGGAAGCCATCATGCTCTTACTTTGAAACCTTAAATGCGGAAATGTCGTCATCAGCAGGCCATCACGTGGTTTCCGAAAATAAATGAGTGACACGAGCAGATTTAGGTCGAGACCGGCGGAACATTTGTCTCAAAACTCTGTGTGTGTAAAAAGACGATCCACAAGCAGAGATTTGAGATCCACAAGTGCATTTTTGGTTGACAAATACAAAAGAGATTCACAAATGCCTGATCGAAAGTTGTCAATGTTAAAGAGATATTCACAAATTCCTTTTGTTTATTTGTAAATTAATTATAGTATTCACAGACCTTTATTTTATTTGTGAAAATATTTTTGCGTATTTGCAGATCCGTTTTACATTTGAAAATGTATTTGTGAGTTTGCAAATCTTTTAATTGCATTTGTGGAAGGTGTTTTACATTTACAAATCACATATTTATATATTCCTGCAGTTAAGGATAAGTGTGTGACAGACTTGTTTGACATGTGAGTTGATCTGATTGCGGAGTAGTTTGCTGGTGAATTATAAAGCAAATTATTTTTCCAATGCCAGACAACGCGAATGGTTTAATGGAACATTTTATTGTGTCTTGTTCTCAAGTGTTAGTTGCTAAAAATTAAAATCAGTTAGATAAATGTTTTGTTTTTCCTTTAGCTAAACATAATTAAATGATGTCATCTTGAATTTCTCACACATTATTAAAATCTCTTTTTGAATCCTACTTTGGTTGAGAAAGTTTTGCACCTACTACTTCCTCCAACTGTCTGCACTGCCCTCAGCTCAGCCCTCACACATGTTTAAAAAAATACCTCGCACATCAGAATGCTTTATTGAGTTTAGCTCATCGACGGAAAGATTACAAACAACGATGACCCTTCATATCGGGAGGAAATCGACAATCTTGTGGAGTAGTGCTCAGAGAACAAACTACTGCTCAACGTCAGAAAAACACAATGCGATCATTGATTTCAGGAAAAAGGACACAAAGAAACAGATCACTGGAGCTGAGGTGAAGCAGGTGAACATTTATAATTTGGAAATCACAAACAACCTGATTGGTTAAGAAGACCACATTACCTTGCCTAGTACTTGTCAATGTTTACAAAGGAGCAATAGAAAGTATCCTGTTAGAAGTTAATTTAAAGGGGCCCTATTAATATAATATAATTTTCAGGTTCATCTCATATTTTGTGCCTCTACTGCAGTGGTCACCAACGGTTGATCGCGGGTGTGGTGCGGGTAGATCGTGCACCATTAAAAAAAGTAAAAAAAAATATATACAGTATATATATTTGTTTTTAATAAAGTTTTTAGATGTAAGCCTAGGATCCACCACCCCGTTTTCAGGTGCCACTTGATTGACGTATCTTTGAGACATTCCCTGTCGCTCCCGATAATAATAGACTGAGTACAAGTGATGCTGCATATTTTTGAACTCACCGCACTTATGGTAGATACCAACTACAACCAAATGAACATATTTTACCATGATTTAATTGTAATACATGTTTCAAAATGATGCCGGAATAACTACCGGTTAGTAAAAACCATGAATTAATGCTTGGACAAGTGTGCAGACAAGACGGCAGGCGAAAAACCTTTTCAAATGCGTGTTTTCTGATTGCAGATCGGATCGATCAGGCTAATCTAACGTTGTATCTGCTCGTTGTCCAAACTCACAACAACATGATACAGACACAGATACAACAGCGACTGTATTCGCCATGACACAGACAGTCTGTGTTTTGTTCATGTTTAACTTTTGTCTAGTTTCTGAACAGATATGAGGAGCTGTGAGCTCTGTGTGCTAACAGCTAACGGCTGATGTTTGGTTTTCTGATTCAACCTCAGTGAAGGAAGGCTGAGATCCTCACCGCTGATTGGCTACTGCACGAATGCGTCATTCGCATCGCGTCCGGTGTGAACACAACAATGGTCTATGCATGGATAAAGAATGTTGTTAGAATTTTGAATTTATAAGAATTGTTAAAATAACTAGTTTTAATGTTAATGTTAAATGTTGCACTTGCATGAAGCTTCAGTGGATAGGCCTCACAGTTAAAATGGCACTTTATGTTATCTGCTCACTGCAAGATGTTGTTTTTTTCTTTGTTGTTGTTGTTGCTGTCAACAAAATAATGTACTCATTCACTCAAGCAAATGGAAAATAAGCTACATACATGTATATTTAGGATTGTAATGAAGGAATGAATGAAACTTAAAATGATAGGCATGATGTAAATATATATATTTATCCTTTTTGACATGTTAGTTATGTTGTGTTCTTTGTTTAATCAAATTGGAAGTTGCACCAAATGATTTGATGTAATTCAGATGCAATTAGCCTATATAAAAGGCCTCAAATTTGAAGTACTGTCTGGGCTCTCTTTTTCACTAAATTCTGCAATAGGTAGATCTCGCCTTTCACCAAGTTCGAGGTCGGGGATCTTGGGCTTAAAAAGGTTGGTGACCACTGCTCTACTGTGACATGTTTACATGCTTTAATGTTCAAAAAGGTCTTTATTGTTCTCATACTGCCTGTGCTGCAGCACATCCTTTCACCCTCAGTCTGAAATCAGAGCCCAGTCTGCTCTGATTGGTTAGCTGGCCGGCTCTGTTGTGATATGTCAACTGCTTAGAGATCAGAGGCCTGTACTACGAAGCCGGATTTTCTCTTAGCGGGCTAACTTCAGGGAGAACAATGGGTTTCCGGTCCTACGACGCTGGTTCTCTTTTTAGCGGGCTAGATAACTAATTCTGAACGGCTAGCCTGCGCCGGAGCAGGATAGGTTCCAGGATAAGAGATCAACTGTGCGGAGTTCTTCTTCTTCTTCTTTGCTTTAATGGCGAATCGCTTCCACTTGGAGCATATCGCCACTATACTGTTGATTTATTTAATGTATAAACTGCCCATATTGTTCATGTAGAACAGTGTTCACGTAAGCCTGCACATTGATTATATTTTTCCTTGAATGTAACCGTTTCAATAAGGATACATCTATTACAGGTTGAGGTAGAAACCATGGTGGAACAGCTGATAACAACAGTGTGCAGAGTTTAAAGCGATCATATTACAGGATAAAGGAAATACAGTTTAAACTGCCGTTGCAGTTCAAATCACCGACTGTGTGAACGTGAAAATGAATAGAATATCACCTCCCATCTTCAGCGCAATCTGACTATTATAACATTAGCGTTAAGAAAGCTTAATTAAATATCTGCCACAACATAAGTAACCGGATCAAAGTAACATTACGTACAGTCCGCGGCACTGTGAGTGCAGACGTCGATGTGTCCCATTATCATTCGTATCATATCATAATGTATCATATATTTCCTTATCTGAGTCAGCTTCTTGAGCCGTATCTGGCCGTGCAACACTCAGTGTCACATACTGTATGCAGAAGTATTATTTTAAGCAACACCACCAGCAAATTTCCACTGTGATGAACCTAATCATCTAAATAAAATTCAAGACTGCCTCAAGGACTTAAAAACGTGGATAACCTTAAACTTTTTGATGTTAAACACGGATAAAACTGAAGTTATTGTACTCGGCCCAAAGAATCTACGAAACAAACTATCTAAAGATATACTAACTATGGATGGCATTACTTTGGCCTCCAGTGAGACTGTAAGGAATCTTGGTGTTATATTTGATCAGGATTTATCCTTTAATGCCCACATAAAATCAATCTCAAGGACCGCCTACTTCCATCTACGCAACATTGCCAAAATTAGGCACATCTTGCCTCAAAACGATGCAGAGAAATTAGTCCATGCATTTGTTACTTCGAGGCTGGATTATTGTAACTCCTTGTTGTCAGGGTGTACCAAGAAGTCAGTTAAGTCGCTTCAGCTGATTCAAAATGCTGCAGCTCGTGTACTAACAAGAGTTAGGAGAAGGGACCACATTACTCCTGTTCTGGCTGCCTTACACTGGCTCCCTATAGAACACAGGATAGAATTTAAAATTCTTCTTCTCGCTTACAAAACCCTTGATGGGCAGGCGCCATCTTACCTTAAAGAACTCATTATACCCTACTGTCCTACTAGGGCATTGCATTCCAAGAATGCACGGTTGTTGGTTGTTCCTAGAGTCTCTAAAAGTACAATGGGAGCCAGAGCCTTTTCTTATCAAGCTCCACATTTGTGGAATCAGCTTCCAGTTTGTGTTCGGGAGCCTATCCGTTTTTAAGAGTAAGCTTAAGACCTTCCTTTTTGATAAAGCTTATAGTGATAAAATAAAATAATCTAATAAGAGTGCATTGACGTAGATACGTTGTGCCTCTTCACCTATACATTTTAGTTCTTACTCTTTCACTTAAATCCAAAAAACGTAGATCTTATATTTAAAACTTTATCCTCAACCTTTCCCCTCTCTGACCTCTCAAGGTTTATTAGAGGGTAACAGGTTGCAGAGAAGGCCTAGATCGGCCGGGGAGTGTGAGACGTAGTCACTGACCTCCTTACCTCTGACCAATTCAGGTTCCAGTGGGGACCTTTCTCCCTGTGTGTGCCTCTCCACCTCTGTTTCCTACTTCTTACTTGCTATCCTTTTCCCTCAACCTATCCTAAGGGAGTGCATGTATGTAGACACGTTAGTTTAGCTGCTATAGGCTTGGACTGTTGGGGGGGGGCACCTAACTCCGACTTTCTGTCTGTCTGTACCTGTGGACTCTCATGTTCCGATTAACCCAGCTTCCCCCAAATCTCTTTTTGTGTCCATATATACGCCGGGATCCTGAGTCGTGGCTGAACCTGTCTCTGCGGTCCTGCCTGCCTGTCCATACTACTTCCCTGATGGCTCCCACAAGATTGCTGACATCCTCGTGGATTCATCTTCCTATTATAGACACATGCACTTCCAAACATTTGGACTACCTATGTTGTAAATGTATTATCTTTTCGATTTACACACAACATCTATTGCACATCTGTCCGTCCTGGGAGAGGGATCCCTGCTCTGTTGCTCTCCCTGAGGTTTCTCCCATTTTTTCCCTTTAAACTGTGGGTTTTCTCTGAAAGTTTTTCCTTGTACGATGTGAGGGTCTAAGGACAGAGGGTGTCGTATTGCCATACTGATTTATGTACAAACTGTGAAGACCACTGAGACAAATGTAACATTTGTGATATTGGGCTATATAAATAAACATTGATTGATTGATTGAACACATTAAGTTGATGAAACACTCGAGTCAAATGTAATTAAAGTCAGATCCACTCGACGGGGCAGTGATATCATAAACCTGTTAATGTATGCATTCAAACACTTTTTCTTTTACCAGCTGTATTCACCTTGCAGGTGCAGCTATGTGGCTTTTATCCTGGATAAAGTGTTTAAGTCATGGATGTTTAAAGTTTAACTTCTTCATATTTGTCTAATAATACAGTTGACTTCTCATTCAGGAAGTATGACGCGCTGCGCTGTCAGTACTCTTGTCCATGTTTGTGATTGGTCGAATGCTCCAAATACCACCCCTTTCATGTGAACACGCACCTAACTAGATAGGACACTGCTGGCTTGAGCGATCCACTTGATAACCCGCGTCGTAGGACCGTTTAGCGAGAGCGCGTATGTTTTGGATTAGGCCAACTGGCTAACTCAAACATATCCAGGTTATGTTGAACCGGCTTCGTCGTACAGGCCTCTGGTTCAATGTGTTGGAGCGCTAGCCAATAGAGTGTTAAAGGTGGGGTAGGTAATTTATTTCAGAAACACTTTGTTATATTCCATGGAATGCTCTTAACATCCAGATAGCAATGAATACATTAAATGCTTTGACAATAAATACATAAAAAAACGTCATCTGTGGAAGCCGTGGCGCTGTAAAAAGCACGACCAAAATAACTGGATGGCCTACCTGCCTGTCAGCCTTCCATCTCGTGCACAAACTTATCTTGTACCCTCATTGGTCATGTGCGCGTTCACATGTGTTGGAGGAGGGGCCATTTTGTAGTGCCATGCTTCCACCAAAGTCAGCAGGGACAATCATTTATGTTCACAATTTCAGGTCAAAAAGTTGATATTTCAGTCTGGACCAATGTGAAGTGAAAGCTATTAGCCATAGCATGTCTAAAAGCTAAAGGGCTATCAGATAAACAAACCAGACATGTGTAACGTGAGAATGTAGAACATTATACAATCCAATTTGGATTGACAGTACTGCTGAAAGTGTATTGTGCTATCATTGTTCTTGCTCTGGCTTTATTTGATCTTTGTCTCCTAATGGCTCTTAAAACCTGGGCTTTTAACAACTTCAGATCCAATTCCCTGTAATGTTTCCTTTTCTGTTGAAAAGTGTAAATCAGGCTTTAAGTGGATTTTGAAAAACTTTGATCTCCTTTGAGCAAATCTGATTCCATTTCTCAGAACATGCTATTAATAGGATTAGGTGCTAGTTGTGGAGATGGATGTGATGCGGTTGCTTTCAGGCGGTGACCTGGGAGAGCTGCAGAGGTGAGAACATCAGTCTACTCTGAGCTGTTTTCTTCCATTTCTAAACTCAGTTTAAGGCTTCCCCCCCCCTCATTATCCTCCAACCCATTTCCTGGCAGAAAAAGGAAAACACATTTAAGCACATCAGCGCTGTTCTCCTGAAGCTGTGCTTCCATGCTCTGCAAAGTGGAGCGATACGATGTGCCTGTCGGAGCTTTTCAAATCTGGGACACCGGAACCATTTCCGCATCTTGTTGCCAAAAAAGGTTTCTACAGTATGTGTGTGTGTCACAGTGTGTCACAGTGTGGTAGTTACTGTAAGATGGATGAATTATATGATGAATTGAACAGAGGGAAACATGCATCCAAATATTGGTCATTTTGATCTGTTAAAACTATCTCAATAAATATAATTATTTTCTGTTTCTTTGAAGAGTGTACACTGAATTTAAATGTTTACTAAGCTCCTCAATTTAGAAAGGCGAAAATGAACCGGCACCAAGTAATACAATTACTCAGAAAAAAGTATTTGGACCGTATTTCATAAAAACAATCTAAAAATGATTTTTTTGTTTTGGCAAATTAAAACTGATGCCGTAATTGCATTCATCACACAAATAATCTTTCTGCTCATTACAATAGTTACATTAAACTGTTATTAATTTAAGATTCTATAATATAAAATAATAATAAATATAACATTTAATTCTGTATTGGCAGAGCACATTTTAAACTAATCTTGTGTAAACATATTATACTATGCGGTTCTATATTTTTGGTATGCTTTGGTTTAGGGAGCATTATAATCTGTGTTTTTATGGATGAATAAACAATCAACTGCTGAAATTAAATCACACTTCAAAAAAGTATTAATTGGATGAACATGATTTAATAATGCTACTTGTATTCCAAGTAAACAAATCATGTAAAGTCAAAATATAGTGATTGTGTTATTTAAACGCCATATAAGTTACGATGTGTGTAAAGAAGCAGGACCCAATATGCAGATTCAAGTGAAAAAACAAATACCTTTATTTCAAGGCTCAAACAGGAAAAGTCTTAGGAAAGACAGGAGCAAAACAGGAATTGTCTTAGGAAAGACAGGAACTAAACAGGAATTGTTCTAGTAAAGACAGGAACACTCACCGCTGAAACAACTTCAGGAAACAAAAAACGAACCGACACTGAACACAGGGAAAGCCAAGACTAAATACACAGAGGGGTAACCACCAAGGAGAAACATCTGAGAAGGGGAGGAGAAGCACAAGGGGCACAGGTGAACATAATTAGACAATCAGACACACCAGGGAGACTAACGAGAGGGAGGAAACCAACAGAAAGGAGGACCAGAAAATCTACAGAGAGGAAAAACAATACAGGGAGACAGCAAAACACCCAAACCTAGACATAGAAAAGTGACAAAACCCAAATATCGTGACAGAACCCCCCCCTCAAGGGACGGATTCCAGACGTCCCAAAAAACAATAACCGTGACAATATAAACATGTTGGTGTTGTGTAAAATGAACCTTCAATTAGATTGTCTTTCATTAAATGAACATGTCTGCACTTAGTAAGTCTAATCAGATGAATTGAAATAAGAACCCACGGTGACACAGGTGTTGCATGACCTTTACATGTTGTGAAAGGTTCCTTATACAGCTTTAGCCTTGTCTCATGAAGTCCCTAAGTGACATCCTGAACAGGCGGGTGGGTCATGGGCCAGGTCATGTGGTTTTGTGTTCCCATAACAAGGTAAGATTCAAGCCATTTAAGAATTATAATGCTTACATAACATGTCCTCTATTACATATAACCTGTTGAAAATGAATGAAAACATTTCTTGATCAAATTTATATTAAACAAATAAGATCGATGTGACATTAACCTTAAAATGTCTCTAGTGACACATTTGTCACAATAAGAAATATGATTATGATCTGCTCAGTTAATTTAGCTGATTCAATTTTGTATATTCAAAGAATGTTTAAACCAAGAATGCAATATATTATGACAGGAAGTGAGTGCAGGTTGGAAAGGTTCTCTGTGGACATTGATCACACAAAAGCAGAGAAATATACGTGTTAACATTCATTCAAGGGAGGCAAAAGACTATATTGGTTGAAGCCATTCAACGAGCAGGAGGTGGAAAAATGTTGAAGATGTACATCTTTCAGTACCTCAAATATTATCAACCTCTAATGCAAGATTCTATCAAACATAAGGCCTTCTTTACATTAGTGCCATTAAACAGCAGCAATTAAATCTGTATTCAAATGTCACTTTTATTTTGCTATAGGAATGTATTGTATGATTGAATGCGTAATTCCCATGGCCGTTATGTTGCCTCCCATGAATCCTCTATTTTGAAAACAATGACAGAAATTTGGTATTTTTGTCTAAATGATGTTCCCCATAATTTTACCAAAAGTAGAAATGGGTCCGGGTTATTATGGTTTAAGTTTCATTTAAATTGATAAACACTTAGTACTTTCACTTAGTTCAGATTTGAATG
>CALSBZ010040621.1:250379-272741 GCA_943591055.1 Gobionotothen gibberifrons
GATTAATTAATTACAAAGCCTCTAATTAATTAGATACATTTTTTTAAACGAGTCCCGGCCCTAATATATATATGTGACCCACTCTATCGAAATCAGTCGGAAGTCGCAACGGCTCATTTCAAAATAAACGTGGATTTGCGTAAAAAACTATTTTTTCGGGGTTCGGGTGTTTTGTTTGATTTTAAATAAACAAAGTCTTGGCTTTCAGAATATGAAACTTTTATTTCCAAAATCACACGATAAATACATTTTTGAAGCTAGTAAAGGCAAGAAGACAGCTCTCCCTCGCCACTCCGCTGTTCCGCAGCGCAGCTCCCCCTCCCTCCGGCTGAAATTATTAATGTAAGGTGTATAGTAATCATAGATAACACGGCAGGGTCCGTTAAAGTTTGTTTTCATCTGATTTCAATTAAACAAAGGCTTGGCTTTCAGAATATTAAACTTGTTTCGGCAAATTCAGATGATAAATACAACTTTGAAAGCTTGTAACGGCATAATTACAATCGGAGAACGGAGTAACTTGGCGTCATAGCAGGCAAAACAACAGCCGGTGTTTCTCGTGAGTGTTTCCCCGGGAAACAAACACAATACACACGAATGCAAAATTACACAACCACACACACACGTATACACACACACACACTCGCGAGCTTCCCCCAGACCAGTAATCCAGACGAAAATATCTTCCCTCCGTAGTATTTTTATCATTTGCTCCGCTAATAATCAGTCAGATCGATGGATTCCAGAGAAGAGGAAACATTAAAGGCTTTTTTCTCAAAATGATGACTCGGTGACAGTCATTATATAATGTGACATATTTTGCTTAATATTTGGAGTACAAAAACAATCCTGATATCATTAGAAAGCTAGGAATCTCCTCTTTCCAGCAGTGTATACAACTCAAAATGTGTCTTCGGGTCAATGCGACTGATTTCGATGGAGCAGGTCACATATGTGCATCATTACTGCACACTTGAACAGGTCAAAATGTATAAAGTGTGCCACCAATTTGCCCTTCACATTTTAATCAATTTGCACCTGCAGTCTGCATGTCATAAGCGTACTATTTACTAAGGGTGCCCTCTGAATGCTTACTGGGCACAAAGTAAGCATATGAACATAGTGTCAGTATGAAATAAGCAAATTGCTTATTTCATATAAGCAAAATTAATAAGCAAATAGCTTATGAGGCATGCCACATGTCACTGGCTAAATTGTGAGAATACAGCTTTATTTATATAAAAATAACATTATTTATTCAAGAAGTTATATGCATGAGGGCTTTAAAGTGTGACAGTGGTGTTTAGTTGTGATCCTTTAAAGTCATGAGTTGTCTCTTTGTGCCCCCTTACAACATGTTCCAATGTCTATATGCAAGAAATGCCCACAGAGAGATGTTCCCTTTCAGATAGTTTGACATGATTGCGAAGTTTTGAGCTCTGAAGAAGTAAAACTGCCAATCTTTCACAAGAAATAATAAATGACTGAAACTCCAGAAAAACAACATCATTTGTCGAGCAGAAGTGCAGTTCAGAAATAACAATATATTTCGAATTAATGACAATCTGATGCAATATATAAGTGTGAGAGAATTATCTTTTACCTATACATTTTTTATAATACTTATAATTACAAGTGCAATTCAAGCAGTTGGATGTTGGTGCTGAAAAGCTACTATTCACTGATAACATATTTAACTTGTTTCAAGACTAAATAAAACTTTCTTTAGAGCTACAACTGAATTAGTTTAAGTAAGTCATTTCAAACATTGCTGCAAGGTGTCCTGTACATAAAAAGAAACTGTCAATTAGGCTTTGTCGAAAAACAAATACGTTTAAGAGCGCTGAAGTATGGTGGCCGAAAGGTGCAAACGTGCTACAACGGCCCAAAATACTTTAATTAGGTGAAATTGTCAGCAGTTTAAAAAACGATGCAAATATAAAATTGCAGATTGACAAAACACATGAAAATCTTCACCAACTTGACGAAACATGCGCAGCGTTTACTTAAAGTGCTGCATGCATAAACCAAAATGCTGCAAATGAAAAACGCTGCAAGAACGGAAACGGGAACACTACAAAGTGATGCACACAGCTGGGACCGGAGCGTTTCCTGACGATTTTTGGATTATAAAGTTGGCCAGCTGTCACTGCTTTTGGAAACGTACCTAAAATGTAAGCTTTATTGTCTTAATTTGACAATGTGATCGCATGATTTCTTCTGATATTATTGCAGATCTGCTGTATGCTAGCTATCTAACATAGCTAACCTAGTCATTTCAAATATACAGTCAAAATACTTGCTGTTGCATGTCTACAGTAACTGAACGGTACAATCAAAAACAAGCTAGCAAAATGCTGCGCAGACACAGGTTTATCCTGGACACAAGCCCTGCCCATTGTGCTGATGTACATGAGGATGCGGAAACTAACACAGAGTCAGCTCAGCCCTTTGAGATCCTTTTTGCAGCTCCTCCACAGATTGGACTCAAGGCACCAGGATGTCCTCTCCCCTCCACAACTTTGGGTGAGGATGCTATGTTGTCATATTGTGTTAACCTGTCATCCAATTTAGCAGATATCAGACGCCAGGTAGCGACAGCTCTACCTACCCCTGCTACTGGTCCACTCCACCGTATCCAACCAGGCGACTTCGTGCTGGTCAAGGACTTCCGGAGAAAGAGCTCGAAATCCAACCGTTGGCAAGGTCCCTACCAGGTGCTTCTCGTCACCCAGACAGCGGCCAAGTCGGCGAGAGAGCCACGTGGGTCCACGCCAGCCACTGCAAAGCTGTCATCTCCGCCCCAGTCTAGCCGGTCCAGTAGAAACAGACGACGACAAGTGACGTGCCAAGTCACCACCAGCACCACACACGCAGTACATACACCCTAGTACCACACACAAGAATCATGGGCGAGGGCCAGCTGTGCTTTTTCATATGCCTCTGGTTCCTTGCCTGTGCCGTCATTGTGTGGGGCTTAATTGATATGGTCATGAAGGCACAGGCTCAGTCAGACTAGACACATCCACGAAGGAGACAACGACACCAACATAAACTTTGTGCCTGATCACTGGTGAGTGATTGAAGATGGAGCCCCTCCGACAAGAACTAGCTAATAATCTAAAGATACGCCAACGTCACTGTGAGCGTAGAGACAGATGTGAAATCTGCCACACAAAAAAACAGTAGAATGGATCTGTTGCATATTTACCATGGCGTTTGTTTTTGCATTACTCTTATACCTCTTACACCCATGGCTAGGAATGAGGGTTCATGACAGCCTAACATACGTACAGGTAGAAAACCCATGGTCAGATGACCCAGACTCAGACTCTGACACTGGAGTCTACATTTTCCCTTTCCAGAAATTGTATATACATTGTAACATAGCTCTTGTGCTTACAATACCGCAGAGTCTATCCTCCCCAAAAACAGCCATTTTCCATGATATGTTTGTGATGTGTTTACTTAAACCAGCGATGGAGTGTATTCACTGATGTGTCAGTCTATCCTGTCATTAGTTTTATTTTCATGATCGATCAAGTATGATCAAAAGGGGGGAATGTAGTAGCAATTTCTTATGTCACCTTATATGGTAAAACCAAATGCTTCTAAAAGCATTGTCTAACACTACTGTACCATTTCTTGATATGTGCTGTTTTCTCTGCATACTCTAATGAGGGTTATTATTCTCAAGCGCTTCAAGGCCACAGAGCTAATTTGGCAGACTATGTTGAAACTACTCCTTTTCACACAAAGTTTGAACTTCCATATTCTGATAACTGTTATACTTTCTATAGCTCAAGGACACAGGTGTCTAATAGCGATATGAGACATCCGTGTGAAAGCAGATTTCTGAGGCGTTCCGCCTAGCTACACAAAACCCATTCTGCCCGCCATATCCTGTATATAAACTTTGCCATTCTGTGACTATTGCGCACACTCCTGCAGACTATCCTATACTCTCTGAGACCTGTACCTTTGAAGCGCTTCAAATAAAGACCCAACGACAGACAACTCTGATTTGCTGAAAGACCATTTATTGATTATTACTAGTACATCTCCAGATTATTGATAGATAAAGAAGTTTTCCACAACAGAGGCTTTGGGGAAAAGCAGCTGAATGACATGTAATTCTGTAGCCAGTGCGAATGGAGGGTACGCACAGTGTGCCGTATCTTTCCTGCACACTTAAACAGCCCACAGTGAAATACAGTTTGTGCACATATAAATCCAGCCCCACCCCTTACTTCACAAGAAGACACAGCACAGATTTATATAAACGTCCACTCTCATCCTCACTCCTCCATCCATTCTGTGATAATCCCCTTCAGTGCCCCTCCAGTGCCCAGTAGACTAATGATGAAATAAACCCGGAGCTTAGCGTCACACAGACCTGAACTAAGATGACCTGACTCAGATGATACAGAGCTAAAGTAATTCCTGTGGCATCCATCCAACATCCACTTAACTGTAAAACACTGTCCAGAGAGCCCAAACGGTTTGCTCTTCAAAGTTTATTTACCTTGTGTACAGCAATGGAATTTATTAACATGCAGTTTGAATACCACTCACCTCAGTAAAGCAAATTATAAACTGGGTTGGTAAGGGTTGAATGCTTAGATTTTTGCAACAAACATATTGCAACAATTTAAGATAATTCGAAATGTAAGCATCCAGGAGAAGTGATAGTGCTTGAGTTATTCTAAAGACAAAATGTCCAATAATAAGAGTGTAAAATCTGGAAAAAGTAGATGCAAAGGTACGAATGCTGTAGAAATCAAGATTGTAAAGAACGTCTTAGAATGCATAAAGGTCAAGGTAAAGCTGTAAACAGTCTTTTGACACTGTTATGGTTAAAGTTGGTTATTATACAGTTTAGTTGAATACTACATTCTTATTGGATAATTTGAACATTATCCCATAATAATAATAATAATAATTTGACTGCAAAGGACACTCTGATCAGAGTCCATTTGCAGTCGTATCAATCCGCAGAAATAAGTCCAGTCAAATCTAACTTCAGCGGTGGGCAACATGACAACACTCTGTAATACTTTTTTGGAAGTTTATTTTATATTTTTGGAGATCAGGAATTAATGATGGCTGAACTGTCCCAAACAAAGATAAGAAAAGACTGAAAGAACAAGAAAAAAGCTCAACTGAAGGAAGGAGGTTAAAAACAGAGAGCTGGATGACAGAGAAATCAGCAGAAAAAGACAGGCAGGAAGTAAACCCTGAAGAGAACACGTGATGGGCTCTGTTTAAAAACTGGTTAATGGAAAAAGAAAATGTGAACAGACTCCAACATTTACAAGGCAAAACACTTTAATTTTCTCTTGTGTTAATTTGCATTGCATTTGACATTAAGGTAATTTATAAGTAATGGAGGGTAACCAGGCTACATTACACTAATACATTGATACTGATTAAATTACGTATTAATTACATGTTTTACATGTAACTAAATGTGTGTGTGAAACAGTTAACATCGAGTACAGTTGCAAGCCTATAGTGTGTGTACCTAGCAGTACTTTTAGTTTTCCTTGACAAGAGGTAGTATATGTATGTGGATTATAGAGTATGGGGATTATATTGCAAGGTAAAGCAATGAGGTATCACTGTGTGTGTGTGTGTGTGTGTGTGTGTGTGTGTGTGTGTGTGTGTGTGTGTGTTTATTTAATGTAGCGTGACCAGTGGAGTTGAAAAGGGATCTCAACATTAATTACTGCGAATAATCATAAATCAAGTGTGTGTGAATGTGTGTTTAAGGGGCGGGAAGATTTGCCCTAAAGTTAATTATCAGAGAAAGCTCTTTGCAAATGTGTGTCAGAGTGTCTGGTTCTTTTTGCAGCCAATGAAGTTGGGAATTGGGTGCAGATTTGTATACCAAAGGTTTCGGTCGCTGTGCATCCTATCCTCTTCTACACACACAGATTGAAGCATAAAAAAAGTTTCACAAGCACACACAACTGCTTGCTACTTACTTATGAAAATCACTGCTTCATAAAATGTGTGTCTGACCCTTCAGTGTAACAGAGATCTCACAGGAGATGGCGGCAGCACTTCTGGTTGGTTATTTAAATAAGAGCTCCCTCAGCAGTAAGTGCTGTATGTGGGAAGATAAGTGTTGATCAGTGCTGAAGTCTGTGACTGAAATGCTTTTAAAATGATTTACTGGGTTGGCATAAACACATAGCTGTGATACTGTAAGAGTGATGATTGAACAGGGCGATAAACACAGTGAACAGCTACTGCAGGAAAGAGAAATTGAGTATTTCTATTGTGTCCAAGCCCCAAGAATGTGAGCACATTTTCACAGTGGCCAAAAGGTGGTACTACAACTCACGTTTCAGTCCGGGAACTCATTTGGCCCAAAAATGCTTTCCTCATTGACTAACATTGGGAATCAGAAGTCTGTAAATCAGCTTACATTTTTTTTTAGGACAATCAACTACCCAGTGCAAAAGCTTGAATAACTTTTATTTTAATCATTTGCTACTCAAAATTGTGAAATGCTCCAAAAGACAAATCCAGAGTAATTTTCCATCCATTTATGTTACTGAGCAGAGACGGGCGAATTGGAGGCGGGGCTTGAGGAAAACTTGTACCAGCAGTCAGTCATTTTTGCCTTCATGCGCAACTGAGTAACTTAATATAATAATAATGAACGGGGGCCTGTCTCCAACGCTATATCCAGTTATTTTAATAATCCACTTTTGTCTCAACATATTTTACTATTTAATTAAACCCTAAAACCAGTCATGCATATTTATAAGAAAGGACATTTTGGTCGAGTACATCTAAATTCCTGAGTGATTTAAAGGGATAAGCTACCCTTAATGTTGAGGTACTTATATACAGGTACAGACTGTATAAAATGTGTGCGCAGATATTTTGGACCAAGCTGTGAACATGTTTATTTCTGCTTAACATTTTTAAATGGGCTATATTATCCCGGTTCGGAGCTGATGCCAGAGCGCGTGTTTCGATCCCTGAAAATCAATTCCCAATTGGAACCAACAATCTGCTGGCCTTGAACCAAACGCTGTCCAACTGGGGGAAGAATCACCTTAGCAATGACAGTTGAGTACTGAGAAAAGTAGTAAATTGTTGTTACAGAACTAATTTAATTGGAAAAGGATTATATGTAAGTGGTGATTTGACCAACAGCAGTTGTTGGCACTTTTGTACCTAAGAAGCAGAGGTCTCTGCTTGTAGACAAGATCAATGTAAAACGGAGAAACCACATAATATCACAAAAGACCTAAATGACTTAATTTATTTTTTAAATGAATAAGGAACAAGTGCCCTATCAGGCTGTATAGGATGCATCCTGTTCATTATTATATACAAATAAATGAATATATGTTATTAATGTGAAAACATTGTAAAAACTAATAGTTGAACCAACCAACTAATTTGATCTCAATTTATGAAGAGGAAAAATATTTACTTTTATTTATTTGTAATTTTATATTTTTCTCACAAAATGCCCTTCTCCAAAAAGTCTGTATTTCATACTGACACTTTGTCAGTACACTGACAACGATTCGTACTGACACTAACAAAGTGTCAGTATGAAATAAGCAAATTGCTTATTTCATATAAGCAACATTAATAAGCAAATAGCTTATGAAGCATGCCACATGTCACTGGCTAAATTGTGAGAATAAAGCATTATTTATTCAAGAAGTTATATGCATGAGGGCTTTAAAGTGTGACAGTGGTGTTTAGTTGTGATCCTTTAAAGTCATGAGTTGTCTCTTTGTGCCCCCTTACAACATGTTCCAATGTCTATATGCAAGGAATGCACACAGAGAGATGTACCCTTTCAGATAGTTTGACATGATTGCGAAGTTTTGAGCTCTGAAGAAGTAAAACTGCCAATCTTTCACAAGAAATAATAAATGACTGAAACTCCAGAAAAACAACATCATTTGTCGAGCACAAATATGAATGTTTTTATTTCCTTCTTACTTGTCTTTTTAATCGTCTTGTGACGGCTCAGATAACTCTTCAAAGTACAAGTCACTTGGACTGTCACAATTTTATTCTTGTCACACTGTGGACTACAACTCACAGCTAACAACATAAGAATGAACATCTTTATGATGGAAATAAATCACATTTCTTCCAAATAAAACATCGTTTTTAAGGTTTTGGTGGTGTTGGGTGGTGACAAGTTAAAACAAATGAAATCATTTGCAACATGTCTTTTCTCCCAGGAAAAAGAAGCCTAATTTGAACGCAATTTAGTTTGCAACTAGAACAAAAAAACATGGAACATGTTGCTAGTTAATTTGTAAAACTACACTGAACAAAAATATAAACGCAACACTTTTGTTTTTGCTCCCATTTTTCATGAGATGAACTCAAAGATCTATAACATTTTCTATATACACAAAATAACCATTTCTCTCAAATATTGTTCACAAATCTGAAAAAATCTGTGATAGTGAGCACTTAATAATAATAATTATAATCCATCCCACCTCACAGGTGTGGCATAGCAAGATGCTGATTAGACAGCATGACTATTGCACAGGTGTGCCTTAGGCTGGCCACAATAAAAGGCCACTCTGAAACGTGCATTTTTGCTTTATTGGGGGGGTCTGGGGGGGTCCGTAAACCAGTCAGTATCTGGTGTGACCACCATTTGCCTCACGCAGTGCAACACATCTCCTTCGCATAGAGTTGATCAGGTTGTTGATTGTGGCCTGTGGAATGTTGGTCCACTCCTCTTCAATGGCTGTGTGAAGTGCGAACTGGTTTTCGGACCCCCCCAGACCCCCCCAATAAAGCAAAAATGCACGTTTCAGAGTAGCCTTTTATTGTGGCCAGCCTAATAATCATGCTGTCTAATCATCTTGATATGCCACACCTGTGAGGTGGGATGGATTATGATTATTATTATTAAGTGCTCACTATCACAGATTCTTTCAGATTTGTGAACAATATTCGAGAGAAATGGTTATTTTGTGTATATAGAAAATGTTTTAGATCTTTGAGTTCATCTCATGAAAAATGGGAGCAAAAACAAAAGTGTTGCGTTTATATTTTTGTTCAGTGTAAAACCAAAAAGCAAATGAAACTAAGTAACTTAACTCACTGTGGTGAGATTGAAGCTACATGTCAATGGTTTCATTTGTTTATAATATTTATACAAACCCATCACAGCAGATTACATTGAAATTCAATTGGCATATATGCTCTAAAGTAGTATTGAGCAGTCTTTATTCATCAGCCGCATTGGGATTTATCCACATGAGGAAAGCTTTCTGGTTTAAAGAGGACATATTCTGCTCATTTTCAGGTTCGTATTTAGTGTCTCTACTGTGACATGTCTCCATGCTTTAATGTTCAAAAAGCTCTTTATTTTTCTCATACTGCCTGTGCTGCAGCACCTCTTTTCACCCTCTGTCTGAGGGTGAGGAGTCACAGAAAACTGAACAAGAATCGACAACTCGACCCTCTGCTCACTCCTTTCCTGTAAAATACAATTCCAGCCCACACATAGCTCCATCGTGCTACAGGCATTGCCCTTACAACTACAATAAGCATGTACATGTTAATCTACAGCTCCGGCGATCCACTAGCACCAGAGTCTCCACCTGCAGACAGCCATCCTCGACAACTACTGACTGTAGCGTCACCTTGGATACGAGTCCAAACAACTCACAGACACACAGGCCAGGGCGCTGACAGGGTGCCCTTTGAGCATCAGATCTGACGACGCTGATTGGCTGAAATTATGTTTCGGCGGCATAGTTTACACATAGCAACAGTCAGCTTGTTGGCTGCTGCTGCTCTGGCTGAGGACTCCTTTCTACCGCCCGGACGAGAGAGGGTAATGACACGCTGCGGCCAGGCAGGAAACATGTGACTTATCAGTAACTTTAGACATCGTAAAACTATTTTAAACGAGATTTTATTGTAGATTATACATTTTACTGATACCAACTATATAATATTTACCTTGTTCATTACAAAAAATAAAAATAAAAAAATGTTTTTAAATATTTAAAAAAAAATGTTAATGACAATCAAACATGTGGGAATAGGCCCCTAGCGCCCCTATGGGCCGGCCGCCACTGGTGCTTGTGTTTGAGCACACACACCTACACACCGATTATATGAGAGTGCAGAAGTAATGTAGTAGATGCTCGTCGCTGTCCACTGGCAGTAGATCTCCATTGCTGTCAGGGTCACAATCAGGGGTGAGCGTGATAAACACACCCTCGTAGACTATATTCTACTATTGTCTTTTTTTAAATGGGTAACAGTATTTGCTGAAATGTATATCCCACACATCTTCCGCTTCCTCTCTATCTCTCATCTGTTCTCTCGCTGCGCCTGTGTCTTTTAAACTCTAATGAGTTTAACCTCAGTGTGGGGGTTAACTTGAGTGGACAATGTAATTATTCTAATTGTTTATTTTCCCATTCTGCAAGTCTTTAAGCTAATGGTTGGTACTTTTCAACATTTGCCTGAATAATCTATCCATGGTAACAGAACAATTATTCCACAAATCCTTAAAAAAAGTATCCCAGTTGATTTATTTAATGGGCTAATTTTTACATACAATTGTGTGGTGTGCCAACCATATGTAACCGGTGTGGTTAAGCGGTCTCTGCGTTGTGTTGATAATGGACGGGACCCGAGCCAGCGTAAAGTTGAGACGATCTCTATTTAATGACTGACAACAGATAAAACGATCAGTTTTACATGAATTTCCCTCACAGTGACTCCTCCCACGTGGAACGTTTACAAAAAGGGATGAGGAAACGTGAGGGACACAATATATAAGGGGGAAAGTCCTCACAACAATAAACTCCTGAGCACAGCGACCACACTTCAGAGGTTCCGCCCACTGATCTCCGACCTTGCCAGGTATTTAACATTCAATAAAATGAAGAACACAGAATAAAATAATATAAAACACAGAATTTGTGTGATTATACAACATTTAATTAAATAAACCCCACTGCATATTTACATCTGTTACACATACATTCAGCCTGGTGCAAATGTGTACTATTTGCAACTTTCAACAGCTTTCTTATTCCATCTTACTCGTTATTTTAACTTCCAGAAATGTTCTGCGTTTTTTCTTCGCCATTGAGTTGCCACTGTTGCATAGCAACCACATGGCTGCCTTATTTGCACCAGGGACAACTGATCACATTAGCCGCTTTCACACCAAGTACTTTGCCGCACTTAGTGCCCAGCACTTAGTGCCCAGCACTTTGTACCCCCATGGAACTAAGTACAGATCGCGTTCACACATAAGTTCCCTGAGGGAAGATTACGCAAATGAAGCCGCTGATGTCACTTCTTCTTCTTCTGCTTTGGGTTTACTGGCAGGCCGCACACCACTTCACGGCGTATACTGCCACCCGAAGTTCCCGGCCGGAAGTCCCCGGAGTTGGGGACTGGCTTCAGTAGAAGCTGCTGCTGCGGAGAGCTAGGTCCAGATTTATGTAGAAAATGTGATATACAGTAGGCCCTGTCTCCCCCCTCTCCTCATGGGCAACGTAGGAGAAGAGTCTAATGGAATGGATGAGCTAACGGCGTTAGCCTGGAGTCAGAGAGAACATTTAGAGTGTAGTTTATTGTGCTTTAAAAAGGTCCCATGTCATGGCCATTTCTACTGATCATAATTCCATTGTTGAGGTATACTAGAATATATTTATATTGTGAAATTTTCCAAACTCACATTGGTTTCTCATACAGCATCTCTGTATAGTATGTGTATTCACTCTCTCTCCTAAACGGCTTGTTGGCGCTCCTGATCGGACACTGTCCTTCAAACAACACCTTGAAGAAGTCAAGGCCAAGGTAACATCAAGGGTCACGCTGATCCGCCGCCTCGCTGGAACAACCTGGGGAGCCTGCGCTAAAATGCTGTGATTATCGACCCAAGCCCTGGTCTTCAGGATTATAACTGGATGCTTGAAGCCTTCCCCTTTGTCCCTCTTGCCAGTCTTCGCGGGAATAGCTCCGGCCGGCCTCCGACGGGAGGCTGCCACCCTCGCCCTGGCCAGGAAAGCCCAAAAGCATGACTGGCACATCCCGCATAACACGACAATGAGAGCAGCGCCTCTAAGTAGGCTCAAGTCCCGCCTCCCCTTCAACAAGGCAGCATAAGAGATTCTCAATTCCATCTCTGAGAACCTCTCAAGAGATGCATGGTTGGAGGCAGGAGTGGGAGCTAGCCGGGCCCTCCCGTATCCATTGCTACATCTGGGACCCAGGAAATGGCGCCATAGGAGGAGACGACCTACCACGCCGGCAATGGACCACACTAAACCGTCTACGAACTGGGGTCGGTCGCTTCAAAACATCAATGAAGAAGTGGGGCCTGGCAGACAGTGCTGCATGCGAGTGCGGTGACCCTGAATAGACTGCCGAACATATAATAACCACCTGCCCTTTATATAGACCACCCTCGGAAGCCAGCCTCGTCAACTTAGGACCAGAGATGCGGGCATGGCTACACGACACCGAGTTGGATCTCCTGACGTTACACGAAAGAAGAAGAAGTTAATAAATATGGCCGCCATTAACCTGTTGAACCCCATCCCCCCGCCGGGCGGAAAAACCTACCTAGCGAATCTGTGTAATCTCACGATGCTAATCGATGGGTTGGATTTGCATTTACGATAAGTAATAAGGGTGTTATACCGTGAGTTCTGTGCTAACGGCGTTAGCATTTTTTCGCTCAGGGCTAATTCAGAGGCTCAGCGTTAGTCTTGTGTTTTTTTTTGCTAAAAATGGTTCATATCATCAGTTAGCTGAGTTTCTTCCCGTTGCATGGATATGAAACATTCATAGTTTATATTAAGAAGCCCTCAGACGCTGTTTCCTGCAGATGATGCATTTTTCCCCCCCGCCGGCGGGCGGATGGGGTTTAACACGTTAACATTTAATAAACTATGATTGTGTCATACTCATTTAACGGGAAGAAACTCAGCTAACTGACGATACGAACCATTTTTACCAAAACAAAACACAAGTCTAAATTAGCCCTGAGCGAAAAAATGCTACCGCACCGAACTCTAGGTATAAATACTTTATTACTTATTGGATCTGAACAAACAAAAAAGCTGAGATTCCACAGATTCTAGAGGTATTAGTATCATCACTCAGCGATCAGAACTCACATCACAACACGTAGCTTTATGGAGCAAAAACGGGAGAAATGTCTTACCTGTTGCTGTTTCTGATCAAAAGTTGTGTTCAATGGCAAAACAACGAGAACAACGCAGCTGAAGGTTAATCCATAGGTTAATCCAATGTGTCTGTCACTTTGAAATGATTACTGACAATCCATCATTCCATTTTTATGTCAAATATATTAGCTGCTATGATAGCTACCAGAGTGTATGACAGCTTCCTGTTTTGGGTATTGTGGCTACCATCACGCTCACTCCTTATTTGGTAATGTGTAGGTGGATTTAGGAACTTCCCCTCGATTCTATTGGCTGTGACGGTTAAAAAGAGCTGTCAATCATCAAAATTGACCAAGGGGGGCCGGAGATATGGAAAATCCACCCAAATGACCCCAGAAGTGTTTTTTTTTTTGCCAAACCTCTCTAAAAAGGTAAAATGTCACTTGTTTTGCATCAATTTTGATACAGGGTACTTATTATATGTTATAGTTTGGATTCCTAAAGCTTTTAGTCTACTATCCCATCATTCAAGGGTGGTTTTCACTATAAGTAATGTTTTTTTTTTTTGGACGGACACTATAATTTACTTTTTTTTCTATGTTCAATCTGAATTTACTTTAAGATAAAAAAAATCTATATTGATTCTGACTTTTCTACATCCAACTCACAGGTTTATCATTGCTTTGAGAAAAAAGATGATTAATTTACCCCTTTTATAAGTGAAGTTATAGTCATTTGTTCTGGGAATGTCATTTTCGAGCCTGAGACCTGGAAAACAGGCTAAAGTAGAGTTCATTTCAGTTTGGGAAGTCTGGATAAAGACCTGTGAAATCGTATTTGTTGGATTTTCTCGTGACGAGCCATTTCTGTATTTGTCACCCTCTCGGTAGCAATTATTATTCATACCAAACTGATTACATAAACATGGAGTGATTGGATTTCTACCTAAAATATATTCAAGACATACAGAAGGTTTTAGGGAATAAAACACAATGTAGGCTGTGCTCAAATGGAAGAGAAAGTTATGGATTAAGCTCAATTGAGCCTTCTATTCCCATAGCACTCAGTAGCAATGATTTTATGTGCTTTTTTAACGATAAAATTGTTACTCTTAGAAACAAAATCAATGACCTCTTGCCCTTGACCAGTATAGTGTTATCAACAGCTCCCGGAGATGTGGGTTCTGATGTTACACTGGATGGTGGGCTGGAATGCTTTTCAGCCATAAACCTTGAACAATTAAATTCAATGATTCTTTCTTCTAAACCATCAACGTGTATCTTAGACCCGATTCCAACTAAGCTGTTGAAGGAAGTTTTTCCATTAATTAGCACTTCTTTATTACATATTATGAATATGTCTTTATTATCAGGTTATGTTCCACAATCATTTAAAGTAGCAGTGATAAAACCTCTTCTTAAAAAGCACAACCTCGATCCAGAGGTTTTAGCAAACTATAGACCTATTTCTAATCTCCCATTCCTCTCAAAAATTCTCGAGAAAGCAGTCGCAAAACAGTTATGCGATTACTTAAAAAACAATGATTTATTTGAAGTTTTTCAGTCTGGCTTTAGAACACATCATAGCACAGAGACAGCTCTGGTTAAAGTCACAAATGACCTTCTAATAGCCTCAGACAAAGGACTTGTCTCTATTCTTGTCTTGCTCGATCTCAGTGCTGCATTTGATACTATCGACCATGACATCCTATTGCAAAGACTAGAGCACCTAGTTGGCATAAAGGGAACTGCGTTAGACTGGTTTAGGTCCTATTTATCTGAACGCTCTCAGTTTGTGTGTGTCAACGATGAATCTTCCATGCAAACCAAAGTTAGCCATGGAGTGCCACAGGGCTCAGTGCTTGGACCTATTTTGTTCACACTATATATGCTTCCCTTAGGCAATATTATAAGGAATCATTCTGTAAATTTCCACTGTTACGCGGATGATACTCAACTATATTTATCCATCAAACCTGATGAAACTAATCATCTAAATAAAATTCAAGACTGTCTTAAGGACTTAAAAATGTGGATGACCTTAAACTTTTTGATGTTAAACACGGATAAAACTGAAGTTATTGTACTCGGCCCAAAGAATCTACGAAACAAACTATCTAAAGATATACTAACTATGGATGGCATTAATTTGGCCTCCAGTGAGACTGTAAGGAATCTTGGTGTTATATTTGATCAGGATTTATCCTTTAACGCCCACATAAAATCAATCTCAAGGACCGCCTACTTCCATCTACGCAACATTGCCAAAATTAGGCATATCTTGCCTCAAAACGATGCAGAGAAACTAGTCCATGCATTTGTTACTTCGAGGCTGGATTATTGTAACTCCTTGTTGTCAGGGTGTACCAAGAAGTCAGTTAAGTCGCTTCAGCTGATTCAAAATGCTGCAGCTCGTGTACTAACTAGAGTTAGGAGAAGGGACCACATTACTCCTGTTCTGGCTGCCTTACACTGGCTCCCTATAGAACACAGGATAGAATTTAAAATTCTTCTTCTCGCCTACAAAGCCCTTAATGGGCAGGCGCCATCTTACCTTAAAGAACTCATTATACCCTACTGTCCTACTAGGGCATTGCGTTCCAAGAATGCACGGTTGTTGGTTGTTCCTAGAGTCTCTAAAAGTACAATGGGAGCCAGAGCCTTTTCTTATCAAGCTCCACATTTGTGGAATCAGCTCCCAGTTTGTGTTCGGGAGGCAGACAGCCTATCCGTTTTTAAGAGTAAGCTTAAGACCTTCCTTTTTGATAAAGCTTATAAGTGATAAAATAAAATAATCTAATAAGAGTGCATTGACGTAGATACGTTGTGACTCTTCACCTATACATTTCAGTTCGTGCTCTTTCACTTAAATCCAAAAAACGTAGATCTTATATTTAACACTTTATCCTCAACCTTTCCCCTCTCTGACCTCTCAAGGTTTATTAGAGGGTAACAGGTTGCAGAGAAGGCCTAGACCGGCCGGGGAGTGTGAGACGTAGTCACTGACCTATCTCCTACCTCTGACAAATTCAGGTTCCAGTGGGGACCTTTCTCCCTGTGTGTGCCTCCACTTCTGTTTCCTACTTCTTACTTGCTATCCTTTCCCTCAACCTATCCTAAGGGAGTGCATGTATGTAGACACGTTAGTTTAGCTGCTATAGGCTTGGACTGTTGGGGGGGGGGGGCACCACACTCCGACTTTCTGTCTGTCTGTACCTGTGTACTCTCATGTTCCGATTAACCCAGCTTCCCCCAAATCTCTTTTTGTGTCCATATATACGCCGGGATCCTGAGTCGAGGCTGAACCTGTCTCTGTGGTCCTGCCTGACTCTCACCATACTACTTCCCTGATGGCTCCCACAAGATTGCTGACATCCTCGTGGATTCATCTTCTTATTATAGACACATGCATTTCCAAACATTTGGACTACCTATGTTGTAAATGTATTATCTTTTCGATTTACACACGACATCTATTGCACGTCTGTCCGTCCTGGGAGAGGGATCCCTCCTCTGTTGCTCTCCCTGAGGTTTCTCCCATTTTCCCCTTAAACTGTGGGTTTTCTCTGGAAGTTTTTCCTTGTACGATGTGAGGGTCTAAGGACAGAGTGTGTCGTATTGTCATACTGATATTCTGTACAAACTGTGAAGACCACTGAGACAAATGTAACATTTGTGATATTGGGCTATATAAATAAACATTGATTGATTGATGGATTACCGTGAGTGAAGGCAGTGGAATCATCAAGCTTTCTGTGATTGCAAGAGCCTTTCTCCGCAGCACTACAATCACATACTGTGCACTCAATTATTTCCAGCAGATAAAACATTCTGCACCTCAACAACTCTGTCCTTTCACAACTTTCCTCTCATCTCTCTCCCTTTTCTACTTTTTGGCTGGCGAGACAAGGTTTGCAACATTAATGGAAGCTTGAAAACATCGACCACAGGCTTTTGAAGCGGCAGAGAGCCTCTTCTCCATCCTTCTCTCCTCTTTCTGCTGTATGCTGCTGCTGCCGAGCTGATAAATGTTACATGGAGCCTGCTGGACAGATCCTTCTCCTAATCCTCTGGTCAATACAACTCTCTATTCGGTTGGTCTGAAAATGTTCCATCCCTGTCACCTCTTTGTCTTTCCACCCTGAGAAACTCAGCCAAGCTAAGCAGTGTTGGCCCACAGACAGCTGACTCTCCCCCCCGACCAGATGCCTGGGTTTTCCTATGTTTTGTAAGAAGAGTTACTTTTTTCTTTTTAAGAGGGCCTTATTCATGTGTTATGGATGGTAAATATGCAAAATATACTCATCTTTTCAATTAGCTAGTAACTAGTTTATAGGTTATAAGAAGTTTGTATCTTGGCAGAGGTAGTTGTTGGAATGTCACCTATATTGCGAGTGTAGGAAGATGAAGGAACTAAAATAAAACTCCCATACAGTATGACATGAAAGTGGCCCAATACAATTGAATAAAGTATACAATTGATTTGAAGCTCTACTAAAACAATCCAATCAAACACTCCTACCTCTAAGAGGAAATATTTATCAATACATTTACAAACTATCCAAATAAATCAATAAATGCTTAATAGCTTAGAGGGTTAATGCAGGGAGGAAAATGTACGGTCCTCCACGCAAACTCTGACCCATGCACACGCACTAAGCACAACAACGGGAGAGACGAGAAACTGCGACACCGTTGGGAGAAGGAAGAATGGAGAGAAATATGTGGAAATAATACCATAAATAAAATGTTACCTCTCATTTGTCATATGTGACCTGCTCCATCGAAATCAGTCGCATTGACCCAAAGACACATTTTGAGTTGTATACACTACTGGAAAGAGGAGATTCCTAGCTTTCTAATGATATCAGGATTGTTGTTGTACTCCAAATATTAAGCAAAATATGTCACATTATATAATGACTGTCACCGAGTCATCATTTTGAGAAAAAGGCCTTCAAAGTTTCCTCTTCTCTGGAATCCATCGATCTGATTGATTATTAGCAGAGCAAATGATCAAAATACTACGGAGGGAAGATATTTTCGTTGCTTTATTGCAATGATGGATTATAATTATTATTATTAAGTGCTCACTATCACAGATTTTTTCAGATTTGTGAACAATATTTGAGAGAAATGGTTATTTTGTGTATATAGAAAATGTTTTAGATCTTTGAGTTCATCTCATGAAAAATGGGAGCAAAAACAAAAGTGTTGCGTTTATATTTTTGTTCAGTGTATTTGTCCATCATCTTAGACTTCGCTCATTACAGTGGCTCTCTCTTCTATGAATACCATGAATTTTTCTCTGCCAAAGCGGCCATGTACATTCAATCACCTACCAAGGAGAGAGTTTTCCCCAGAGGATTCAAGCCTTCTATATGCTATAATTCTGAATGTGTGTACCTATCTTAATTGTAATTTACACATGTGTGTAGTTCGTACAGAGATGGCCACACATGCTGGTGTGCCTCGGGAGGCTTCACGCTGCAAAATCGACTCCAGTGATGTGCCAGCTCTCCAAAGCTTTTTCACCCTAACAGATGTTTGTCAATTACCTTATCACCAGGCTAAATCAAGGTTCCTAGCAGGTTTTCTGGCTCCCAAAGGGACCTATGTCTGTTAAAACCTGCACTGAAGACCGAGTTGCGCTGAAGGAACCAGGATTATTAGATGTGCCGCTATTAAAGAGTTTAGCAACCTGATAGGCGCCCAAGCGCAACGAGGAAATATTCTTGCAAGTATTTTTATTGATCTGTTAGCTCCACATGATTCTTCCGTCAAGAGTATTAATAGCTTAACTCCTGAAGAGCTTTCCTGTTCCTAAGCTTCTGTAGATGAAGCCGGCAGACTATTAACTCAATAGGGGTATGTGCATGGCTAGGGAAAGCAGATATCACAGAGACCTTCTGTGGCATACATATGTGACGTTAATAGCGTTTAAGCCCCTGTCACACTGTCCCGAAATTGACTCCCGATGGACACACGATAAAGGAAATGTTCAAATTCGGCTCTGATCGTAACAGCATCGGGCCATTCGTGAGGGCATCTTAAGCCATCGTATGACCGCCGGTGGAGTTTCTCAGGCTCCGGCAGCAACTTCGGGAGCGGTGGCAACATATTTGGCATGACAAAGCATTGCCGAAGGTTCATTTTCGTGTTGACTTCGCGTGTCCATTTTGCCCTTCGTAAGGCATTCGTGAGGGCATCTTAAGCCATCGTATGACCACCGGTGGAATTTATCAGGCTCCGGCAGCAACTTCGGGAGCGGTGGCAAAATCTTTGGCATGCCAAAAGAAGCCGAAGGACCTTGCGAAGGTTCATTTTCGTGTTGACTTCGTGTGTCTATTTTGCCCTTCGTAAGGCCATCGTGAGGGCATCGTGAGGGCATCGTGTACCCATCGTATGACATAGTTTGTGTCATGAAAACGTGGACATATAAAAGGCTAACTCCCAAAGCTTCAATCACAATTCATCACAATTCAGTTCCTGCGGAATGGCATACTATGATGAGACAACAAGGAAAAAGATGGCAGCAGCATTGCTTCTTTTGATGCACCTCAGAGAACATGATGAGCAACTCTTACAGGTAAAAATGGTCTTATTTCACGTTGTCATTTCTTGCTTTTTGTGACCTGCTCAATCAAAATCAGTAGCAGTGATGACACCTGTATTAAACAGGTGAAACAGGAGCATGAGGACACGGTGCGCGATGTTTCCTTGCAGATCGCTTCTCTGGTTATTTTATTGCACAACAAAATCATGTAAACAACCCAATTTGTGTTCTGTGAAACTGAAAAGCATATTACATTGTTTTTGTTACTTACTGCCGCGGCGCCAGGATTTCAATTTTGGGTGGGCCAATGTAATTTCGGCTGGGCCTGTTCAGCATATCATTGTAGGCAACTGTGGAATGCATATTTCCTATAGTAAAGACACTTTTTCTAAACCCTTCTTTTTTAAACATTTTCACTTATAAGAAGCTTAAATATTATTTAAATGATTAAACGGCACGCCGCAATGAGTGAAATTAAATGTTAAACTACTGCATGTTATTTTGTTTTGGTTCACAATATATTGATACATTTAGAAACAAAGAGCATACAACGGCAGAATACGGAATAATGAGCGAGCACCTGATGTGTGTCTGTGTGGTTAGACTGTAGCCTGCTGCCCTTTTTAGCGGATCTAGCGAAGTGAGCGGCCGTGCGTAAATGGCACTGGTTCTCTGACGGGACTTTTCAGAGGCTGCAGATTTATCATTAGGCTACTTCCTTCTGATACTGCAGAGCTTTCATGAGCTGAAGGTACATTTCATACTAAAGCAGCATGGGCAGCAGATACTGTTGCTTCACACTCATAAGCTTTGCTGATTTGGGCTGGAGAATGCCTGCCGCGGCAGGGTGCGCTCTGGTAGTTGCAAATGGCACGACATTTTAGCTCTACGTTTCTTAATCATTTGTCTAGATATTTAGTCTCAATATGAAACGAGGAATCTCTTGCTTTGCACACGTGAGAAGAATTATGTCCGGTAAAACTTTACGTGTTCTCGATTTTTCTCAATGATCTCTCCCTGTCAGCCCTCTGGGTTGAGTAGCTGATGGAGGATGGTTCCATGTTCAGACTTCTCGCACTGTCTGTAGTTTGTATTTTTCTCCATAGATATTGCATGAGCTGCGCTGCATTCGTGTTTACTGAGAGCATAGTCGATATGTTTCCAGTCTCTGTAACCATGGCGACTGAATGTATCTTCTCCGCCGGCCCCGCCTCTCTCACTACAATGCCGGCACATTTTACAAAACACACTGTCCTTGCTAATGCTATACTCCAAGAATGTGTACTTACTTGTCATACCAGTGGGCAGCGAAGCTCCTTTTCTTTTGTCCAAAAAGTGTTATTTAAAATCAAACAAAAAACCCGAAAAACTATTTTTTTACACAAATAGCCTACGTTTATTTTGAAATGAGCCGTTGCGACTTCCGACAGATTTCGATAGAGTGGGTCACATTTGCTTTTCTAGCATTCGACAATGTTCATCTTGTTTTGCTTTTTATTTTCCAGGGCAGGGGCAAACCGAGGCGAAGGAGGAAACCGAGGTCTATGTGGGTCAGGGAATGGCTGTCTGAGAAAAGAAGAGAACGCTATGGCCACTATAGCACTCTACTAAATGAGCTGAAGACAGAAGATGAGAAGGCCTTCTTCAACTACACAAGACTTCCCAGAGGCCTCTACGATGAGGTCCTTCGATTTCGAATTTGATTTCCCACGCGGCCGAAGCTTTTATACCATCGGGAGGTCACATGTCGCCATCGTGTGTGGTTCGGGTGCCATCGTGTGGCCTTCTGTAGGCATCGTACTTGCTTCGTCTGTTGCTTCGGCTGTTGCTTGGCCGATGACCAAGTTCGGGGCCATCTTCGTGCGTCCATCGGGAGTCAATTTCGGGACAGTGTGACAGGGGCTTTAAGGTTTTACACTAATAAATATAGGATGAATCCTATTTTTGACGCGGCGCAGCCGTAAGGTAATGTCGGGCAGGCAGGAAGTGGAACGTTCAGACCATATATAGCATATATACACACACACTTTTGCATCCCTCCAGTCTTTCAAGTAGGAGGAGAAGTGCCAGCGTTCTCCTCCGGTTTACAGGCACTGTGTAAATTATATATATAGAATAATTATGATGATGAATCCATTGTTTTACCACTAAAATACAGCAACATATCTTTGATTCATGTCGTTTGTAACTGGGATATTACAATTATTCTTAACTTTGTCTGTAGTCTACAACACAACAAAATAGGAAATAACAACAATAATAATAATAATAATAACACGATTTAAACAGACACAAACATAAACCATCTAACTACGTAGCCTACTTGTAGAAGTACAAATGTCCAGGAAATATTCCAAAATCAACAACAACTGCGAGGCTGCACATATGACGCTCCGCTTCCACAACGTTTTGAAACGCGCCTGGTGGGTTACGACGCAGGAGGAGGTCGCAGCAGGGCTCAGCCACAACGTAACGTAGCGCAGACGCTCCCAGTGGGATCAGGGGGATAGAGTCTCAACAGGTAGTATATTCCCCTCAAAGCCGCTGTGCTGGGAGGGGAGTGGCACTGGTCTCTCCTAGGCCTACACATAGCAGTCACTAGGTAGTATATTCCCCTCAAAGCCGCGGTGCT
>CALSBZ010040621.1:321673-333409 GCA_943591055.1 Gobionotothen gibberifrons
CTGATTGGATTGATGGAGGACAGCTGAGTCGGACGGCCAGGTGAGAGCAATCAGGCTGCTGCTTGCCAGGGAAACCACACCCCCTCCACACACACAGGGGAATAAACAGGGACACAGTTTGGACCGTGACAATAAAGGGTTTACGAATAGTTTGTAATTCATTTATTAATTAAGTTGTGAAAACTTTATAAATCATTAATAAGCTTTTATAAGATTTGAGATAAACAGGGCAACTGTGACCGGTTGCTTGCCAAATAGTGAGCCCACATGTATCTGTAAATCTGCTAAGCCTTATTAGAAATGGTAGTAACTGATTCATAAATGGGAATGTGTTTAACAATTTACAATAAGGCTGCCTTTTGGCAGTTATACATGTTAGTAACTCATAAATGGTCATAAAGAGATGCCAAGCAACATCAAGATGGAAGTGGGGGAATCAACTCACTGAACAACAGATACCAAGGATGCTGGCTGATGAAGACGAAGTAAGCTAGGTAGCCAATATAAGGCTTAGTCATCTTGCCAAATAGTGAGCCTGTGTTGACGTATGAAAACTGTGTTAGAACTGGTTTATAAATGGTTCTTAATGATTAATAAAGTGTTTACAACCTAATTAATAACCTAATTATTTATGAATCCTTTATAAGGGTAGTCTAATAGAGAGGTGAAGTCCCTCCCCTTCCGGTGGGACTCATGGGACCTTATTTCGGAAAAAGTTTGTATTGAAGTCAATGGAGAGAGAAAGATTATCTTTCGATCCCGTTTGAATTGTGCCACGAATTACACATATGATGTATGTCAATCTTAAATAATAATTTCCATGTGAAAAAAGTCACAGTTTGTCGTAAAACTGTTGAAATATAAGACTATGAAAAATATGCAACTAGAAAGACTACAAATCCCAGAATCCCAGTCCCGCATGCTGGCTCTTACGGAACCGACTAACTCCCCTTTTGTGTATGTACAGCCCTCAACATGCCCAGACTTGTAGTGATTTTTAACCTCTTTTCTCCTCTTTCTGAAAGAAAGAAGTGAAATGTGCCAACATGACGGCCGTCTTGGTGTGTGGTGCGAGACGGGAGAGGTAGTTCATTGAGCGGTTTCACACAAAAATGTGTTACTTCAGTTTTACGACACATTTCTTTTTTTTTTTACTTGTAAAATTATCTTTTAAATTGACAAACATCATATGTGTAATTCGTGGCACAATTCAAACGGGATCGAAAGATACTAGGCTTGTTTGAGACAAGCAAGACCTGCGCAGTTGCGATCAACGTCTTGCTTGTGCGTTGCATGATGGTTAGTCATTTTGTCCGACTTGCTCTGGAGGCTCGCCTACATGAGACGTTGAAATCTCGCGGGACAAAGACGCCCGCAGCCTTGAGAGCGAGGCGAGGCGCCGCAGTTCCTCTCCTCGGGTTGCGGAAGCGAAATGCTTGATGGGGAAACGTCTCGCTGGTATCTCGAGCTGAGCGCTCATTGGTGGTTTTTACCACGTGCTGCTGATGAAACTCTCCAATTGGCTCGGCAAAAGTTTGTCAGTTTTACGTCGCCACTTCCATTCACATGTTTCATCATTGTTCCACAATGTTTATCATCATGAATATATACTATACTTGCACTGCTTACCGTTTTCATTCTTTATATATCTTAGCATATTCATACACACTGTTCATACTGCTCACAGGCTGTTGTGTATATCTAGTGTATTCATACCCCTCACTGTTTATTCATCATTCAATTCATTCTATATTTTATTCTGTAGATTGTGTACATTACTTTTCACTTTTCTGCTTGTTGCACTCCTGGTTAGAAGCTAAACTGCATGTCGTTGTCTCAGTACCTGTAATATGTGCAATAACAATCAAGTTGAATCTAATCTTGAGGAGGAACAAATGTATTTACTTGTACATATCTGACATTAACGATTAAACACGTGTGCATTCTTTATAAATGCAAACCGAGTCAAGCCGACTCCGGAGGTGGCGGTATGCACCTTAAAGTTGTTTGCAATCCGCCAAAAAAACGAGAGAAGAAGAAGGCGAAGAAGAAGACGAAGAAGACGAAGAAGACGAAGCCGACTCCGAGCTGTCCGACTTCAGGCGAGCTTTTTGAGACCTCCCCCGGCTGCGATCGGCTACTCTCCTCTACTTTCGAGGAGAGCCGCAACGCGTCTCAAACAAGCCTAATCTTTCTCTCTCCCTTGACTTCAATGCATAACTTTTCCGAAATAAGGTCCCATGGAGCTCAACCGGAAGGGGAGGTGCTTCGCCTCTCTATTGTAAAGTGGTACCGAAAAATCAAATCAATGTTCCACAATCCGTCACTAGATGTCGCTCATTGTACAAATACGGTTTATATCATACCCAACATATTATTATTATTATTATTATTATTATAGTAATAATCTAAACTAATGTCATATTCAATCCCACACTTGGCGATTGAGAACCTACATTTGTAACTTACCTCGTGTAAAGCTTTGTTGTAGTACTATGTCAATATTTATAATATATTTCGCGGGCAGGTAGCCTACATTGAATTACAAGTAGAAGAAGAAGAAGTAGAGGTAGAAGAAAAAGTAGTAGAAGAAGAAATACGCTAACGCTACAAACAGGCACAACACTGTTACTCTGTTTTTACTGAATTTTATTTCACCTTGCTCTATGTTTTTTAATGCACATTCAAAAACGGGAGCATTTTCTGGAGTTTCAACCGGGTACCGGCCACCGAAAACAGCTAAGCACACACGCTAACATGAATTAAGACTACAAGCTCACTTGGGGTTGAGACTTTTTGTACACGTTGCTTGACTGCCTGCCCACATATCTGATCTAAACATAGTAACGTATATTGGGGAAAATAATTATTTTAAGTTATTTAATAATTGTGACATTTATCGTACTTTTTGATGGATGAATGATGCTCAAAGTGAGCGCCGGGCCCGGCACGGGCTGGAATCCTGGCCTTGCGTTTCCTTCCATGCTGCCTTGAAGCCTTGTGGAGGCTCAGAGGTCCTCCAAAGGCCAGACGAGACCCAGCGAAAGGGTCCTTGAAAGGAGCCATGTTAGGAACTGTGGCAGGCAGGGGGCTAGCAGGCCGGGAAACAGGTTTGACCTCAAAGCTACCGAAAAAGTCCTCCACCCACTCGGGTAGTAACTCCCTTAACCAGGGCCTTGAGGTTACTTCTTGGCGTGCCGTAGAGATAATAGACTGCCTCTCTTCTCTACTGGAGGCATATCGACAGTCATCTTTTAGGCACATTAAATTGTACGTCACCTCGTACAGGCTGTCTGCTGGGTCCATTTTTTGTTGAGATCCTTCTGTCAGGGTTGAGCGAAGCAGGCAGGACCCAAACGCAGATTTAACAGGAAATACCTTTATTTAAAGGCTACAAGAAAAATACAGAGCTCTTCCCTGTGAACACAGTCAAAAACAAACAAAAAACGCAGAACCTAAATGCACACAGGACTAATGAAACAAACAGGACACAGGTGAGGAGGGAGGAGAAAACACAGGGGCACAAGGTGAACACAATCAGGTAATCAGGGAGGAGGGAACACACAGACAGGAAACCTGAAGTTACCTACTGTAACTCCAGGGGCCTCATGTATAACGGCGTGCGTAGGATTGACGTGGGAAGGTTGCTTACGTAGTAGAAATCCGAAAAATAGGTCCATACATTTTCCGCCACTTCCCGATTCACCAAACATTGCGTACCGGCGAGGAAAGTGCGTATGGCACTTCCTACGCCTGTTTCCATTTATAAATCACAACCGACTCGACATGCGGTGCAGCTTTTGCGGGCTTCACGTAACGCCCATATGTGCCTATAAATAGTCAAAGAAACGCCCATTCATTCATTCATTTTGACTGACTGCATGAAGAAGATCGCAGGAAATGACGACAGAACAGCTAAAAAAGACATCTCACACCGTGTCAGATTTTGGTTATTTTGGGGAGGTCGAGATAAATCATATTGTTTGGTGGATGCAGTTTGAACCAGAGTAGCAGCATGGAGGTCGGATCGTCACCAAAATAAATAAATAAGTGGTCCGAAAAAGGTTAATGACAAAAAAAATACACATAGCATAACCTTCCTCAGGCAGTGTGTTTGTACCGGGGACAGGAGACCCCCCCTTGATGAGAAACTCTAAGAAATGATCGGGGAATCCCTCCGGAGTGGAGTCATGACGACTGGATCTGAATTATGTTTTTGTATTTGGGGGTTTGTGTCCCAGCTGTCGATCAGCTGTGCGCAGCGTCTCCACTGCAGCCTGTGCATCTCACCCCCCCTCCCTCCGCAGCAACTCTATATCCACCAATAAGGAAATACAATGTGTTGTGTTATATTAGCTGTACAATTTACCACATATGGTGCTCTTAGTTTCCATACCTCCTGTGTTTTACGAGCGACTTATCAAGTCTTGGCAAACGGCATAAAACACGATTAAACATATACAGATGAAGCACTTAATTTCGGACAGTTTGAAACGCAAGGGCAGTGATTGGTAAGTGGTCTGCCCTCGCTCAAGTGAAAGCCTCCAGCTTGACTTGAGACCGCCCCCGTTATAAATAAATGTAATTATAATGAAGCTAGCTGCAATGGATCATTGAACACCTGAAATTGAAATTCTGGCAACGCCCTCTTGGAAAATAGTGGGAGGGCTTGACCTTCCTCGAAACTGGGCGTAGGCAGGAACAGGTAAGCTGGAGTCCAAAATTAAGTGCTTCATCTGTAACCATGCTCGTACCTACAACCAATAGAAATGCAAAACGGCGTCAGTTTAGACGTAATTCTGTCCTCCTGCTTACCGCATCATTTATGAGAAAACATTTGATAACATTAACACAATATTCGAGGTGGTTTTAAATTGCATATCCGTATTTATTTATTTCTCCAAGTTATGTTTTTGTGTGCATTGAGGAGTCTCAAACAGGCGTTTGTTAGATCATTTTAAGATTGGCTTTAATCAATTTGTGAAAATGAATTCTTCCTATATGATAAATGAGACAATGGTGTCGCAGTTTCTCGTCTCTCACGTTTTTGTGCTTAGTGCGTACGCATGGGTTAGAGTTTGCGTGGAGGACAGCACGGTTTCCCGTCAAGTTACTATTTTATAAATAGGAAGGAGGCCCGACAATCTGCTCCCATACAAAATAACTTTTCTTCAGCTATTCGTGGAGCCAGTGGGGCCCAGCACTTAGAGGGCTACGCCAATACTCATAGAAGCTGGGGTTACAGTAGGTAACTTCAGTTATATTTCGTATATGGCTTCGCCCTCTAAGGCTATCGCAGAGCAGTGGTTCTCAAACTTTTTTCAATAATGTACCCCCTTTGAAAAAATTATTCAGCCAAGTACCCCCTGGTCAGCGCAAAAACAATTTTCTAGGGAAAAAAGCCTAGATAAAGAGGTACTGTACAGTACAGCGCTGCACCATCAGTGTCTGATTTATTAAAACAACAACCTTGTAACACTTAACCCTTTGGAGTCCTGGGCTAATTTGGCCGTTTTCGCATACTTTTGATTTGTCTTACTAAACCCCATTAAGAAATGTTTGGCATGCCAATGTTTGGTATCTTTTTTTTAAGGACAACCTCACCTATATAACCTGATAGTTATTTCTTTCATTTTGAGGTACTATATGAACATTTTGGACCCAAAATCACACAAAAACAGATTTTGAAAATGATATTATTTTTCATATAGGTAACACAAACATACACAACGAAACCATTTGAAAGCTGGAAATATATACATGGGATGTCACTATGATAATGTGAAAGTTTGATTGAGGTAGCATGAACCTAGATACACATTTTATGAACAAATAACAGGTGTATCCCATAGGCTTTTTTTCCTAATTTCTCAAGTTCTGTCAACAGTGACACAGTAGGCACAACAAAACATTTAAAAGCTTAAATAATGTACATTGGATTTCATTCTGATAAGGCAAAAGTGTTATTATAAATATAATACAAATATATATATACACATTATGTACAAAAATCTGTTTTTTCTGTCTTTATCTGTGCCACGCTTCAGAGCAGTTTCTGTCAACGACAGAGGGCAACATCACAGGCTCCTCCTCCTCCTCCTCCATGTCAAAAAACAAGCTTATAGCTTGACTCACGTTCAGAGTTCTCTTCATCATAGTTGAATCTTCAAAACTCTAAATCTATCTAACTATATCTAAATTCTCAATGTTTGTCTGTCACTTTACTTCAATCGCAGTCTCCCGCCGTCTCTCTTCGTCTCTCTTCGTCTCCCGCCGCCTGTCTTCGTATGTCTTCGTCTCTCTCTATTTCCCGTCTCTCTTTGGTTCCCGCCGTCCCTCTTCGTCTCTTTTCGTCTTGCTTCGTATCACTCCGTTTACCTGATTACCTCACCCCCTCCCTGGTAAATACATCCTGTTGAGCAGGATCTACTGTTTCCAGTATTTTCCATTTCGTAAAATGATAAAATACGGCGAAGATATTAAAATATGTGCTTCCATTATTCATACTTTTGAAATATATTTGTATTAACTTTATATCCTCGTATCTCTGTGTTTATTGGGTCTTTTTGCATGAAATAAAGACTGGCATATAGTTTCAAGCCAGTACTTTCGACGGAAACACACACACACATCCTGTTGAGCAGGATCTACAGTTTCCAGTATTTTCCGTTTCGTAAAATTATCAAATACGGCGAAGATATTCAAATATGTGCTTCCATTTTTCATACTTTTGAAATGTATTAACTTTATATCATCGTATCTCCGTGTTTACTGGGTCTTTTTGCATGAAACAAAGACTGGGTTATAGTTTCAAGCCAGTACCTTCGACAGAAACACACGGCAATGTTGTCCGGACTGTTGTTGTTATGCGGCACCGGCTTGAACAGGTCATGTGATCTGATCACGCCGGCGTGACGGTCGACTCCAAAGGGTTAAAGGTAAGGTAGGTAAGTTTGAGAAACCGGCTCGAGATACACTTTTTGTTATATTCCATGGAATGCTCTTAATATCCTGATAGCAATGCATATTCTAAGTGCTTTGAAAAAAAATCCATAGAAATATTTCATCTGTGGAAGCCGTAATACTGTAAAAACTACGACCAATTATTTTAGCCGGGCCGGCTAAAATAACTGATTGGCCGACCTGTCTGTCAGCCTTCAATCTCGTGCACACACACACACACACTTGTGCAGTCATTGCGCGTGCCGTCATTGGGCGTGTTTCCCGTCTCCCAGCAGCAGCTCGGGAGCAGCAGCACTCCGCAGCAGCACTCGAGCAGCAGCACTCGGACGCAGACCGAGAAAAAGAAAAACTGTAATGGAGCAAATTATGAAGAAAAAGAAAGTGGAAACTAGGAGAAGTCAAACCAGAGTCAATATCGGAGTTGCTTTTTAACTATGGCGACTATTTACGGAGCACACCGAGCTGATATGTAACGTTACCGGCGCAGCCTGCTCTAGCTGACGTAACATTTTTAATACATTTTCACAAAACAAACATGCTAAAATTGGTATATTTATTTATTTTGGGGCGTGGGGAATGAAGAGAAAAAAATATATGAGCATTTTATGAGCATGGGATTTTGACCCCTCATAAACATATGCATAATGCTGCGCTATACTTTGCGGCCACACGCCGTTGCCAAGCAACGCTTATTGTTTAGGTCCTTTTAATAAGCAGGCAGTCATATAATTAACTATAACTAGCTAGATCTGATAGATTTGGACATAAATGCGAGTGAAGTATAACCGGACGCGAGAGAGAGATCAGATCATAACGGAGAACACGCAGGTCTTCCGGATCACAGCTCCCCTGCTGTGACGGACTGGTGAGTGGAGCAAAATACACTAAGAGTTAGACCTAACACACTTAGCTTTTATCTACTGTGGAACTAGCTAAACTAGTTATAAATATATATGTATTCTTTACTGTCGGGTCACTTAGTAGAGGTTCAGCGAGCTGCACGAGACTGACAGGCTGTCAGGAGAGAGAGAGAGGAAAAGAGAGCACCCTGTTTATTTTTCCCATTTTATTATCCAGAATTACTGTAAACTTTTGAATAAATTAGTTAATCTACTATTAGTAGTTTGTTTAAATGCATTACTTATGTTGTTTTTTTCATTACATAAAATAAATCTCACGTACCCCCTGCAGTACTCCAACGTACCCCTAGGGGTCCGCGTACCCCCATTTGAGAACCACTGCAGAGAACCGCAGTGACGCGTCCTAAAACCCGGATGTAAACTCCTTCCGGTTCCTTCGTCAAAAACGCAATGCAATTTCTCCATAGGATTTTGGAAAATAAACGCAATGCAATTTCTCCATAGGATTTTGGAAAATAGCTTGAAATAAGGTCTGTGGTTGACACACATTTAAGAGACGGATCACGTTTTGTTCAGCCGGATAATATCCACATGTCTACCCTACTTTTATAATTTTCTAATCATAAGTCTAGTCGCCAGAAGCAAAATGCTAACGTTATGCTGTAAACGAACTACAGCAGGGTCGCTGCTTCAACGTCACGCCAACTTAAGATCCATATTCAAACATACAGATTATAAATGGTACAAGTTGAATCGTTTGTTTGAACAGTTTGCAGGAGGCAGGTACTTGCTTTCAAGCAGAACAGGGCAAACAAACTTAGCGGGAGTGTTTTACGTGTTCGGTGTAATGACGTAAAACGGCCTGTACAACTTCTGTAGTCCTATTCAGCCACTTGTTAACAACCATCGTTTTTCACACACGTAAACTATTCAAAAATCACCAGCGGGGTCACTGCTGATGTATTTAATGTCGTAGAACAAAATGTGATCTGTCTCTTCAAACCTTATTTGGAGCTATTTTCCAAAATCCTATGGAGAAATTGCATTGCTTTTTATCGAAGGAACCGGAAGTGGTAAAAATGCTAACTAACTTCCGGGTTTTAGGACGCGTCACTGCGGTTCTCTATTGGGTTAAGGGCGAAGCAAAATGTAGTCTGCGCCCCACTGGGTCCGCCCGGTACTAGAAGCACAGACACACCTGCTCAGATAACAACCCATGCCTATTGCGCCATGCCTATTGCACCATGCCTATTGCGCCATGCGAATGGCGCATCACAGTCCCTGGAATATAGCATAACATGAATATTTTCCATGAGGGGACGAAGGCTGGGAACAATACATACCTGCCGCTGTGAGAAAGTAGAGACGAAGGTCACACTTTGCCCAGTGACAAAAGAGGGGGAACAGCAGCTCTCTGCGTGCAGACAGGCAGGAGAGCGCACAGCTGGACCCCTGACATCACTCACTCTGACAAGACACTCCGTACCAAAAATGTGTCAGAGGAAAAAAAGGAAACATCCCTCATCAGAGGGAAAAAGGGCCGCTCTCCGTGTGCCGAGAGGCAGGAGAGAGGCGCACAGCTGGATCCCTGACGTCACTCACTCTGACAGGACACTCAGTACAGGGTGTGTCAGAGAGGAATGAGAGACATCCCTCAAATACAATTGAATAAATGAACAGGGGGAAGACCAAGATGCAGCAGTGCAAATGTCTTCCATTGACGTTCCTCCGTGCAAAGCCGTGGAGGAGAACATTCCTCTGGTGGAGTGCGCATTGATGTTCTCCGGGGGATCCACCCCAGAGGAGACATATGCCTGTGACACAGCCTCACACAGCCAGTGTGACAGCTGTTGTGCAGATAGAGGCTGCCCTAACGAGCGCTCTCTATAATGCACAAACAGGCGCTGAGAACGGCGCAAGGCAGCCGTGCACGCCACATAGCAGGACAGCAGGTGCACAGGACAGAGGAGATGAGCCGTGGCTTCTTCCTCCGACCTGTGAGGAGGGGGGAATAAGCCAGCCAGGGTGATCACTCTTGACCTAAAATAGTTTGTGATGACCTTAGGCATGAAGCTGGGTTAGGGCGTAAAACAGCTGAACTGCCATCTCCTTGGATCCGGAGACATGACGGAGCCACAGAGAGAGCAGACAAATCACTCACCCTTCTTGCTGCTATTAGAGCCAAAAGTAATAGCCTACTTTGGCTGATAACAGTTTAAGGGGAACCTGATCCAAAGGTTCAAATGGGGCTTTGCTTTAGTGCGCGTAACACCAAAGCCAAATCCCACTGAGGCGCCAGTGCGCGTGACCCGCCAGTGTGCTTGACCAACCCAGTCTCATGGCATTTCGTGTTATAGTCACGACATTTAATCTATTGATTCGTGTTCACCAACACGATTATCCCCTTTTTTTTGTGTCACACAGAACGATTTTAAAAGCAATGTATTTCTACTGGTAATGTGTTTCGTGCCTGCAACACGTCTTTTTCTCAGGTCGGGTCGTGGAAGACCGGAAGCTGTGTGGTTCATAAAAACATGTTCTTACTCAATATCAAGCCACGATTATTGCTTTTATTTAGAATCGTATAATTTCGGCCTTTTTTTGCCGTCTGTGAGGAAAATAAATGGGGCTCAGAGCCTCAGGATACTGAAATCTGTATTTTTGTAAATCTTGTTTTCCTTCTAATTTGTTATTCTTTTCAAAATAATACACTGTTATTTACTCACCAATAACACACAATTATCCTTGTTTTTATTGATTTGTTTAATTCCATAATCTCGGGCTTTTTTGGCGTCCGTCAGGAACTGAATTTCAAAATAAAAATAGAAAAAGACGTGTTGCAGGCATGAAACACATTACCAGTAGAAATACATTGCTTTTAAAATCGTTCTGTGTGACACGAAAAAAAGGGGATAATCGTGTTGGTGAACACGAAATGCCGTGAGAGTGGGTTGGCGTGACACAGGTCTGAGTCTCCGTACTCCTCGCATAAAACGGCTGCTGCGTTCTGCGAGCCCCTCTGTTCAATTCTCCGGGAATATACATTGCTCTGATGGAGAGCAACGTGTGTGCGCGCCCAGAACAGCAGCCGCCTGGCTGCGTTCAGAAGCTGCGCAGATCGTACTCCTCCCTGGGAATTGAGGTAGGCTGCCGTGGCCTGTTGTCTGTGCAAATCAACACATGTTTGATTTTACAGCAATGGGCGAAGTGTTGGAATACTTCCCAAACCGGAGAACAGCTCCAGCACATTTACCTCTGACGCACAGGGTCGATGCGCGGGCGAATGAGGGAAGAGGACAGCTCTTCTTCAAATTCATTATGAAAACCTGGGCTTTGACAGATGCGATACGAGATGTAACGTCTGTAAAGCGACTTCCTCCCTGGAGCAAGCCAGCAATAGCAAATTGTCCAGATAAAACCACATTATCATCCCTCCTCTGTGTAGTGGCTCCAGCCTTCTACACACTTTGACCATCGCCCTCGCTGCTCGCGCTTCTTGAGGCGAAAGGGCTGCGAGGGAGTCTCCACACGCTGCATTTCACTCTGGCTCTAATCATGAGGCGCGTACGCCCAGGGGATGAGTAGTGGTGTGTTCAGTGCTGTCCACACGAGGCGTTGTAACGGTGATTGCGATAGCCTTACCCCTAGTTTCCACCGGGTCCGTCTGCGGCGTGTTGCGGCGTCCGCAAGGATCGCGGCCACTCTAGTCAATGGGTGCTATTCCACCAGACGCGCCACGTTACGGCTCAGAAGCGTCTCGCCGCTGGGCTCCGCTCGAAATAGGATTGAAGTCTATTTTTCGACGCAACGCAGCCGTAAGGTAATGTCGGGCAGGCAGGAAGTGGAACGTTCAGAGCATATATAGCATATATATATATATATATATATATATATATATATATATATATATATA